>BLKM01000309.1:338777-545084 GCA_013340265.1 Coptotermes formosanus | reverse complement strand
TCAGGGAGAATAGTCTGTTACACTGTTGGATGCACGTATACAGTTAAATGAGAATATACCTTTGCTTTCATCCTCCGTTTTGAGGTATCTTGTACTGTTAGGTTCGGTTAGGTATATACCCGGACCGCGGACACTACAAGACACCTCACGACGGAGGATGAAAACAAAGGCACATTCTTACTTAACTGTATAAGTGCATCCAACAGTGTAACAGACTATTCCCCCTGAAGATGACCCAGCAGGGTCGAAATATGTAGGAGCTTTTTACGAACAAATATTTTATATATTTTGGTGCATTAGCTGGTGAATATTATTTTTGTACGACTTTAAAAGTTTATGAATGGTTCATTCGATAAGAAAGACAAATGAACAGCCACTGCGGTGAGCACTCCTTTGGATTTACAGGCTGGGCTATTACTTCGTAATCGTCACTCTTAAATACCTGCTGTCAAGGCGTACAAATTACTACCCTTAAGAAAACAAAATTTTGGCAATGACTGTGTCCGGTCTTTATGACGCAAAAATATGGTGTTTAACAAACTTTTGCTTTCGCACAAATAATGTATAAATGCTTTCATAATTGCAAAATAAGTTAATAAATAATAAAAATGTTTTGACTGAAATTCATTTTTAGGTCTATAGTTCATGTAGTCTAGGGGTAATTTCCAATTACAAAGTAACTATTAAAGCTTCTGAACGTTATGCGATATACTTAAAGCCAGTGCAAAGGATCCAAATGTTTATCGATATTCAAGAAGTCTTTTTATACTAGAGGTTTTCTGGCAAGCGGTTACATTCAGGTAGATTCCTACTGAATATTGCACAAAGTTTATCTACTGCTTCTTTTTATGTACTTGTTAATTAATTATTTACTCTCTCAGTATAAACTGTTTCGCATTTATTCATAAAGACTTCCAAATATTGTTTTACATAACAATGCACTGAAATTGAACACCCCCGATGCTGTATATATGTTTGCCGCATGGTCGTTGCGCTTCTGTTTGACGTGATATTGCAGGGCTGATTGAAGAGAAGTTCAGCACGCACAGTGTTTAATGCACTTGTCTTGAGACGTAGATATAGATTATAGAATAATATCAAAAGGGACCTTAAAGATATAGGGTTAGCCTGCGTGCTGATTAAACTGGCTCAGAATGCAAACAAGTGTCTGGCCATTGCGAAAACTGCAATAGAATTTCAAGTTATATAAAGGCGGGAATTTTCTAGATTAATGGTTATTAACTTCTCAAGAAATCAGTTAGTTGCCTCAGGCTTCTATAGGGACATTATTTTATTTGACAACTGTCGCTACTCGCTTTCATTTCTCTCTTGACTTATAAAATATCGACATGCAGTGTACAATCAGGTCGCTATGTGTGACGCGGTTCTGCAGAACTATTGAAAATATCTTTACCGCCTTTTTTAAATTTGGTGAGTAAAAACCTAATGTTAACTGCAATAAATTGAGTTAAAATTTTAGCGCTCTCTTTAAATGGTCTAATGAAAGAAAACCTAGTACGAACTGTAACATTTCGAATAAAAATGCTTTGACTCCAACTCGACGGAACATGGGAATATTGGTCTGTGTGAATTAATGGGAATTGTTAGATAAAATAATGTCGTTGCAGTTGCGAGAGACATCTCATACATTTAAACTTTAAGGGTGAAGTTACTATTGGCAGAAAGTGTTAAGCGTTTTGGATATTTGTTAACGTGTAAGACGCACCGACACGCCTTGGACATCGACCTTCCATTATCGCCTATTTTGAACACCTTTTTGTCGATATTTTGTGCCTGCTTCCCAAGAATTGGGATGCCACTAGGTGGCTGGCAGTTTGACATCCGACACTGTCTGTTGTTGCAACCATCAGTCTCAGCTCAGTGAAAATCTTTCTTAAATGAGGATTGATAAATTGATGCTTTATGAAATGCACTTCTCCTTCGAACATATAACATATTTTCATGCTACGAAAATATTTGTGTTTTGCGCGATTTCAGGCTTCCGCTGCGATTTACGTAGATGAGATATGCTCTCTTTTGCGATATTACGCAGCACTTAGTAGAGTAGTAGTTCTGTACCGACGTTTTGTGACAACCTGTCCGTCCCATCTTCAAGGGTCAAGAAGTACAAGTCTTTTTCGACTTCTTGACCTTTGAGGATGGGACTGATATATTGTCCCGAAACGTCGGTACAGAAGTAGTTGTGTTTTATTGAAAATGGACATACATTTTTTATGCTTTTTGAAATTAATTTGTATTTTTGTTACTGGTATTTCATAAATTCTTGGAACAAAATATGCGCCTTACTTTGAAACTCTCTTCCAGTATTCGTAATTCTGTTCGAACATTTTGTTATCCGTTCCCATTAGTCATGAGCGTGGATGATGGAGGGTGTACCATACTGTCAGGCAGTTTGTAAATCTTTCCCAGATTTCTTAAGCCAGTTTTGTGTTGAATGTTGAGCTATTCCTTTAACTACAAGAAGATTTATCTTGCGAATTTGTGGCAATAAAGACCCTATCGGCATTCCTGACTTTCCATTTAAGACGCTTGTACTCGAGTTAAGGTTTGATACTTAACAAAATCAGTATCAGTGCAAAAATAGGCTAAGGGCATGACACAGTAGACCTACTGGAATTTCAATGAATGTTCCGCCAATACCATCTTAAGTAATAAGCAACTGAATGGTGCTGTACTAACTGGAGTTTATCGACAGGGATATAGGCCTAAGGCTGTACTACATTGGTTTACGTATAAGGTATGAATAATTGAATAAAAGATTTGCTGCGTTAAGAAGAATGAATTTTTGCACATAGACGGCATTTCTAAAAAAATGATATATACATGTACATAAATATAGACTCTATATACAGACGTCCATATCCACATAGAGAGACAGTGAGAAAGAGAGAGACAGACAGAGACCTTCTAATTTATATGTAGTGGACACAATCATATAACATCTTATATAATTCTTTATTTTAAAAAAACATGTTCATATAAAATCATGTAATAAATAATTCAAGTAACTTTTTACACCCGTAAGTCAGGTGCGAGTATGGAATTATTAATAAAACGACGCGTGTTAATATTTTGTAGCCGAATGTAAAAACTTGAATGCCGCTGTGAAATATTCCAAGTGGTCTACATGAGCACACCATGTGTGGCGACACAAGCAGGAACCAAGAAACAGAGTGCAGTTGTGGTTGCTAAAGTTTGTATTTCGTTGGTTAATTTCCGACTAATTTAGTGTCCTACCGTTACACTATTCTGCTCGGTCAAAGTCTTTTAGTCTTCATAAATTTAGAAAACATTTAGGATTGTCCGTGTGTAGAAAGGAATTTCTCTGTACTGAAACTGGTTTGGTGTAGGGAAAGTATTAATTTAATTGAACCAGCTACATGAAATTGGTGCAATAAGTGAGTGGTGTAAATGTATTGATTTTATAAAAAGTGTCTTTCCGCAGTCATTACCCTAAATACAGGTGCAGTTTAGGAAATCCCCTTAATCCACTTCTGAGTTCAGTCTGGCTCTTTGTCGATTCTTATGTATTCTGCATTTCGTCCTAATAGTATTTACAGAAATAGAAATCTTTGAAATATCTCACCTTCATTCATCACAATAAATGCCAACAAAACTAAGTTACCTGCATTAAATAAATATCAAGTGTCTGTAAACATGGGCCACATTGTCATCCAGCATGAATTCTTAAGAATTTCGGAAATTTCTTCACTTTATAACGCAGTACCATTAAAATTCCAGACCTGTAAAAATTTCGAAACAGTTTAGAAACATTGACTAATTTACGTAAAAAATTGGGCTCCATTATCACAAATTACTTATTTATACCGCACAAGACAAGACGGAAAAGCTTGTTATTCTCACCAAAATATTATTATATTATCATATTATCTATACGTAAAAGAGCATAGGCCCAGGAATTGTTTTTGCTTGAATCCTGCGACCTGCAGTTTGTGAATCTGTGGATTTGTGTGGATCACTGAACTTTTGTAAGAGGAAAGATTTACTTTATATTTAAAATGACGGTGATTTTTGTAGAATGTTTTAAACAATCTATTGAAAATAAAATCAATGCATATGACAGTTGGGTGAGAACTCGTTACATCCCGACGTGCGTGTGTACATTCCTTTCCGAGCACAAATTATTTGTTCGTCACTGCCTTGTGGAAAGGCTTTATTTATTTAGCTCAATCCCACACAACGTTGCCAGCAGTTCCACAAGAACTAGAGATTTCATTGTTTTCATAAACCCTCTCATAGACGGTATGGTTGACTTCAAGGATCATAAGAAACATACCAAACACGACGGAGGTACCGCCATCTTGAAAGAAACAACATATTAAGATATGCAAATACTAAGAAATCAAAATTTAAACGCTTTATTAGTTTTCTACTAACTCATTTTCTCCCCACACAAAGCAGCAATATATCCCGCTAATCATTCTCACAACATCGCATTCTTTGTTGTATTCCTGCACAGAAAGTATACGAACGCGTGAAGTAATACCGGTCGCTTCAATAGCCAGTGTTGTTCTTCTTAGTGGCGTGATAATTCGGTGGTTAACACTTGATCAGAGGATTCGAAGTCTGACGAGCCTCTCCCGTAATGGATATAACAGAAACGTGTAGAAAGTTTACATTTTTTTTTTTTTGGTTTCTCTGCAGTGGATAATGTAAGCGAACAAAGAAAGGTCTGTTCTCTATTCTGTGATGTTATTATAGGCTTGTAATGTCTGAATGGTTGTAAATATTTGAACATTTCATCCCATTTAGAAGTAATATAATATGAGATTTATTTTACCGTTGAATTTTCCTACCGTTTGTATAGATATTGATGACAGCTCTTTATAGTAGCTTTACAAGCCTTGTTTTGATTTTATTGACACAAAAGTTAAGCTGATCTGGAAGTTAATTGGTACCTTGTGTATCTGAAGAACAATACTGTACCATGATTAAGCATATTATGCTCAAGCCTTTCGCCTTGAATCTTTGAAATAAGTTACAAATTATCACTGCTTTTAGACTACATTGTATCACTTTGTATTACACGACAACCATCATTCTACCAAGCAAAGGTGTTGTGTCTCCGCTGTAAATAGGCTGCAAGCGTTCTCTAGAGTCACTTAATTCCAGTTTTATCGATTGTTTTCGAAGGATTCTTGTTGATGAGTGCCAAGATTATACTAAAATTTTGCATGTCTGTCTGTCAGTGTATTTCACCATGAACGAATGTAGGAAGACCTGAAGGTTAAGCTGTATTTAGCCTATTTATTGTGCCTGTTTCCCTGCTGAGGTTATTGTCTGGGTGACCAGTTATAACGTAATATGTGTACACACACTGGATCGCTTCTGCCTTTCGAACTAGATAGAGGAGGAAGCAATATTCACGCTTGGGTTGTCGTCAGCTGCGGGGAATGAGGTCGGCTACTTGCTGCTCTTTTAATACACGAGGTGGCATTTGGTGATGATACGAAATGGCGTCGCGGTTCTAACCCCGTTCTTAGATGTCTTCGCAAAATTGCAAAATGCCACTATTAGCTTAGTCTTGACTGTTCGTCTGTCCGTCTCTCTGTCCGCATGGAATAACTCGGCTTCCACTGGAAGGAGTTTCATGAAATTTGGCATTTAACTATGTTTCGAAAACCTGTCGAGAAAATTCAAGATTCATTAAAATCCGAGAAGAATAACGGGTACTTTACATGAAGACCTGTGCACATTTATGGTAACATAAGTTATAGTGAATTTTTCTTAGGCGAGAAAAGTTTCAGACAAACATTGTAGAGTAAATCAAAGTACACGTTATATTCCGTCATGTTTTTTTCCGAAAATCCTGCCATGTATGAAATAAGAATTCGGAACAGCTGGACAAGCCACAGGTGATAACAAAAGAGGGCACATGCGCATTGCATACGGGACACTTAAGGCTACAAACACATGCTCAGTATATTCAATACTTATTTCTTCTCCAAGCCAAGAATGGTTACACAAACACGCCTCAGTGTTACTTTATAACTACATATATTGCCTCTCTTGTGATATTTATTAACACGAATTGTAAGGTGGGAGTTAATTTTGATGTTTCCCTCGTTCAATTGCCTTTCTTTTACTCCTACCACATGATACAAATGCGATGTAATGACTACGCTACATGCTGCACGGTCGAGGAATCGTCATTGGGTTTCCGGCAGCTGTAACAGGTTGCCCTCTCTCCGTAATCGGCGACATCTTTTCTGGAACTCAACTAATCTCTTGATCAAATGGAATCAGGAGCACGTTCCTTGGGGGGTAAAGCGGCCGGATAGTGAATCTCACGACATATCCCCATCTGATATCGAGGCTGAGAATGAGTGGAGCTGTACATGCACTCCTCAATGTAGCCTACCTACATGGATTAGAGTTTAATTAAGTGCAAAGACAAATTTACCTTCGTTAGCACTTGGAAGTGGAAGACGAATGATGGACATAAATTGGTCTTGCCTAAAGGTGGTATGAGCGCGGACTGAACTGGGCTTGCCACGGTTAGGATCAAGTGAGGAACTCGTTTACGTAAACACAGTGATGTTCTAATTTGTATTATTTTAACCAACTCGTACACTAAAAGACAATATATCCTATATAACCTGACATATTGTTTCTTAGTGTACGAGTTGGTTAAAATAATACAAATTAGATGTACACGTACACGGTACGGACAACTTTAAACAGTAATGGTCCTTCATTTCCTTGAATTAGTATGGACAGCTGAAAAATTAAAATATTAAAAAAAAAACCCCTTCACACTTTCTTATGCCTTAAGACCATTACTTTTCCCTTAAAATAACTGCAGCTGTTTATTCTTGCTGCCTTCTCTGGTTGTTAGCTAATCGTTTCGTTTCGTAGTCCTTCCCTCTTCTACCTGCTCACAGTAGGTGTCGAGGTTGTTTATTTTCACTTGATCACACTCAGACACACGCCACAGTCGGTAGGACTCCTCTGGACGAGGGATCGGCCCGTCTCAAAGATCTCTACCTCACAACACAAACACTCACAAGAGACAAACATCCATGCCCTCGGTGGGATTTGAACCCACGATCCTAGCAAGCGCTCGGCCGCACACCTATGCCTTGGACCGCGCGGCCGCTGGGATCGGCTTACAGATAAAGGTTACAGTTTACCTGTTAAGGCCGTGAAGGCGTACAGGAGGATAATAATTATGGCTCTTCTCAATCTTAACCTCCGATGTGAGTGGTCAACAGCACACTCCGGGCACTTTACCGCCGGGAAGGAACACCAATACCCATTAACCCTTTGAAGAAGAAGCGTATCTGTTTTATATAATGACTCAGTGCGTACCGCGCTGTAAACACTCTCCACTTCGGTTATAATAACCAGTCTCTTAATGTTTTATAAGGCAAAAGTTGCTGTTTGTTCTGAGATCCGTACAAAACACTTAAACGCAATGTGGACACCACGTAGAATTTTTTAATGTTAAACCTGGCGGTACGTAAAGTTACCGCCAGGCTTTAAAAGGTTGAATAGGAAGCTGTGGGTGGGTAGTCGGATGGGCTGAATGATCTGGGGTTCGAATTCTGGCAGAGACAATAGGGTTTTCATTTCTCCTAGTCGTTCAGACTGGCTCTGCTGTCCAAGCCGCGTCCTGTTCAGTGGGTACCAGTGTCCTTTCCCGGGGATATAGCGGACGGGGCGTGATGTTGACAGCTCACCTCCGTCTGGTCCCGAGGTTAAGAACGTGTAGAGCTACAGCTGTACTGCCCTGCGCGTCTTCCTGAAGTGGACAGAGACAGTTTGCTTTTAGTCTTTGCTCGTCCTGGTTTTAGAAATTCTCTAATTTGCCCATTCCCCTACTGGTCAGTCATCATGGAGCACATTAATTGTTCTTGTAAAAAACAATTACTTAGCAATATTTTGATATCTTGCATACGTAGAAAAAAGATGGAAATTCTTTCGTATAGATTGAATATGTGTAGTGGACTGAAATGTTACACAGAAAAACTGGATCAAGGTGTGGGTGTGCTGAAGGTGCTTGCTAGTCCAACACATCCCCTTTTCCTGTTCGCTAGTATCACCTTTTCCTTATTAATAGATCCTCCACTTTTTATAGCTACTTGGCAGCTCTTGTTTTTCCTCATGCAGTTACTTCTTTTGCGATTATGAGCCCTGGTTTCTTTCAGGGCTGTCCGTGTTTTTAGCTTTCTTTTCCGGCTTCACATCTTCAAGGCATCTAGAAGTAAGTTTAGGTGTTACGGGCGTATTTAAGTTCATACCTCTGCAACTCAGTGACAATTTAAATACGTAGGTGACTGTATTTCTTGTTTGCTTATACCCCAGGATTTTTTATACTTTTAAGGAGAAAGAAGGCGTGTGCTTTATATAAACGAAGGAGAAAAACTGTTTGTTAAATGAATGTACAATTGTCTGTTTTCTTTTGTGACTTACTAGGATCAGCCGCTAGCTCCGATGTTGGTGGTAGGTTGTGGTGGTAGTTGTGGTGGTAGTTGTGGTGGTGGTGATGGTGTAGAGTTTGAAAAAAGGTAAACACATGGCTTTAAGCGGCGTTTGCTTGCTTTTGTGGAAAGGCCAATATTGTCAAGCCACTCATCTTTCATTGAATTTCATAGACTCTATGTTTGAGTAACCGACCGACCTGTTCGTGTCCCATAGGCTTTATTATAAACATTGCCATCAACAGATCGCTTGTGTATTTCTAGGAATAAGTTAGTATACAAACCGTGTCCATTCGAACTTTTGTTTGTACAGTGTGACCGCTTTATCCTGCAGTTTCAGCCATAGATATGGTACCTGTGATTTATCTGTTAGGCCCTTTATAGAAAATATGATTTCTGTTATTCATTTGTTTAGCTGCGTGTTTATACAGAAATTCTTCTTTCGACTAGAACTATTTCCGTGGTGCTAAGGACCCTTGAAGAGCTAATAGTAGCCTTTCTATTCAAGAACATCTCCTCAACCAGAAAATGAAGAAGGAAAGAGAAGAAGTAAGCGTTGGTGCCCCACTTTCTTCGCCTAAGTTTTTAACGAATATAGATAGCAACAGGAGTTATGTGTGAGTGTGGCATATATGTGGTGGGGTTTCTATTATGAAACAATTAGTTGCTTTGTAGAAAATGAAACTGTCTTTACTCAGAGTAATAAAAATTAAGAATACATAAGGGGGCATATCTGGCAGATGGGCTGATGAAAGATATCCCCCATATGTGAATTTGAATTTATTTCGAGTCTATAAATCCAGAATTATTGGATATCGAACAAGTCATAAACAATTATTATAAGTTATTACACACAGTATTTTATAGATATTATACAATATTATTTTAAGATTGTTAAAAGATATATGCTTTTAATATTCTCTGTTTATATTAAAGTATTCGTCTAGAGAATAGCATGAATGCGTATGTGGATAATTTTTTACGCGGATTTAAATCTTTTAAAATTCTCAATCACACTTTTAATATGTGGTGGGAGATTATATAAAATCCTTCATGCCAAAATATTAGATTCCTTTCTGATATAATTATATACTTGATAGAGTTTTGTAAAAATTAAATTTTTTGTAGTACGTATGTTATAAAATTTGAAATTTCTAATGAATTTACTTTTATAATTAACCACAAATAAAGAAGAAAAATATAGCGTATGTTGTGATTGAAGAGGTAAAATTTTTAAGGTCTTAAATAAATCCCTATATGAGTCTCTAACTTACATTCTTTAATAATTCTAAACACATTCTTTCGTACTTTAAAATACATACAATGTAAGTATAAATTTAACGTTGAAAGAAGACCGCGTGATTATTGTTGCCTTGGAAAAGCAATAACTGTTAGGCTTGTATAATATGAGTGTGCCGATGCCAGTGGCCGCGCGGTCTAAGGCGTAGGTCTGCGGCCGAGCGCTTGCTGGGATCGTGGGTTCGAATC
This sequence comes from Coptotermes formosanus, assembly GCA_013340265.1. Classification (NCBI taxonomy): domain Eukaryota; kingdom Metazoa; phylum Arthropoda; class Insecta; order Blattodea; family Rhinotermitidae; genus Coptotermes; species Coptotermes formosanus. The sequence continues at coordinate 535,131 of BLKM01000309.1, read as the reverse complement.
CCACCGGGGGCATGGATGTATGTGTTTACTGTGTTTGGTTTGTCAGGTAGAGGTCTCTGCGACGGAATGATCCCTCGTCCAGAGGAGTCCTACCGACTGTGGTTTGTGTCTGTGTGTGATCAAATGAAATCACAAAAACGCTCGACACCTACTGTGAACAAGTAGGTAGAAGAGGGAAGGACTAAGAAAGAAGAAAGGAGATAATATGAATGTCTGTAGCCTTAGTTATCCAGCACGACAAGCGCATGCTCCATTTTATATGTTGTCTGTGGCCGGTCTGGATCTACCATATTCTTCCACATTCCCACTACGGCAAGGTTTCCGGGAAGATGTTATTTAACCTAAAATCTCTGTCTTGATTTCCTCCACAAATGTATCTGAATCATTTCTCATTCTAAGAAGAATTAAGAGAGATGTTATAACAAATGTACATAGGTGTGCATGTAAAATAAACTACCCTTTGTTCTTCTCAGATGTTAATAAAACATTAATTTTCTGGACAGATTTTCGAGAAATAATCAAATAACAAGTTCAATGAAAATCCGTGCTGGGGGGAGACGATTTGTTCCGTGCAGACGGACAGACACGCAGATGGACAGACTTGACTAAACTAACTAGTAGCTTTTGGCAGTTTTGCTAAAGCACTTAAAATCTCTTGCACTCTATGAAAATTTCCTCCAAATTATTATTCCATACTTCATAGTAGAACGAACACAGGCATAGTAAACCGTCTTCAGTGTTTCCTGTGACATGAAAGGCTTGGCTGGTTTCATTGCGTAGCAACCTGCACTTAATTTGTATATAGTTTTTTCAGTATGTGTTTTCCAGGAGAATGTATCTTTACATATAAACCAAGAAATTTTGTATCATATGCTTTGGAAATTATTGGTCATCTCAAATAATGACTGTGTCTATAAAATTATGGGGAAGGTCGGGGTTTCAATTCCTGATGGTGTCACTGGAATTTTTCATTGACATAATCCTTCCGGCCGCACTATGGCCCTGGGGTCGACTTAGCCTCTAACAGAAATGATTACCAGGAATATTTCCTGGGGGTAAAGGCGGCCGGAGCGTAGGCCTGACAACCTTACCCCCTTCGTGTGCCGATTTTCTTGAAATCTGTGAGTCTCAACCTCCTGGAACCCTAAGGGACTGTCCAGGCCTGCACTGGGATTGCTTTACCTATAAAATTATACACACTCGGACTTGCTTTGGTTGCACGTTTTCAAGCGGGTTTTAAAGATCGTTTCAACAGCTACGATTCTATATTATCGGCGGTTACATGTGAACCTAGGCATAAGGATAATTACGCATTTATAAGTACCATTTTGTTACAAGTTTTGCGTAGACGATTTACTGTGTTTGCTTTACATAAATCAGGAAGAAAAAATTAAAACTATTTTGCTTCCTTCCATTTTTCTGGATTTATATCGTGTTCCATATACGTATTTTGCAGAAACTCTACTGCTAATCTAATAGTTTCTGTCTTCTCAGGTAACAGATAGCTAAACTTCTAGAATCTGCAGAAGTAGCTACATCGATGCCTGTATCTATGCCAGTGGTTTTGGACATAAATACTAAAACATGCGAACCATCTTACAGTCGAAACTGGTAGCTTCAAGTTGTACTTAGTTGTAGGAGGAAACTAATAGAGCCTGCGCAAAATACGGATTATTGACGGAGGTACAGTGTGAGAGAGAATGCATATTTGAATTTTATAAAGGGCGGGGAATTTCTTAAATACCTAACTCTCAGCCAGTGAAGAAGGACTCTGCTCCATTAACCTTTTAAAGCCTAGCAGTAACTTTACGTACCACCAGGTTTAACATTAAAAAATTCCACGTGGTGTCCACATTGCGTTTATGTGTTTTGTACGGATCTCAGAACAAACAGAAACTTTTGCCTTATAAAACATTAAGACACTGGTTTTTATAACCGAAGTGGAGAGTGTTTACATCGCGGTACGCACTGAGTCCTTATATAAAACAGATACCCTTCGTCTTTAAAGGGTTAATTAGTTTGTTAGTTGTCTGTGAGGATGTAATAATTTAACGTGACATTGTCTGTCTGCATGCTATGAAGGCGTATGAATGGGTGGGTTTATAGCTCCACATATTCTCAATCACGGCAGTTGATGGAGGTGGGTTTCCAACTTCACAACATGGCCCCTTTTCTTTAGGGAAAGAGGAAGCTGTCATGACTTAACAATCAATAACAGCCCTGTATAGATGTCGTATGAATCTGACATTTTCTCCGACATCAATGGAGCGGTTACCCGCAAGCTGTGTTCTTCCTTCAGGGTGGACCGGGAAGGCGGTTCTTTTCTGATGGATATAATTTCTTCATAACCCTAAGACAATTCCCGATTCCTGTAGGTTTTATGAGTTACTGCGGCACATATCGGAAGCCAGTTCATTCACAATAACCGGTTTCGAAGAGGGATCGACTGCTGTCACAATAATAACTCGGGGCCCCTCTGTCCAGGGTCCAGTTCTGACAGACCTACTTCAGAAATATGTCGCCCTCACATGCTGTTTATGTATCCCATTACTTGAGGTTAAAGCCGTGTGGAAATTCTACTTTGCCAGTTTTTTGCACGTATCATGTTGCACATTCCGACATTTCGAAGTCTGGAAACGGCAAGCAATATAGCGATTATCGTTTTTGTTTTGCTGCAAAACCGGTACACCTTGACATCGCTTCAGTAGGAATGTAGTTTTTGCTTTTTTCTTAACATAACATCAGTGGAAAATTTTAGTTTCTATACACAACGATAGGAGCAGCAGTAGGAAAAAAGGAAAGCAAAAGCAACTGCAAGAACTTATCATCATCATCATCATCATCATCATCATCACCACCACCATCATCATCATTATCATCCCCTTTATGCAAGGTATTCACACTTATATACCTGAAACATACCATGTTTCTAGGGTATACAGTGTCGCAGCTATTCCGCGCGTGCTGCTAATGGTGCATATAACGCTGTCTTCAATATTAAACTCTTTTGTGCTTCTACATTAGCACTTTCCGCAGTGTGTGTGCTGTGTCCAATATAGCTGTTTTCTGTAGTTCCTTGATATTGTGCTTTCCTGGTATTATTATTATTATTATTATTGTTATTATTATATAATGGCTAATAGTTTGGCTGTATTTTAACGGTACTTTCAAAATTATGTTTACAATCATTTACTTAACATAACGGGGTAATTTTAATAGTTTCCATCCCGTTGTGCTATCTCTATCAATCAAATTGTAAAAATAACGAAGTCAGAACAGAACAACACACCTGAAGGTGCTCTTTTAGACAGAAACATGTCGTGTGTAACAAGGAGAAATAAGCAACAAATATACTGAATGTGTTATGCTGTTCTGACTGTATTATTTTCACGATTTTGTTGATAAGGGAAGTGGAATACCGGGGTCGCTCTAGTGACTAGATCACGGACTGGATGGTCAGGGCTTGTTACCCCATGAAGTAAGCAGCCGGGACCTGAATTTGACCACTCAACTCCATCCAGTACCAAGGTTAAGTACAAGTGTAACTATATAGTTCTGTAGGCCTAAGTTTTCATGGCGTGCCCTAGAAAAATTTTGCTGTATTGTAATAGCATAATATGTTATTTATGCTATAACATATGTGCTTTCCCACCGACGTGCGGCTGCCTGCGTCTTCCTGTGTTTCTGTTGCCTTGCTTCGGAGTCCAAGCAGCCATATGAAGTGTTAACAAAATTGTAGAAGTTATAATCCGTGACGTATTACACCGAATTCCAAAAAAGGTACATTTTAATTTCAAAATATAACACGGTTTCTCAGTACACGCCTAAATGCAATTTTACTTAAATCGATAATAGATGTATGGCCTTCTCTTTGACGATTTTAAAGAAACTCACAAATGCTGAGGGGCAAATGTGCAGATTTTTTATCCCGAATTTCACCAGTGTCAAACAACTAATCAGTGACGTGTTGTGGACATTCTCTGTAACGAATTATATCCAAACAGCAGGAGAATGTAGAAAAGGGGGTTAAAATGTTATTTGCTCCCTTAAATAATGTATGGATTTCACTTCAACTGCTTTCACGGAACTCATAGTGACTCTGTGCTCTTACGTGGAGAGTATCTGTACTCAAGTCTGTCAAAAGGTTGTGAAAATAGTAGATAATACGTGTATAGGCAAACCTCATTTCCGCTATTATGTAAATCGTGATTTTCACTGCAAAAATTTTCATGAAACTCCCAATTATCGAATGGCATTTTATTTAGATTCTTTATGCTTACTGAATTTTACTTAAATCTAATGTGTTCCATGTCCGTGCACTATATCACACAAAAACACTAATCACCATCAGATGCACAAAGAGAGCTTTATCATCAATCGTAACACACTCCTACATGTTTCGACCCTGCTGGGTCATCTTCAGGGAGAACTTTTCATTACCGTCACACTGGGTTTGCACTTTACAGTTGAGTGAGAATGTGCTGTTAACTGTGTACTGCGTTGTTTTTGGAGGCGTGAACTCTCTGCGGTCCGGGCCTAGGCCNTCCGGGCCTAGGCCGGGACCGCAGAGAATTCACGCCTCCAAAAACAACACTGTACAAGTCAGCAGCACATCTCACTCAACTATAAAGTGCAACCTTAGTGTAACGACAAAAAAAGTTCTCCCTGAAGATGACCCAGCAGGGTCGAAATGTGTAGGAGTGTGTTACGATTGATGATAAAGCTCTCATTGTGCATTTATTGATGATTAGTGTTTCTCTACTTAAATCATTCAATAAATACAGAAATTAGAGCAGAATTTCATTGACACCTTTAAGTAAAGTAGTCCTATGACTCTCTGAGCCGATTTTCACGAAATGTATACTAGGTCGAACAATTTTGTAAACAACTCTTATACTAAATTTTGAAAAGATGACAAATATTTTAGTCTTTGACAGTCAGTTACAGGTGGACAGACAGCTGGAGAGACGGATGGGAGGGTCAAACATAAACAGTTACCTTATTTTGTACAGAACACTGAAAACGGAGTTCAGAAAGCCGGATGAGGGAGGTCCTGGGCCGAGCTGTTCTGTATCTCCGTGGAGACGTTTAACTCTCAGATATATTCAGAAGTGCTCCCAAATGTACCTATCCTGCAGCTACTCCTTATAGAGCGTATGCATTAAATTCATATCGCAATGCAGGCTCCTTTATCTCAACCTTAGTCTAGTGCGTGTACACACACACACACACACACACATACACACACACACATACACACACACATACACACACACATACACACACATACATACACACACACATACACACACACACATACACACACACATACACACACACACATACACACACATACACACACACATACACACACACATACACACACACACATACACACGTGTCGGGATGCTTTTTTAATGAAATATTTTTGACAAAATATACTGCTTTGCTTACAAACGTGACACGTCTTGAATTTGTTGGTCTCTACATTGGCTGTCCGTAAGAAAAATTAAAATTATCTCTGTTCTTAAACGAGTACCAACACAGGAAGACGTATGAGAGGGTGGAGGTGTAGCTCCTTACGTTCTTAGCCTAGGCATTTGATAAAGCTGAGGGTTCGGAATCATATTTCGGCCGTTTCGTTCTCAAAACAAGTATCTCCGCTTAAGACTAGATAGATGGATTCATAAGCTTGGATCCGGTGATTCCAGAAGGCAGCCTGTTGCTTTCAGGGAATCCAGAAGTACCTGTGCTTCAGTCAGGACTGCATCCTAGAAATTTTCAGACGAAATTCATCTCTAGTTGCTTCATAGTGTAATCTGTCAAGCTGTCTTTTCGTCTTAAAAAATTTTCCAAGTTCATGACCGATAGCATAATCGCCTGAAACTGTGATTTTAGTGGCTATATTGTAGGGCTATAAGGGTGGAGAAATGGGAAGGTTCATCTATGAACACCATAGCTAGAAAAAGGGAATTACATAATTTTATCTTTTAAATTTCATCAGTTTTTTACTGATTTAGGATGCCGGGCGGGCGTAGAGGGTAATGTGACTTGCTGGACGACTCGGGATTCCAACCTCAGTGGAGGCGAGAGTTTATGGACCCGTCCAGACTGGTCAAGGGGCCCATCCAGCCCCCTGCACCATAGGTAACGGGGTCCTTTCCTGGGTGTAAAATAACTGGGGGTATGGCTTTGATCACAAACCCCTATCTAGCGCCAAGGTGAAAGAGAGATTACCGCTGTATCTACCGCTTTATCCCATATGCGTATGTGCCTTCATGACATGTTATGGGGTGAAATTTGCCTTTAGAGTTTGCAGTTTTTACTGACATCCTTGTGTTCACAACGTCACTCAGTTTTGGTGATTGAATTTCTTTGTAGTTAGTGAGTTAAAAAATGCGTCAAGCCTACAGCGAAGTACGAATTTTAAGACGTAATTCTATTTGTCAAGTCTCATTTTTGGAACCATGTTCTCTTAAATTTTGAGAAAAATTTATACGTTTCTATCGGAATTCTGCATATAAAATCAAGTAGTATTGCCTTTCGTAATATAAGTTATACAGCATTTTATGCGAAACGCAGTGCACAGTTAAAATTTTGCCTGGACACTCGATGAAGGCTTATGAGGAACTGGAAGATTACCCTAGGATTCTGGGTGTTCAACAACTGCGTTCTGGAAGCGTTGTATCCCTTAACCTCTTTGTATTTCTTAACCTCGCTCGGGCATCGAAGTAAGATTGCTCGGTCATCGAGCCTGAAGCCCAGTCATTATAGACCAGAGGCGTACCCAAGGTGGGGGGGGTGGATGACGGGCTGCAGCCTCCCCGAACCCCCAAAATCGAAATTAAAAAGAGACGGTTTTTTACATATTATGATATCAAAAGTTTTACGTGATTTCCCCTTAAGCTGAAATCAGCCACTGAAATTGGCTGATGAATAATGCATTAGAATATTGAAAAATAAATTAATAAAATTAAAAAAAACAAGAAGAAAGGACACTGCGATAGAGTCATGGAATCTGTAGTTTTATTCGTTTGTACGTAAATACTGTTGCAGACTGTGTTATGTTGTAATTAGAATATAATTCTTATAACATAACTTTTAAGTCAAACATAGCCTATATATATCCTCAGGGTCAGACCCCCACCCCTAAAGAAAAATTCGGGGGCGCCCCTGCTGTAGATTGCGCTATCCCAGCTTCCTCCTTTAATACAGGCTTATTTTAATGAGCCTAATGTTTTGCCTTAAATATATGAATCCAGCGCGAGACGGTGCCTCCGTAATTCGTGTTGGATGACCTGTCACTGCAGATTTCTGAACAGTATTTCTTACAGCGTATAAACATGCGTCAAGTGTATCTGAAACCTCTATGTAATGAGCACTGCTAAACGACGCCTTATTGGTGTTGAATCGTGAAATGCTAGAACTTTCGAGTGGATTCTTATAGTGGTTTAGAAAAGGAACTCTCAAGATATACTTCTGTGGTGTCAACCATTTTGTGTGCTGGATGTTCAGACCAACTCTAATGGCTTGGCTCACCTTAACACTAAGAAGGAAATATAAAGGCATACAAAAGGGAATACAAAAATTCATTTCATAAAAAAGTAAATAAACTTCAGTAATTATCTGACATGGATTATTGACTAAAACATTATTAAGTGCGGTAGGTAAGCCTGTGTAAATATTTGCATAAGAATCCGTTTGACCTTTCGTCTTAAGCAAAATTGTACCCTTCATTGATAGGCACACGCGTATAAGCTGAAATTTTATTTTACTCTGTTACGAGGTCTATAGACTGTGTCCTGTTGTTCAAATTCTAGATTTAGGCCCACAGAAATAAGCATTGCCTTTTGGACTTTTGTGGAAATTAAATTTTGACTTCATTCTGCTTCACATTCTTTCTTAACTCCATGAAGGAGGGTCCTTCTTGAGAATTTTTAAGTTCCTCTGCTCTTCAAAAAATTCCCTCATATTTTGGAATCTAAATGTTCATTTCCGTATTCACAACAGCTCACCAGTTGTCCCTTTCCTAAGGCAGACGAACCCAGTCCACGCCCTTCCATCTTATTCTATATGACATCTGTATAAATAATTGGAACTCTAATGTAGAAGTAACTACCGAAATTTGTGACATCCACGTAGTGGTTGCCGCGTCGGTTTGCCGGTCTGATACCTTGACGTACATTCTTCTGAGTTACCCTCATTTCTTTATCAGCCAACTTATTTAGTGTCTTAAAATAAACGACAGCCTCAAATTCACTAGTGAGAAGAATGTCACGAAATATTTATCTAGCCGGTGTCAAGACCGAGATTTAAACCCAGGACGTTGCTAATACAAGCAGGATTAACCTCTTGACCATGAAGTTAGCTGACAATGATACACTTCACAGTTTCTGGTGATAGCGAGATGAAACCTGTCCCTATTATGTGGTACAGCAGGAGACTGGGACTGCAGTCCAGCAAAGGAGGAGAAAGTGACCACATAGCCTGGAGGACTAGCCAATCACAAGTTGGGCACTGGGCAAGTCCGTCCCACGCGGTCAGCTCATTGGTTCCATGGTGCCCACACTTCTAGGCACGGTGGTGGTGATGGAGGCCATATTATCAGGGGCATGATAATATTTGCTTGTTTTTATAATGCAACATAAAGCTAGGCCACAAATGTAGCTACAGGGTTTTACGGTAATGTTCAAAAGTACCAGTTTTATTATAGAAGCTAAGTCGTAACAGAGAATTACTCCAATACGAGTAGGATCATAGTACCAAATCACAATACGTCATATGCTATGCGAAGAACTTCTAAGTCCACAGAGAGATTTCTGGTTCCTAAGCTTTGTTGATAATGATTCCAGCCTTCTAGGATTTTATGGCTTGTCGATTTTGTAAGTAGTTGCCGACGCTGCGAAGGAGCGTGCCGCCCACATGTTCAGGGATTCAAGATGTGGCAGCATGATCCTCCGAAACGCCGTTAAGTCTTTACCAGTTGACGCAGCGTAACATCGAAGCAGACTTGGATTTTCTCGCCGTCCTAGAATAGGGCATACTTTTATCTGATAGGACAATGTAACAGCGCTCTTGAAAACCTGACACTCACTCAACTGGCAAAGAAATTCCGTTCTTGTAATGCAAACTGAATGTTCATTACTGTGTTGACAAGCAGAGCCATTGCCACACAGATGCGGGATCCAGCGTGAAGAATTAGGTCTTTCATCTTAAATTTAATATGTAAAAACAAATTGAATCCTTTAATATGAGGAAGCCTACTTTTAAATTAAATAATATTGTTAGCTTAATCATGCAGTATTTATTAGTAAAGAGCATATTTTTAATTATATTCTGGAATTATCTATAATGACGTTTAGCTTGCTATAAAATGCAAGTCAGCCGTGCATTGCTCTTTTTACTATATTCCTCTTTCAGTTTTTTATTTTCTTTAATTTAACACCTTCATTGTTTGTACTTCAGCTGACTTGCGTATTCAGGCGTAGACTGTCATACATGGTAGCGGACATATGTCTCTGAGGAGATCTAGGAATGACGGTCCCTTTCGCTCTGTCCTAAGAACTGTTCCACGACAGCCTACCACTGGAACTCAGTCTTATCCATATAAAGGGCATACGGTGGTTTATCTTCATACTTCAGCTCTTTAACCTTTTGAAGCCTAGCGGTAACTTTACGTACCACCAGGTTTAACATTAAAAAATTCTACGTGGTGCCCACATTGCGTTTATGTGTTTTGTACGGATCTCAGAACAAACAGCAACTTTTGCCTTATAAAACATTAAGAGACTGGTTTTTATAACCAAAGTGGAGAGTGTTTACAGCGCGGTACGCACTGAGTCCTAATATAAAACAGATACGCTTCGTCTTTAAAGGGTTAATATACATTTTAATAATACCTGATATTTACGTCTTTCTTTAGGTTACTGCGTTTTTCATGTGGCACTTCCGACCCGTTTTCGGGTCATGACTTTCCCCTTTCTCGGGGCTTCAAGATCACATTCATTTAGACACATCACACTCGGTAGGACTCCTCTAGGTGAGTGATCAGTCCGATACAGAGAACTCCACCTAATAACACACAACATTCACAAGAAACAGATATCCATGCTCCCGGCGGGATTCGAACCCACAATCCTAGCAAGCGAACGGCCGAAGACTCGCTCCTTAGACCGAGCGACTTTTAGGTTGCTATAAGCTACTAAATAATTGTATTTTGTAAAATTATCATAGCTCGCGTGTGTGCCACATCTCATTCTTAGCTGATATAAAACTTGACTTTATGGAACCTTCGTGCTCAATAATTCCGTAAGGTTTCCTTAGGCCTACATCTACGAAGTGACGTCAGTGCGATCTTATGATGTCACTTAACTGTGAGCCCTTTTGTTGTGTATTAAATTGTGAGTCCATTGAAAGCACAGGACATATCCTCACAGGGGCTTGTAAAAAGTAAAAACATGTTAGTTCTGATACCGTGACTACCGTGCATTGTGTAGGATAAATTGCATGTGAATTTCCATCTGATGGAAAGGACAGAAATGGGCCCACTGAATGCAGGAAGATTGTACTACAAACATTAACCCAAAAAAAATTTCGAGGGTATGACCTCTTAAGCAACTAATACTTGGGCCAAATTAGACCTAAACTTAAAACTTGGTTACAAAGTCGCATAATTATTTACAGAATTGTTTAACGAAATGTAGGTAAAGTGTTTCTTAGTGCGCGTAAGAAAGGCCTAAACAGCATATTAATAAGCTTAATTAGGCTAATAGGCAGAAAATCATAACAAGTTTATATTTTTCGATTTAATATTGGCTTCAAATAGATTTAGGTACTTTTGTAGTAGGCTTGCCTTATTTTGCTCAACGATAGTGCCTGGAATAGTGCTCAGGGATTAGCCAGGCTTGCAAACTTAACTGACTGCAAAAAATCATACAGCAAGCCTACTGTTTATTAATTGTGACGTATTTAGATACCTGATAAAGCTGATTTGGAGATTTAGCATAATTTATTGAATAAGTTGAAGAAAACTTGAAATCAAGCAAGTCAATTCTTAGGCAAAGAACTTCAGTCCAGGTTTGATAATGTTTTTGGTTTCCTGCTTTAAAAATTTGTCGAGCAAGTAAAAACAAGGATAATTTAAGTACTTCTCTTCATTGGAAAGCATCGTTCACCACTCCTATAATGCTGAATTTCCATGAAACTTTAATAAAGTCGTCTTTGTACTACGTTCGAGTCAACAAGCAGTGTTGTCGACAGTACGACGCAGGTGGTGCCTCGCTGTGACTGACTGACACATCACGTATGTCCCTCGTTGGTACTGCGGAGATGCAAATGCAGTAAATATATATCCACAGCTGCGTCCTGGAAGGTGAGACAGTTCCTGGTATCGGCTTAAAATATTTGTAAAACTACTCGCTTTACTCATTTTACTGTTCTAAAGCATTCCTACTCTACGCTGTTTTATAGCTGTAGGGTTCTATAGGAGTCACGGCAGATACAATTAGAATACTGCCTTAGTACGTGTAGTGAGCATATTTAAGAAACTAATATTGAATTCCGTCATACAAACAATACAGACTGCATATCTTTAGCATGTAGATTTGGCCACAATATTCTCGACCTCAAAACAGGGCTGTGGATTCGGAGCCGGAAGGAATTTTTAGGCGGAGTCGGAGTGGGAGTCGGTAAAAATGTACCGACTCCGACTCCGACCTCGGTCTAAAATCTTAACTAGATACTCCAAATCCAGAGCCCTGATAGCTACAGTAACCATTAGACTTCTATTTAAATATAGGTTATAACTCAAAAAAGTAGCCTGATGATTCACGTGGTGGCGATGAAATGTCTTATAGGTTTACCATTAATAATACATATTGAGCTTTTATGAAGGAACAGGAGTCGGAGTCGGAGTTTTAAAATCGAGGAGTCGGAGTCAGAGTCGGAGCTTTTGTGTACCGACTCCACGGCCCTATCTTAAAATTTGTCACAACCATAATTTCAACAAAAATTGCATATCATTGAAATTATTTTTGTATGTCGACATTATGTCTAGTACAGTCGGAGCCAATCCAACTTTTAACCGTATAACCAGATGGGTTCTAAATTTATTTACAGGCAGATATCAAACCATTTCTGAGTGAAGTAGAATACATCTTCTCTCTTAGTACATTAACATTTTTTAAAATTAATTTTTGTTATCGGTTTTTCACACAGCATTAAAGTAGTTACATATCTACTGCTGCATGTCTTTTTTGCGGTTGATTGCTGCAGGTTACAGGACGTTCCTCGTGATCTTATTGGACTTATAAAAAAATCTTACTTATTTTAAATTTCATTAAGTCGCCACAGATAAGACGGATCACTAACTAACTAACTAACTAACTAACTAACTAACTAACTAACTAACTAACTAACTAACTCCATGGAGCAGAGGCCTTCTGGAGAAGCTAACAGTTTCTCAGCTAGTCAAGAAATTCCCCGCATTTTATGGAACCCGGAAGTTCATTACCTCATTCACAAGAGTTAAGACGGATCACACACTTCGTGGTTTCTTTGGCCATTTAGACTGTCTGTGTTTAATGGAGTATATTACACAAAAACACAAATCACCAACAAATGCACAAAGAGAGTTTTATCATCAATCGTAACACACTCGTACATGTTTCGACCCTGCTAACCCAGCAGGGTCGAAACATGTAGGAGTGTGTTACGATTGATGATAAAAACTCTCTTTGTGCATTTGTTGGTGATTAGTGTTTTTGTACTATCTGTGTTGTTGCACACCTCGCATGGTAAAATGTAGCCTTACGTTTACGTAGAAACTAATCATACCTGCATACTGCCTATGTCACGATCACGGAACTCATCTTTCATATTCTTGCAGTAGAATATGACAACATACAGCCTACAGATAGGCCTATATAAGTAGTGCTATGTGTCTGTACATGCGTGTGTTAGGTTTTGTAAATTATATTATGGGCCTATATAGCTGGCAGGCCTATTCTGTATCTTTTTTTTTGTGACAGACATTAACGTTAGTTGATCACAAAACAGAAACACGTTTCAGCAACATGAAAATAAAGAAGTTAGGAAATTTAAACATTGCCTAACTCTTAAGGCGCCTTCGCTAATCTACAGTGATAAAACTGATGCGCACTTCGTATTAAGCCCGATTGTAGCCGAGGAAATACGAAGCAGCATCCGGAGCAAAATATTTACATTTATACCAAAGGAATTTCAATGATAGACCGAACAATTATAGTTTTATCTTACTAACTAGCGTCGGGGTTCAGTGCTTGATAGGAACGGCTCAGCGCGGAGCTGGAATGTTAACACACATACAAGCAGCAAGGCAAATAGGTCTTCTTGTAAAGTGGTAATTATTTAAGTTTGTCCAAACTAAGCAAAAACATAAATACTTACAAAGTTTCTTTAAATTTTCTACTCTGACTCTTCACCTTGAAGATGAAACCTATATGTTCTCCCGAAACTTCGATAAATATTTACCACAGGACGCCACATAATATCTCAGAAGAATGCAGATGTCATCAACATCATGGCGGAAGCCTGAAATCGAGATTTTCGTACAAAATTTCATGAAAATATCTAACAGTCTTCGAGTTATATGCCTGAATGTTTATTTTACCGTAGATTCCTCAATACGGGTAGTCAATATTGCGAGAACACAGAAGGCCTGCATATAGATTTTATTAAAAATGTTTCACTTCAATTGCGGTTATTTGAGTAATGTAAGCGGATTATAACAATAAATATACCTGTCTTTCAATAACTCATGCTACTGTGACTCAGGAAACTGTTGCTGTTTGCATCATCCTGCAGTAGAAGCTATTGTGGGAATCACAAGGTGTGGAGAGATTCCTTCAGTGACTCATCATTTTACTCTGTGGGGAAAATATATTATTCATTGCGTTGTCATCAAGAGCTCTTTTGGGCATTGATGGATCTTTCAGGTTTCGTCACTTGCAGCTGTGATTCACATCGGTAGAAATAAACTATTAAATGATTCATCTGGACCAGTGGATAGTCCTGACCTGGAGTCAGCTCTAACTGCACGGTAAAGTGCTGCATTATGTAGCCTTTCGCTAGACCTATCCTCCGCAGCAGGATTCGCCACTGGTTTGGACCTAGGGCAAACTTTGTGTGTGAGCAGTTGAATTTCACTGGACTGTCCTGCAGGCGGACCCAACCAGTAATTCCGAAAAGTTGGTACCTGTGTAGCTGCCCACACTCTGCCTTTTCCCAAAAGAACCAAAACGTCATCCATGCTGCCGTGACAGCCTCAAATGTCGCGTATTTGTAAATTACCTCCATGCCCTCTTTGTAATGGACTATAAGGGACGTTAATATTGGAGTGTAAATATTCACAACTTATTGTCAGATAAATTACCCTGTCGTTCCTGTTAGCAGCCTACAGATCCTACTTCGCATAAAGTTAAACAAACGGAAATTATGACGGAAAAAGGTCATACTAAAATCACTGGGCCATATTGTCGACAACACGACGTAAAGAAAGATGTTTTTAAAGTAAGAGATGCATTAGTCAAAATGCTTATTCAAACAGAAGATGGAACGTGGAAGTAGAGTTCTACGAATTCTTAATTTTGGCACTAGATTGAGGTAAGTAGTCAGGTTACAGCCCGGCAGCTTTATTCTCGAGGAAATAATTCCAATAACACCTGCTTAAGTGGCAGGGAGGGACCCAGAGCCGTATTAGATGCTTTGGATAAGAGAAAAATATGGGAAAAGAAACTGCATTTATCGGTTAGTCGGCCTTCATGCTAGTATCTAGGCAAACTGCAATATCGCACCTCCAAAATATGACTCAAATTTCTTCCAGTTCCTCTTTCGATTAATTTTTTAGTAGATTTCTGTTTTGGCGCCACCCTTAAAAAAATGTAAGGAGTCGAGGTGTCGCAATAGACAGTCTTAATTTCGACATCATTTGGAGATAAGTGTGCAATTTCGGCTCCAAATGCTTTAAATCAGAAAGCAAGAGCCCCCGAAACTGTCTGTATGAGGCCCATACAACAGTTGTGAAGAGTAACATAACAATAAGGAAGATTAGATGGGGGCACATAGCACTTGTGGGTGACGTGCGGAGTGCATTATAAATGTACTGGGCAAAACCTGAAGGGTAGAAGCGTATTCGGTATACGGGAGAATTACGTCAAGGTGGATATGAGAGAATTAAAGTACGTCATTTGGTTTAAATTCGTGCCCGTAAGGACAGAATAAAGAGAGAGGACTTCGGTAATAAACAGAAAGACGGGAAAAAGTACTTGACCTTTCTCAACAGGGGCAACACGTGCAATAGTCAATGCAGTTATTTCTTTGAATTTATTTTCTTTATGCTCAAACAAATGTTACAAGCATTTCTTTCCTGCGGCGCAACAGCCCAAATCGGGCCTAGACTGCCCCAGTGGTTAAGGTTTCTAGATCACACATATTTAGACACACACACATAGCCGGTAGGACTCCTCTGAACAAGCGATCAGCTCGTCGCAGGGGCTGCTGCTTACACAACACACAACAAACCCGAGAGACGAAAATCCATGACCTCAACGAGATACGAATTTGCGATTCAAGCAATCGCGCGGCTGTAGACCTAAGCCTTAGACTGCACATCCACCGGTATTGGAAACGCTATAACGCTAGTTAGGCCTGTGGGGGCATATTATAAAACGAAAGAACGTGATTGGTGGCAGGAAAAGTAAAACTTGTTAGGAAGGGTGCAGTATGACACATTTTAAATTAATAACCGGATAATTCCGTGAAGTTATTGAGAAAAATAACAAAACGCCTCAAACAGAACGATCGGCACTTCCGACCAGAGTTGAACACGCAGCTCAGGTGTTTAGTGCAATTAGTGTTTGAAAATCTTTGTGATGTGCAGCGTAACTCCAATTATCCGGATTAATTTGGACAGCAAGACGTCTGGAGATGCGGAAAATCCGGATAATTGGATTTTATTTGAAAATAGACTACTTTGGCAGTTTAAAGTGAAAAAAATTTATACAAATGGCTATTTTTAAGCTACATTTTTACGTGCAAATAAAACATTAATACACAAAACAGATTTGTTGATTTGGGAGGATAAACTAAAATCTCACAATTATCTGGAGGTTTACAGAGGGATTTTGCCTAGCTAGATGACTCTGAGGATCGTGACAAGAGGCACGTCACGGAAAATGCTGATCGCCTTGCGCTAGAATGTAACCGTTCATGTGGAACAAGTGACGAACATTGAAATAATATCGCTGATAGCTTGTGGAGTTAAGTCTATAGATTAGAAATGTATAAAGATAATTAAGTATTGCAAACAATGTCTTATTTACAATAGGCTACGCCAGGGGCAGAGAATTGCTTTTTACTCAAAGTCCACCTGGAGAATTCTCGAAGCTGCAGCTGATCGAATGCCGTTCGGAGAAAATTATGTAATTAACTACGTCGCTCCAGCTGTCAGATTTATGTCTGAGAAACTTACAGTCGCCCAGCTGAAGAAAAGTTGTGCCGCTTTTCTTTGAAACACATAGAATAATTTCTCTTGTCACAAGTGCTAGAGAACATTGTGTTATTAATCAATTAGATATTATAAAACTTATTTTCTGAAGATCTATTTTAATGATATCCTCCCATATGTCCTTATTTTTTTCAAGTGATCTCGTCCCTTAAGTTTTGCCCATCAAATTTTGTATGAATTTTTCGGATATCCTCTGCAAGATATATGCTCCATCCATCGCGTTATGAATTTTCTCACTTAGGCCCATAATCTTCCGCATTCTCCTGATGCTTTTTGCGTTTCATTTTCCAATATTATCCGTAGTGTTAGGTTCTCTCAGTCCTTACCCTGTGTTCTCACCTGAAGGTGACAGGCGAATTTCACATCAATAGTTAGCATTTAATATTATAGCTCAGCACATCTTACTCTTGGGGACAGAGAAATGTGTTTGTTTTAGAAGCATGAGGTTGAAGTTCCGTAAAGTACAAAATGAGAAACAAAAGGAAGAATATATAGAAGAAGGATAAAAAGGGTAAAAAGTTTGTTTTAAGAAAACATATGAAGGAAACGCGAACACTGGACAGAATAGTAGCAAGCGTCCCAAAAATTACTCTACCTTCCTTCTTGAATGATATTGTGACGTAAACTGAGTTTCTTCGTGACTTCCCTCAACCGTTCGACAGAAACATTTGGATAGTAAGGTTACCTTACATTAGGCCACGACTGCTTTCTTTCGCATATTGCCTTTCTTTTCCACCTGTCAGGCCATAATTCGACTCTCTAGACTAGAAACTCACATGGGCAACTTTAAATAAAGGTATAATACGTACATAAAAACTGAGATGCCGTGACAGACATTAAGGGTGTTTTTTTTCTAAAGCGTAGTTCTACACATTTTCGTCTAAATTGCCAAATATTCTACTTTACGATATTGTGGAATCAATAGTCCAAATTAGATACTTATTACAACGTTATGCAAGTCATGCGAACAGAATAACGGACATTGAAACTGGAATCGATAAAGAAAACTGGTGCATGTTACCAGAAAATACGAGGTATGTCATCAATACAGAATATAATATCTTTTAAGGCTGTTAATAGCTTCAGACTTTAAAACCAGCCATGTACGTCCGTTTCTTCTGTAGACTGCACTTTATTTATCTTAGACATTTTAAGGCATTGATGGTTTAGGCTATTTGGTTCATGTCGGTGGTAGGGTTAGTTATATTTAGCTGCTGCTGAGTGCAAGAAGATTGAACATTTTGTCAGCTGGCGCCTAGCTCTTGGATCTCTCAACAGCTCGCTGCTAGATACATATACAACAGCGCTACAGCGCCACTTTTATAGATTTAACAAAGAAATGCTGCAGTCCTCAGATGTCTTCGTCATTTATTTCAAAGTTTGTCAAATTTATGAGACGCCATGAACAGAGAATAGCGTATTCGCTAGCATGCGCGTGTGGTTAATTCCAACGAAGAGATCTGCACCCTTCTGGGATGTTACGCGGCACGGTGTGGTAATTGTTTACCGACGATTCGGGAAAACGTATCGGTCACATCTTCAAGGTCAAAAGTCCAAGAAGAAAAGGTAAACAATCACCACACGACGTTTCGTAATATCCAAGAAGAGCGCAGATATCATCAATATCGCGCCGGAAGCCTGAAATGAAGATTTTCTTATAAAATTTCATGAAAATATCTCTAGCGGTCTTCGAGTTATATGCCTGAAAACTTATTTTACCGTAGATGCCAGAGTACGGGTAGTCAATATTGCGAGAACACAGAAGGCCTGCATATAGATTTTATTAAAAATGCTTCACTTCAATTGCTGGTATTTTAGTAATGTAAGCGGATTATAACAATAAATATATCTGACTTTCAGTAACTGTTGAAAAACTGCGTGTTAGCTGTGAGCTTTATACGTGTTTGTGGTGTCCTGTGTAAACACAGACCTTTCCACTAGTTGATCCCTCATCCAAACATCTGCAAACCAAATTCAGAAACCGGAAAGCGGAAGACCCTGGGCGAGATTAAGGTGTGGAGGCGTACAGATAGATAGTGAATAGGTCTAGTAATTACGTGTGGCTAACACGGCGTAAGTGTATCCTTGTGTAAGGATTGTTGTGTGGAAAATTAACAAAAAACAACAACAACAACTAGTACTACTACTACTACTACTACTACTACAAAAGAATAAGATTTAAATAGAATAAACTAACTCCTAATTTGATCTAACGGTAAAGAAAAACCTATGTGAATACAATAAAATGCAAGTTGTGTGGAGCATGATTTAAGACGTGCAAGTTTGTCAGTATTATGCAGTTATGCAAATATGTAATTTACACTCTCATGCGCGAGCATTGAGGAAAATATTTTTTGCCCGTTATGATTCCGGAAGTGTAGGACTGTTCGCATTTTTGTTGTAAAATGCAGGGCCAGGGAAAGAGACAGGAAAATATACGTAGCTAAATATAAAGTATAGCGGGCCAGCTGATTTTTAAGGATGGTTCCCTAAAGAAGCTTGGAACCTTTGTACAAACTTTGCTGGTGTCTTAGGCTACAAACCACAAGATTAAATTCAGAGATTTAAGGTCCTTATTGCTGCGATGAAGTCATAGACCTAGGCTGCATAAGAACGCTGCTACAGCAAGGTCTTTCGCGTTGAGCGACGTTTAAAAGTAAGGCGCAAGCTTCGCTTTTTCCACTAACGCAAGTTCATAGGAAAGTCTTTCGAGGTATTGTATATAATGTAATATTATTTTAACTAATATTCTTAAGTTCGTGTGGGGATTTTTTGTGGATCAGTCCTCTGTGAGACAGGTTTCCGACGGCGTGTTTGGTTTCTCCATATTGGTGTTACTCCACCAATGCGCCATACTCGCTTGTTAATCTATCATCGACTCTCTGTAATTCTAACAACCGACAGCCTTTTTAATTCAAACACTTAAAAATGTTTTGTAATATCAGAGATTGAAGAACTTCGTCGTGAAGAACTTCACAAAATTTCTCTACTGTGCAAGTTTCACAGAATAATAAATCAACTGTAAAATGTGAGCAGTGGAAGCCTATATGAATAAACAATAAGGGCTATTTATTTTAAAAAGCCAGAACTTGTCTTAAATTCTGATTTTTTCTAAACATTTTCTTTGTGCCTATTGGTTAGAACCTTCCTAGTTCTGAGAACCTGGATGGTCCTTTCAGTTATTTTAATAAGGGTTCTATCTGAGACATGATACGCAGTGAAAAGTGACTAGTCATCGTGGTGCTTTAGTGCCGCTTTCTGTAGGTGGCTTCACATTGCTGAGCAGCGGTTGCGCAACATGCATCTCGCTTGCTCTGTGTCCACGTTTCAATCGTCGTGACGAACCTGGGCCTCACATAGCTTCCAATCAATCGCTTGTCTATGACTACAGCAGTCTCTTCTGTTCTCTTAACGAAGTTTAATTAGCGAAACTAATTATGTGACCTGTACTTGACTCTTCCCTTAGAGTCTTTTATTTATAAGTCAAGTACATTTCTCTATTATAGGCGCTGCTCTCTCAAGATTAAAAGATTACACAAAGGAAGGCATTATGAAGACAGGTATGGTCTTATATCGTAGAATGTATGCTGATGGCTAGCTATAACTTAGTCGACACATGACATGTCATATTAAAGACAGCTGGTTTTGTCTTACGCCTTTATATTAAAACTTGTGTGTCCTAGAAGAAGATAAGTCTGGACATTTCTTAAATTAATTGTCATAAGGAAGAAACCTGGAATGTATAATTTACAGCAGACAGTTAATGACTGTGTATCTGTGCTATCTGTGTGTGCATTTCAAGTCGCCCTTACGCCGTGAGAGTTTCCACTCAGGCCTGTTTACGTACGTAAGAGCTCTGTACTCGAAGACTGACGTATGAAGCGTTGAGGTGTGACTTAATTCGTTATTAAAAGAGAAATTATAAAAAGTGATAAATGAAAAGATGACTGGGAGACAATTGTGAAGATAAGGTAGAAATGGTGCCTCGATGAATTCTAAGGGACTTTTGTTTTCGTGTTCAGTATAAGTATTATTTAAATTCAATTGTGTTTTTGAAATGTGATTAGGCCTAATTTTTCTTTAACTGCGACTCGCAAAATGGCGGTTAATAGACAAGAAGTGAGATGTGATCAGAATGTTTCCAGAGACGTTAGAAATTTAAGGTAGAAATTTAAGACGGAGACTTAGCGAAAGGCATGCGTTGATAAATCTGTTTATTTAGAGGAAATTTGACCCTGTATATGACACGAAGGCCTATGTGTGGAGTGGAAGTATAGCTTCACTCATTTGAGACTCGGCACTGGATGGAAGTGACAGTTCAGCTTCACGCTCCAGCCCCTGTACCCCCTCCAGGGAACAGAGCCGATGGTAGTCTGGCCATTGAATGGGAGAAGGCATGGGCTTCATGGCCTGTCAGGACCTTTGCAGAAGAGAAAAGCTCACATCTGTGCCGGCATGCTAAAGGCGGATCGTGCAGCCACTAGTTTAGACACTGTCTACAGATCCTGAAAGAAAGCCGAAACCGCATCTTACAAAGAAAAACCAATCTAAAGAAGGATTTTCTAAGGAGTTTCAATTAATGGTTGTGACCTACAATGTGTGGTCCAGGATTGAAGATAATGTGAATATGGGGGCCGAATCATGTTTCCTGAGAACAAAACAGGAGTGCGCGTGTTTCTGGCCATTTACCAAATTTCTTGTGCCTGTAATGTAGCAACTATATAGTCTATACGGGACACCCTGTCCATTTTATTAACGCTAATGTGTTGATCGGATACTAAAATGTGTGCGTGTAGAATTTATGTACTGGTTATATTTTTCTTGTAAAAATAAACGCTTTGAAAATAAATAATACCAATAAAGTGGCCCTTAATCAAGTTTAATACTAACATAAAATTTTACTATGTGTTTAGCTGCAGTTTATAAACTGATACTAAGGTACTAAACCTTCACTGGACATTCGATTGTGATAGTAATAAATATTTCCTTCACTAAAACGTCAGTACACACAACTATTTATTTCATTTGAAATGCAGTTCTGCATATTCAGCGATAAATCTGACTCTACATGTATAACAAGATAATTTACTGTGGCAGCTTTTAATATAATGTAAGAATTTTAACTTATAAAATGCTAACTTTACGTATATTTTGATTTCAATGTGACAAAAATTTAATCACAGAAGAATTTCACTTAAGTCTTGTTAATGTAGGGTGAAAAGGTAAAGTAAATCCGAATTTAATGTAGGCTAATCTTACTCAGGAAATAATAAATACAGGCATAACATCAAAATGCATTTTTGAAGGTTATATGATGAAGTTCCTGTGACCTACATTTGATAGTTTACGGTTGTTAAACGGCGGCACCATACATTTTCTGATGTATGACGTGCTAGTTCTCATTTCAGTCCACACATTTTCTGATGTATGACGTGCTAGTTCTCATTTCAGTCCACACATTTTCTGATGTATGCCGTGCTAGTTCTCATTTCAGTCCACACATTTTTAAGCGTGGTGGGTGTAACTGTAGCCGCTTCAGCTCTTATCCTCCCAAAGTGGTGGACAATGGTGGAAAGTAAATGACAGCTTTCACGTACCCACAGAAGAAGGAAAAAAGTTGCGTAATATCATGCGAAGGAAGTAGCCAAATTGTAATGGTCGCCCTTGTTAAACTATTTCCACGAACATTTCGCAACGAAAGAGTCTGAAATTGCAATGTGAATAATTGGAAGCTCTGTGTTACTAGAATAATACGTCATGACAATCCTATTTTCCAAAATCTGCGTGAGGAATTCCTGAAACATGTACGGTTACTCTAGACAAGCCACGGTACTCGCTGCTGGAGGGTAGGAAGTCCCACACACTTTCTGTTTGGACAGGGCACGAAAGATATCGAACTTAGGGCTGCCCATGAAGGTAACTACAGTCCCTGCATGCAGCTTGTTGCTCCCCTGATTCTAACGTTATTTCGGTTAACGTGACCGGACACATAGGAAGCAGCTTCGTCACTGAACACAAACTTGGCCGTAAAAATTTCCTCTTCAGGTTTTAAAAAATTCTCAACGACATGGGTAGGGAACTGCTTTGCCTTGTGTTGTAATATGTTGCAGAAACTGATAATTGTAACTTTTAAGTCTCAAAGGAGGACGTAGAAATTTGTGATTTGTCGATTGTTTATTTTCGGGATATTTGCCTTGTTGATTTTCAAGGGCTGGAAAAAAAAGCAGCTCGAACTCATTCATCTTAAATTCAGTTACAGGTTGTTTAGTGACGCTCGTCCATTTAAAAATGTGAACAGACGTATAGAACAACTTTTACAGCAGTAGGAGTGTGTTATCGGTGATGGTGCCCTAACAAACTCAGTATGAAATTTCGTTTACATTGTAAACACAGAATTCAATTTGTGACACCAGACCTTACACTTAGCTTTCTGCCCTTGATACGCCTTTCACCACCACTGCGATGTTAGCACTGCCGGCCACACGACTTGGGAAAGCAAATTGCGCTCTTTACTCACTTGCACACGCTACATACGTGCGTACGTGTAACTGTAATCCTGTGTTGTACAGTCTTTGCGGTTCTTGAGCAATATTATATTAACCTTTTAAAGCCTAGCGGTAACTTTACGTATAACCAGGTTTAACATTAAAAAATTCTATGTGGTACCCACATTGCGTTTATGTGTTTTGTACGGATCTCAGAACAAACAGCAACTTTTGCCTTATAAAGCATTAAGAGACTGGTTTTTGTAACCGAAGTGCAGAGTGTTTACAGCGCGGTACGTACTGAGTCCTTATATAAAACAGATACGCTTCGTCTTTAAAGGGTTAATATTGTCTCTTTTCGTGTCTTAACTTTGTCGACTTATGATGCAATACCTTGTTAAAGGCACACTTATGTAACCTATAATACAATTCGAAGGATGTTAACAAAGTGACTGTGAATGGGCAGATTTGTTGTAAAAGATGATTTTTGAAATTAACACACGCTGATGGCTTTGCAGCTACAATATTTTCTTTAAAAAATAAGGCTACATAATTTACGCGTTGCTCGTTTATTGAACTAAATATTTAAGGAATTCCCTACTACACACAGTCTGCTGCAGTAGTGAAAACATAATGGGATTTGAGTTTGTTCTGAAAGTAACTGTCCTGTTCGATGTAAGACATACATTCTAGTGTATGTAGTCCTACATATACGTATATATTTACACATACCCGGTCTTTTCAGTAGTAACTACTGCCCCCCTTCTCAGGCTAGAAATTCTCCTCTGAGAATGGAAGTGGCAGGCTTGTCTGAAACTTCGGTGCACATCTACCAGGCTACACGTCGACATACCTCACATGACAGTTTACCTTCGCCTCAAGCGTATCCTCTAGTGTCGTGTATTGCCGCCTTCTTTCTTTCCTATTTCTGACACGAATTATGCCATCTTATTGTGAGAATTATTGCTAAAGTAAGTTACATATTGCATAACAACATAACAGTAAGCGTCTTTCTCATCTTCTGGTCATACTCGAAACTACTTGCTAACATAAATGGGAATATGCATAAAGACGGACGTCTTTTGTATACAGACCTAAGGATTATGTTAATTGATTGATTGATTGATTGAGTATTTCATGATGAAGCTGAATTAACTAATGAAATGTGTTGAGTACCGACTGATGGGTCGCGAAAGATAGTGGAACGGAACGCTTGTTGAAGAGAAGATCTTAACTGTTTAGTAGATAGAAGTGTACGTAACGTGTATAAATTATAACTGATTGGATAAATGTGTAACGTGTGTTATTTACTCACACAAGGTTTATTTTCTGACAGCGGCTGACAGCGTTACTCGTAACGATGCCTTGACATGCCTGCGTGTATTTATATACAGGCAAAAGACTTTTCATTGACTTTTGAACAGCCCTATCAACAACATAACCCACCCATGCTCAGCAATGCCAAATGCACAGATAATATTTTCGTGTGGTTGATTTAATCATAATTTTGTGTACAGAATGAAAACAAGTTATGCTGTAAGAACTTTGATGTTCTGTCAGGTATAAAGACTTCTGGGATGTTACGCCTTGTCGACCAGGAAATATTTACAGACGTTTCGGGGGAACATTTTGCTTTTGAAACATGGTTAAACTTTTAGGGTTCTCCACGGCCTAATACCTGGTGAGTCTTAAATCTTCAACGCATTTTCTGTAGCAACTGGAGATTTAAGAAGGAGGATGATAGAAACTGCTTAATGTGTGTTACAATTATAAGTGCTCTGCCACAAGAATAAGATGTTTAGTGTAAACTTAGAGCATTACATGCCTATAAGGAAAAGCATTTTGCTCCATATGACGTCTTGTTTTATTTGATTTGGTAATAGTCTATACATAGCGTACGTGCCCAATTTTAATATTTTTCTAAGTCAAAAACTGGTGTCATTTTGCGTTCTAAGATAATGCTTTGAGGAAGTTTCAAAAAGGATTCTTGTGATTATATTACTTTCTATTTGTGACAACCTTGCTAGGTTAAGGAATGTGCTCCGTTGGAAGCGTAAAAACAAATTCTATTTTTATTCATAAAATAAAATACATAAATCCTCTACAAACACTTGTGTTTGAAAGCCATATAATAAGAAATATATTTCCGTATATATGAAGTATAAGAAAATCTTTGTACGGCTTAACGACATTGGTCTATTTCTGTTCCCAGAGGATGTCATATTCCCCGAAAGAACTGCTTATTTTTTTAGGCGCCGTATTTCAGCGTTTATCTCATAACTTCTTTTCTGTCTTACACATTTCATGTGTATTAGGACCGGGGCTGTGGCCCATATATCAGCTTTTGTTCCGCCAAAATACTTATCCTTTTATTCAGGTTATATATATATATATATATATGTGTGTGTGTGTGTGTGTGTGTGTGTGTGTGTGTGTATACATATAGTAAAAATGGTCTTATAAACATAAGCTTTTTCTGTCAAGAATGTAATGTTACTGCAACACATTTTGACATGTTTTTAGGGGCTTTCGAAAAGCATTTGCGAAAAGCGACTGCCAGTCTCGTCACGTCTGTCCGTCTGTCCCTTTCACTGCATGGAATTTTATGGCTCCAGAGGTATTTTTCTTGACTTTTATATGTGGAATTTTTACTTAAAATTCGTTAATACGTTTCAATTTTTGTTAAGAGCGGACCAATATAAGAGATATGTCACATGAGGATCTACACGCGTTTGTAACAATATCTGTTCCTGATTTTTCTTTATATTTGAAGCATGCAATTTTCTGTGTGAGGTCAGATTTGGTGATCCAAATATTACGATTAAATATGATCACTATTTTGCCATTTATAAGATATCTATCATGACCAATTTTAAGTCTGTTTTGACACGGAAAGTCTTACACACTTAGTTCATATTATGCAAAATGTAAAATGGCACGTTTCAAGTAGTCCCATCTGCGGTGCTTCCCTTGAAAAGAGTAACGGGCTAGAATCTAGGGAAAGTAAGAGAACCAAAGCGTTCTACGTGTTGCTCCCTGCAGACAGTTCCTATCTTGTATTCACTTAAGGCTACAACAGCTCTACCTGTAGGAATACAGCCCATGTTTGAAAAGCTGCAGCTTGCTAAACCCTTCGTAACTTGCCTATACATATGTTGCTACTCTATTCGTTAAAGTTAATGTACTTTTTCTGAACAAGTGCCAAATGCAGTTAATAGTTTTCAAATGACAATTTAATTCTCTTTAACAAAGAAGTAGGCCTAAGCTAAAATTTGCTTCTCTTTCTAATGTAATTGTGTAACAGATCCGTACCCGCCAGCATTATACTAAAGAGCCGTACTTAACATTGCTGTTCATGATATGTTGGAAAATACTTTTTGAGAGAACAGTAATCACTCAGAAATCCAACATTTCTTTATTTTTTATGAATACTGAATATTGATTACTGTATTCACAACATTCAGCCAGTTGTCCCCATTGCAAGCCAGATAAATACATTCCACATAGGCACGCTCAGTTTTATTGATTCACATTTAATTTTATCCTACTATCTGCATCTAGTTTTATCAAGTGAGCTCTCACTGAAAATTCACAGAGCCGGTAGGCATAATGTGTTTCCTGTGTGCCTGAAGGCATAGAAAAGCGAAAGAAGGAAATGTGAAATTCAAGGTTACCAAAGCGGTGAATATGCAAATACTTTCTTCAGCGATGTAAGACAGAGTATTTTGGTATCTGTGCGTCAAAGCTGCAGAAGTATCAGAAGATTCTCCCAGAAATTCGGCGCATTTCCATCGGCACAATTAAGTAACTTTTTAGAAGAGAATATTTCAGTTTCCAAACGTAAAAATGTAATGATTTTGAAGGCATAACCGAGATCCAATTCGTCATGCTTATGGCTTCACATATTGGATTTTCAACGTTACCTACTCTTCTCAGAATGTCTTTTCATCTTCCATACGCTATTCCTGTTTCTCTTCTTCTTTGTGGGAAAAATAAGCCGGTAATATTCCTCTCGAGTTTCTGCACTACACAAACCCAGTCTGTAGGACAAGAAGCTAGTATTTCGTTAAAACAAAAGTAAATCAAACTTTTGTTCAATTGCTTTCTCTAGTTACCAAATTTTCGGGTTTATGGCATTTTTCTTTTAATGTATATCCATTAACAGTGGAGACAGACGCAGAATTCAGATGAGAGTTTTGCACACAGATAAAAATTAACATTTAACCCTCTACTTATGACACAAAATAGGAATATGTTCCTAAATAGTCATCAACGTTGCCCCCGTCTTTGGAACAGACATGCTTCACTTATTCTGTGGAGATGGAAGACACACTTTCCACTGAAGCATGCGTAACCTCCTACGAAAATACACAGCGTCATATCCCTGAGTCTCAAGACTTAAAGATGTTAATATTTTTATTCCAACAACTGCACAACATTTAGACAGCAAAATGTAAGACTATATAGCAAGCCTTGTACATGTTTCGGCCTTTTTCGATCATCTTCAGGGTGGTATTCATCATATAAGAACACAACATTGATTACAAGAACACTAATCACCAACAAATGCACAAAGAGAGTCTTATCATCAATTGTAACATACTCCTACATGTTTTGACCCTGCTGGGTCATCTTCAGGTTGAACTTTTTGTTATCGTTACACTAAGGTTGCACTTTATAATTGAGTGAGAATGTGCTGTTGGTTGTGTACTGGAGGCATGAACTCTCTGCGGTCCCGGCCTGCAGGCGGTCACGCCTCCAAAAACAACGCAGTACACAGTCAACAGCACATTCTCACTCAACTATAAAGTGCAACCTTAGTGTAAGGATAACAAAAAGTTCAACCTGAAGATGACCCAGCAGGGTCGAAACATGTAGGAGTGTGTTACAATTAATGATAAAACTCTCTTTGTGCATTTGTTGGTGATTAGTGTTTTTGTATAATATAGGGCACCGACATGGAACACATTAAACAACATTGATTAATTATGTCATGAATGTGCAAAAGAAATGTTAAAATGGTAGGAGGCTTGCTGTATGATTGTTTATTCTAATTTGTGTCTAACATTTGTACAGTTTTTGGAATGAACGTTGTAAAATTATCTTACTACACGGAACATGGATAATATTAAATTAATAATTCTTAATTCGTGATTTAGCACTTTTGAAACCCTATTAATATATCCGCATTTTATAATAACAATGGATCTTTGCTATTTTATCATATCTTGGCATATGGCCCTGCCTGTACCGTATGGTGGTCTTAATAGCGTTCTTTAGGTTACAGTAAAAAGTGTATCCGCACATAAGTTTATGCAATGTATGCTAGAGAAAACTAATTTCTCCCGGAAAGTAGGAAGTAATCTGAATCAAAAATTCTGCGCCAACTTTCGTGAAGTGTGACGACACCAGACCACTCTATATCGATAACATGGAAATTGTCTCTCTCAGTTCCCCTCTGTCAACTGGGTTAAGATGTCCATGAGTTGCGGCGCCAAAAAAAACAAACTGGAACACCAGCTGAAACTTACTCCAGCGCGGGAGCAGGATACAGGGGAGAACAAACACGCGCCTGCGTGCGACACTGTAAAGAGCCATAAAATTATTTTCTTTGTATTTTGTTAAATATTCTCCGTGTGAAAAAATATTGTGAGCATTTGTCATGTAATTTTTCAGTTAAAATTGCACAAACGTAATGAACATTATGCATTGCTGTCTACAGCTACCTGCAACATTTGAACGAAAAACTTTACGAAAAAGTGTAGATGGGAAAAATGCATGCGTGTTACATTCCATACATTTATTTTTAAGTCTTGCCATATTCGAAATAGAGAAAGGGACACTGTGTATATCTTGGAAATTGCATATTGAGAAATTAAAGAAGGTCACTAAGAGAACTTGCACTTTCACTATATTCCATTCATTTACTCTGTACCCACTATGTTTCGACTTAAATAGAAACCATCAGGGAACACAACTATTGAAAATTTCCAAATTAAAATTTCGTTGTGATTCCCGAGGAGGGACGGTTAGGCTGAAGCATGTTGGGTCCACAGTAAATAAATGGAATATAGTGTAATTTGTTGCTTTATATTCCTGATGTAGTGAAGTACACCGTGATAAGGTGTTATAAAACTCAAGCATGATTCCGAAAACGAAAGAAAAGGAAACTTTGAGTTTATACTGCGTTGAAAGGAGGTCTGCTTTAACGTTTTTAATGTTCGTCTGTATTGCAACAAAACTTTGAAACCAAGGCCTATACCGCATTAAATACAGCAGGGTAGAAAAGACCGCTATATATATATATATATATATATATATATATATATAATTTTATTTTCCGGTTTTTTTATGGTGGTGAGGGGTTAATTTTTAATACTGATTCCTCAGTTATTCATTTTATTCTTAAATTTTTGATTCATTACTCATTTGAATAAGCACACTTAAGCACTAACATTGAATAATTAGTGCGAATTTAATGTTTGTTTAAAAAAGGGAACAGCTTATTGTGATTAATACTTAACGCCTCCAGAAAAACCCCCTGCGTATCTTTAAGGAAAGAGAGTGCTCCAGCATGTCAAGATAACCATAAAACAAGTTATGATGATGATGATGATGATGATGATGATAATAATAATAATAATAAGAACAATGAAACGGATTCAAATAAAATTAATGCTCTTCTAGTGAAAAAGAAATCACTTGTGTAAGGTGCCGTACACTGTGCAGCTCCCCGTCTTGTTACTAGGCAGGCAACTGTACCACCGTCAGGTCTACAGCAGTGTTTCTTATCAACTCTTTATTATATAGATTCTACACTAAATGTGCTTCAAACGTGAATCAGTTTTGAGTAGACCTAACATGTAAGCCACTTACTTTTGATGGCTGCAACGGGGTATAAAATCAATACAGCGTGTCAGTACCGATGTTTACACTAACTAGGTACATTTCTATGGGAATGTTACAGATTATGTCTAATAAGTAAACAGTTTCAGATATCGTGCCACCGTTTTTTTACAAGGGTGAAGGCAACTGATTCCATTAGAAAAAACAGACGGACTCGTTTAGTCTTCACATCATGTCCATAGGTTTAGTGTACTGGACAATAAAATTTGCCGTTTTGGCTACAGAAAGTAAGACTAGAGGAATTTAATACAATTGCATAAGCTAATGCAGTGTTTAGAGCTCCGCTTTATCGTACAAATTACGGAAGTTTAACCGCCAGCTTTATTAAAATTAAGAATGAATGAGACAGGAGCAGGTTGTGACACGGCCATGAAGCTGTTGGCATTATTTCAGCCACTGTACTGCTGGCCGCTTAAATATCACGAAAGAAACGATCGTTTTTGTTACAAATGTGTACAGAGACTGGAAACAAGAAACACCTCAACGAGCACTACTCAGTTAACTTAAATGAGGAAATCACGTTTACCTGGAGCAAAGCCAAAAAATTCTTTTGGAAATAGTTCTGTCATGAAAAAGCTATTAGGCGCCCAGTCTTACGAGAAACCCCAGTGACTTATCAGGGCTAAATCAGAGGTTTCATTGCCATATGTATAAAAACCTACAGCTGTGTTCTATCCTATTCCAGTGAATCAAGTCGAAACAACTACATACACATATATACATGCAAGGTGGTGACAATATAAAGTTTAAAACCCTCATATACAGTTTCTGTCAGATCCATCTTATTAGGCCTAAGACTTTTAATTTAAATTTTATCGACTAAAATCTTGTAAGCCTAAAATTTCATATCTTCTGTTAAGGGTTACATTTAATAACAACGTGATTATCCTTGTTTCTGATGCCCTAATATGAAATTGTTTTTTCGGGGGAGGGGGGTAATACGTGTTATGAGTCTACTTAAACGTTTGTTATTGAAGAAAAGTTTAGAATTCCTGAGAGTTTTGCCCATCGGCTCAGATTGTTTATAGACTGCAATGCTCGAATATCAATAATGATTTTCAATGGCTTTTTGCTAGTAATTTTAAGATTAGACAGTTAAGGAAAACGTTGTGTCAACAAGTAGTAGAGTATCGGTTGTTATGGGGAACGGAACTAAGCTGTAAGGCTCCAGAAGAAACAAACAGTGAACTTTAAGCAATAACATATGTTGACTTTAATTATTTTCTTCTTTGCTTGTGTCTACTTCGGCATTTCTGGACAGAAGCAGAGAAAAAGATGTTATGGCTCTGTCCATGTGTGAAGTAACATTCCCCACATCTCAGTATTTAAGTTTCTACGCTACGAAGCAGACACAAATTTATCCTAAGAATATAAAGTCACAAGTTAACACATCTAAACATGCAGCTAATTTTCATTTGGTTTTTACACTAAATGCATAAATGAAACACATAAAAGTGAAATCATTCGTTTCTTCGAAAAATTTATTCTGCCGAAGAACTCCAAGAATTTCTGAAATTTTTTTTATTATCCAGTGGGGAATAAACTGTGAATAAACACATTGAAAGCCTTTTTAAGCGTATTCGTATTCATTGTGACATTGTTACACTTCTACTGGTACTCACATTCTTTAAAATTTTTTTTTTCTAAAAAAAGGACAGCTCACCCACACATGTTGAAGAAATTCATGGAAGGCTTTCTAGAAGGCGTGTGGTACGTCAAAACATAAGATTCAGTTTGAAACGTAACGCTGTGTTCAACACTATGATACAAAGCGCTAATCACCAACAAATGCACAAAGAGAGTTTTATCATCAATCGTAACACACTCCTACATGTTTCGACCCTGCAGGGTCATCGTCAGGGAGAATTTTCTGTTGTCGTTACACTAAGGTTGCACTTTATAGTTGAGTGAGAATGTGCTGTTGACTGTGTACTGGAGGCGTGAACTCTCTGCGGTCCCGGCCTGCCGGGACCGCAGAGAGTTCTCCCTGATAGTTCTCCCTGAAGATGACCCAGCAGGGTCGAAACATGTAGGAGTGTGTTACGATTGATGATAAAACTCTCTTTGTGCANTTTTATGTGATATAATGCACAGATATGGAACATATTAAACTCCATTATGATGAAGTCGTCTTTTAACAGACATGCTGCTGATCTTCGTAGTGGGTCTTGTGACGAATGGAAGTTGTATCATAATTTTAATGTGTTCCATATCCGTGCAATATATTATACAAGAACACTAATCACCAACAAATGCACAAAGAGAGTTTTATCATCAATCGTAACACACTCCTACATGTTTCGACCCTGCAGGGTCATTGTCAGGGAGAATTTTCTGTTGTCGTTACACTAAGGTTGCACTTTATAGTTGAGTGAGAATGTGCTGTTGACTGTGTACTGGAGGCGTGAACTCTCTGCGGTCCCGGCCTGCCGGCAGTGAAGGCCGGGACCGCAGAGAGTTCACGCCTCCAGTACACAGTCAACAGCACATTCTCACTCAACTATAAAGTGCAACCTTAGTGTAACGACAACAGAAAATTCTCCCTGACAATGACCCTGCAGGGTCGAAACATGTAGGAGTGTGTTACGATTGATGATAAAACTCTCTTTGTGCATTTGTTGGTGATTAGTGTTCTTGTATAATATATTGCACGGATATGGAACACATTAAAATTATGATACAACTTCCATTCGTCACAAGACCCACTACGAAGATCAGCAGCATGTCTGTTAAAAGACGACTTCATCATAATGGAGTTTAATATGTTCCATATCTGTGCATTATATCACATAAAAGTGATAATCACCAACAAATGCACAATGTGTATATTATCTTCACTATAAAAACCTCCTACATGTTTCAACCCCGCTGGGTCATCTTCAGGGAGAAGAGTTTCGTTACACTGGGGCTGCACTTATATAGTTGAATGAGCATGTGATTATGCAGCAAAGGAGTGCTGCTATGTCGCACAGGCTGCAAAATGTCAGATACGAGGGCCAGAGTTTTGATGTTATGAACCTTCTTTTAATCCTATGAAGACTAAAGGCGAATAAAGGATTTGTGCGTCCAGTGATCCCTGATTTATGGAAGGTTATTGCTTTCTTTAGGTTTACCTACTTCATTTGTCCTGAGAAGTGCCGCATATAAATGAAAATGATTGTAGAAAACGGGTGAAATTATACTAACGGACGAATGTCGAAGTACTCGGAGAAAAACCTGTGTCACTGCTACTTTGTCGGCCGCAAATATCACATAGACAGGACAGAGATAGAAACAAATTTCCGTGTTGAAAGAGCGGATACTAACCGCCTGAACCATGACAACACTAATCCATATTACTGATCAAAAGTTTTCAGTTTTACCTCACAGAGAACACAGTGTGTTTCCATTAGGAAGACAGGTCACTAAAAGTTCTACAGGGAATAGTTGTGAGAAACGTGCGAAACGAGTGAATGCATTGTGTGAATAAATTGCGGGGTTTCAGTGTTAAACCTGGCAGTACATATACTATGCTAAACACTAGCTTTTAAAGCGTTAAACTTAACAAGGTAAGTAAGCAAGCAAGAATATTGGATTATTTGACGTGTTGCGACACTGAATTACCGACGCGTATTAGGGCAGATGTAACCTCATCGGGCAGACAAAAACCAGACTCACATCTTAAGCAAAGTTTCTCAATTTAAACACTCACACTTGACACTTATTAGAAGGAAAGAGACATTGATTGTGTACGTTGTTACAATAGTACTTCTCTCAGCAGCTTCCGGAAGGTCTGTGTCGCTGCCGAGGACATGCAAGTACGGTATGTCAGCGTTACGTTTAGTGAGGAACCGTAAAGACACGCAACAAAAGCAGAGGTATGATTTTTGTCCCAAATATAATATATTTTGCACACATATAAATACAATGTATCTAAGCGAATTACATCGGTCATGCATTTTAAGGCCATTGTACAGTCACATATTAACTAAACACTGGCACCCGGCATCGAATCCCTTTCAGTGAATGGGCAAATTCCCGCATCCTTAAGTGCAGCTACAGGCCTGACGGTGACCCGACCCACTGTCCAACGCGTTAAATGTTTAAAGATTCATAACTTCAGAATGATGTCTGGAGCAAAATAATCGAAGAATCCTAGTTTCGTTAGGTCTGAAGTACTCATATCAACCAATAAGCAGTTTAATGTAACAAGAAGTGCGTGGCATAAAAGGCCTGTGAAGGCCTAGGTGCAAGGTGACAGTTAGGGCTCGACCCACGTTTACTCATACTCAAAAGGAAGAGTCTAAATTTTACCAGGCAGTGAATTTATGCCTTTCATAGTACTCTTACAATAAAAGTGACTGTGTCTCTAAACGTTATTGATCTATTGGTATTTATAGTGGAGACTGATTTTTTTTGAGGTTAGAGCTGAAGTTATACGTATAATTGAGAACAAATAGTTAATCTACAGTGTCGAATTAGCTCTTTGTTGCGTTAGTTTCTAATTGTCCCAGTATGATTGCTTTCTAGTTTAACCAGCAAATGTAAGCAAAATTTTGCAACGTCATTCGAGATATCGTCGCTCGATGTTTATATGATTTTATTTTTATTGCTATTTAATGTGCCTGAACACAGATCGTGCCAGATTCTTGCAAACCGGAATTCGATGTCGTTTTATTGCCAATACCATATGAATATTGTAGTTGTAAATGAATTAAATGCAAATATTATTAGCAAGTCTGAACCGTACAGAAAATAAACCATGTTAAAATAGCTCAAAATATATCATTCAGATTTGAACTTGGCGGAAAGGAAATATTGATCCTTATGTTACAGACGGGAGAGAGAAGAGTAAAAATAACTTAAAATTTCGGAGATAAAATTCC
Organism: Coptotermes formosanus; assembly: GCA_013340265.1. Taxonomy (NCBI): domain Eukaryota; kingdom Metazoa; phylum Arthropoda; class Insecta; order Blattodea; family Rhinotermitidae; genus Coptotermes; species Coptotermes formosanus. Next base: position 500,332 of record BLKM01000309.1, on the reverse strand, counting down.
TTAAACACGTGGCAGGATGTTCTTTATTAGATCATAAATAAAGCCAAGTCACGAAGAAGAGAATTTAAATTATGCACAAATAAAACATACTTAAATATTTTTGTAATTAAATATAGTGTAATATAATAATATAAAATCATATAAAATAATATAAATACTGAAATGCTTCGAGAAAAACCATTGCCTTCAGGGAATTTCATTTTTCTGGACTATGGCGCTGCCTGTTCTCAGTTACACAGCTAAAACGACCTCAGAACAAGCAAGTCCTGTGTTTTAATCACAGCGGTGCAGAGCTATCGCAGTTATTATAACAGGTCTATTCTGATTCATTTCAGTAAGGTTATCACTTTTAAAATCAATATCGCTGCGTAGTTTTGATTTCTGCTTACATTATTAACCTATGCAATTTGAAATATTAACTACGGCTTATTACACTGATAACAGTAGAAAACACAAATAATAAAGCTTTCTCCAGGAGCCCTAAGGGCTTGTCCAGGTCTGTAATGGGATGGCTTTTATATAGTCCTTTTAAAGTAAGAAAACTAATCCGAAAAAATTTGGAGTCGTGTTTAATCAAGAGGTTTAACCAGTTAGTATACTTTGCAAAACAGAAATCAGTATTTATGTAAGTCCTTGTGTGTGGTACTTTTATAATATATATTTTTTTACAAAAACACTAATCACCAACAAACGCACAAAGAGAGTTTTATCATCAGTTGTAACACACTCCTAGGTGTTTCGACCCTGCTGGGTCATTTTCAGGGAGAACTTTTCGTTATCGTTACACTAAGGTTGCACTTTATAGTTGAGTGAGAATGTGCTGTTGACTGTGTACTGCGTTGTTTTTGGAGGCGTGAACTCTCTGCGGTCCAGGCCTGCACTGTACTTTGTTTGTGTGTTTGTTTGTTTGTTTGTTTGTCTGTCTGTCTGTCTCTTCGTTCATTTGTTTTTTGTTTGTGTGTTTGTTTATTTTTTGTTCACCGTCTGAATGTGGACCCAGAATTGTATTTTTGTATTATGTTATGTTGGATGTGTTCAAATCCACGTACGTGTCTTTTCAAGTAAAACACTCCACGATACACATACACATATACATATATATATATGTATATGTGTTTATCTTTTGTATACATGTGTGTGTTTGCTGGGGCGCGGATTTTGTCGACACGGCGTTAAAGTTACGGGTAACATGAGAGAAACAAATTTCAACACTATAACTAACTATGAGCTTTTTAAAAAGTGCTGTCTCGCATTTACTTATGACAGAGAGACTGCACACAAAAGAATCAGTAATTTTCATTGAAATAAAACGAAATAGTGCACGGACATGGAACATACTAAGTTTATAACTTGTTATCTTGCTGATTACCAGAAGCATAGTCACAATGATTCAAGAAGTATGACGCTCATTTGTGACTTGACAACCCACACAGACTCTACTGCCTTCTGTTGTTTGTGAAGATGACGCCATTTCGTAATTCACAGACCTGATGTTGAAAGAAAATACGTTAAGTTTTGAAGACGGATAACATACTCACTTTAATTTTATACAAGACTTTATTTGATACCTCAGAGAGCACACGCTGTCTACACTGCAAAGACTGATCAGTTAATGTTGTATAGGGAAATGCAATAATTTTTGTTAGTGTGAGAATAATTTGAGAAACGAGTATACTCTATAGTAAAGTTCAGAGATTTACTTTGCATAAGTTCGTACATGTGTTTTATTTACCACAGAGCTTCGAATATTTAAGTCAGAAATATCAGATAGAATTCGTAGCATTTAGTTCCCAATAAAATGGCCACCCAGGAAACTTAACGGACTACATGGGCAGAGTAGGCCTTTACATATTCTTGAGGGACTGGTAATCCTGAAATTTAAGTAACAGTCCTCGTGGTGTGCAATCCAGAGTTTCGCTAAAACAGCGTGAGGTAATTGAAAGCAGTCCATTTTCTAATAGGAGATTATTTTATGAGACGTTTCAATATTATTTTCTCACATACAGCTAGGTCCATCCAGCTTTGTCTTTCCTTCAGGTTTTCCAATTAACGTATTCTCCTGATGCATTGACTTCTAAGTCAATCACAATTAATTTCTATTCTATCATCATAATCATATTTACTGAAGGTTGCAACTTGTCAGTGCCTCGCTATTGCAATTCTTTCCAACGTTTTTACTTGTCCTTTCATAATTCTGGGCATTCTACAAGCGCTGCATCCTCAAACACCTTCAATCTCTGTATTTCAGGATTTGTGCTGATAATGGAATAGAAAACCTGTTTGTGTCTGGTGAAATTTTGTGTAAGTTTACTACAAATGAATAACAATTTTGGAAAGGAAACGGAAGAGAAAATACCATTACGAAGTGGGGAGAATAATATTAACCTTTTAAAGCCTAGCGGTAACTTTACGTACCACCAGGTTTAACATTAAAAAATTCTACGTGGTGCCCACATTGCGTTTATGTGTTTTGTACGGATCTCAGAACAAACAGCAACTTTGCCTTATAAAACATTAAGAGACTGGTTTTTATATCCGAAGTGGAGAGTGTTTACAGCGCGGTAGACACTGAGTCCTTATATATAACAGATAAGCTTCGTCTTTAAAGGGTTAAGCTGGATTGTAGGAAATTGGGTTGTGAATCTGTGGACTGAATTCGATTTGTTCAACATGGCATCCAGTGGCTTGCTCTCATTACCATGGTTTTGAATCATGTAAAAGAAGGGAATTTTTTAAAGAGTGAATGGTGGCTCGTATTTTGTAACGAAAAATGTTACTCCATGGAGCTCGCCAGTTGTACAGCCAGCATACAGACACACAAAGCGTTAAACGGTAACTTCATAACACCTAGTTCCCACGAAATATATTTGACTGTCACAGATGTAGTCAAGTAAAAATTTCTAATTATGCCCTTGTTAAACTATCTTCTCCTTCGTCTTCTTCTTCTTCTTCTGTTTCTTTCTTTCTTTCTTTCTTTCTTTCTTTCTTTCTTTCTTTCTTTCTTTCTTTCTTTCTTTCTTGCCGTGCGGTCCACATAGTTCAACCAGTACCCCTTGCAGAGTGACAACCATGCAGACCTGCCGTCTGCTTTTTCCTCCACCTCCTGACCACATCGATTTCAGATCATTCTGAATACAGTCTGGCCACCTTAATTTTTGTTGTTGTAAACTATCCCATTCTGAAAAGCTATTTTTTATTTCTGCCTGGTGTTTTTTCATTAGAGGATTTCGCTTTGTTTATTCTCGTATGGATTACACTTCCGCCTTCATTCTCATTTTCACGAATTAACCAACATCTAGAACAGTCTAGAATTTCATTTCTGCTCCTCGCATTTATCCTATAATTCACCTAGATTTATTCCTGCAATCAATCACTATAAATGTAAATACTGAAAGAAGAGAAACAAATGAAATGGCGATTTATTGACCTATTGATTGACGGAATGTTATACAGGGCCGTGGGTAGTCACGTGGTGATGGACCCGACGCTCATCTGCAAGAAGACGCGTCGGCTGCGCGGTAGACTCGCCGACATATGTAAAAAAGAGCCTGCACTTCTCAAGGAAATATCAAAGGGCGTTTCACTTGGCACCAAAGAATGTCAGTACCAATTCCGAAACCGACGCTGGAACTGCACGACGGTGCGCAGAAGCCTGCGTAAAATTCTCATGAGAGGTAAGTAGAACCGCAAAAACACGGAAGTCTAATTCCAAAAACTTGGAATCAACTTCTCATGCTTCCAGGAAAAAAGAAACAACTTCCTCATGACGCAGTAACGGTCGCAGATCTGAACGATTCTAAACCACAATCTACGTCCAATATGATTTGTGAAGGGCTTCGAGAACTGCATTTCTAATTGACTTTCGGATGGGCCACTGTGCATAAAGTTCAGAAACCTAGTATTAATTCCAGCCTCTTATGTCAAAACATTGTTCTCTGAGACCTCTTCTGAGTACTCACATTTATGCTGGAATTTTTCTTTCTTACCTTCTGAATTACAATCACGAATTTACAGAAGCTGGTTCTGCCTACGTCGTAAGTTAATCTATAGATGCAGAGCCCAACCTGTAAGATCTAGCTGGTTGATGTAGTTATTACTGCCAAACTCAATCGCTATCCTTTCTTTCACCTGAGGAACCAATTTTCTTATTCGCAAAAAAAAGAAGAACATGGAATATATTCCGTAGGTGTATATTATAATAGAAGACTATGGGCCTATTTTCTTTACAAATAAAAATAATTGACTTATATATTACATGCATAGCTGCGCCTACATTTTAAAAATTTATAGTCCAGTATCTCAAGGTGCAAGGTTTGTCTAGATTACGCAAGAAACAGGGCACATATGTCATTGTTTCATAAAATATGACGCGTCAGGCTGGTCGGTTGCCTGATGTGTATCCTGTGGAGATAAAAATTGGTCACATGATCTCGTGTGGGAAAATATTATAAGAGTACGTGCAGGTCATCATAACACATTTCTGTTAGGTACAGACGATGAATAATAACAGAAAGAAAGTGTACAAATGGGTCCCTTTTTAGGCCCAAGAATAAAAAGAGTTTTCTTCTTTAAGTACTTAATTTGTTTTGCTTCCAACAGCTGTTGTTTCTTATCACTCCTAACCCCCACCTTAACTTGAATTTCTTACTTTGAGTATTCGGACGACTTCTGGTCAATGAATATGATTGAATCCCATATCTTACCACCTTAATACCGCACGAAAAAATCGGCTTAATTTCACCGGACAAAATTTTTGTACTTTAATTGCCAAGGAAAGTCATTGTAATTCAACCAAACCGCAAAATTTGTGGCTGTATAAAAGCTTTTATTTAATGTGTTCCATGTCCGTGCACTATATTATACAAATACACTAATAACCAACAAATGCACAAAGAGAACCTTATCATCAATCGTAACACACTCCTACATGTTTCGACCCTGCTGTGTCATCTTCAGGGAGAACTTTTTGTTATCGTTACACTAAGGTTGCAGGCCGGGACCGCAGAGATTTCAGGCCTCCAAAAACAACGCAGTACACAGTCAACAGCACATTCTCACTCAACTGTAAAGTGCAACCTTAGTGTAACGACAACAAAAAGTTCTCCCTGAAGATGACCCAGCAGGGTCGAAACATGTAGGAGTGTGTTACGATTGATGAAAAACTCTCTTTGTGCATTTGTTGGTGATTAGTGTTTTTGTAAAATTTTTTATATTTATGTTTCCTTTTCTTGCAAAGTTAGTCACAATCTATTATTTCTGTATTTAGTCTCATTTATTTATTCGGCGACGCATTGAGTACCTCACCATACATACCGTTGACTGACGTAGGAGAAGAGCTCTATAAGGTAATACGTCCTGCCATTTGTTTGGAGGGAAGAACTACACCTTACAAACTGACGACTCATCCAGCGCGCCTATACATTTTTATGTTTATGGAGCATTATACAGGGCGGAATTTTCGAAAGTTGAACATTTCTGACTGTAACACATGTTCGTTAGAACCCTACAGAAATGTGTGCACTGCTTGACGTTTTATATACGCATTAAAAAGCAGAGTCCTGTGATTGGTGCTCAAGAGAAGTAACAACACAACCAGTGTGTACATATAACCGTAACATTAAGGCGCGTTCGCGTAACCATTGTTGCTATGGAAAAACGACTATTACAAGCTCTGACTGTGTGTTTGTAGCCTTCGTTATTCAACATGCAATTCGCATGCGCGTATGCTGTTGTCATCTGTAGCCTGTCCTGGGCTAACACATTTTTCCACATCATAGAATGAACGGCAAAATTTTTGGAAAATATATTGAACATAAAATGGTTTTGACTTCATTTACACTCTTTGTCTGAAACATTTGAGCAAGACATTATTATAAATATATATATATTGGTTTTCATGTGAAGTACCAATTATTCTTTTCTGACAAATTTCCGAAAAATATTAAAACATTAAATGTAATGAAAAACCTTCCAGAGGGAGCCGAGTTTTTCCATACGTATGGACGGACAGACAAGACGAAGCTGATAATCGCTTTTCTGCAATTTTGCGAACGCGAGGAATCAAATTATAACCTCATTTCTAATTCCTAAATTCTAAGAACCTATGTACTAAATACATTCTTTACAATTAAAAAAGATTTGTTTCGCACTGCACAAGCTGCGACCATACAGAGGGAGCAAGATGTTCCTCTGAGGCGTCAGCAACACATTTCTTTCCCAGATTGTGCCAAGACTTCGGAACACAACAGGATCAACAGTAACAGCGAATGAACTTGAAAAATATCAGAGGAAAATTTTCTGGTCCTCCCAGAAAAGAGCACCGGTCATCCAGCCCAAGATAAGCTCTCCTCCCCCCTTCCTGGGGCTTCCTTCAACTATCGTTGTTGTCATGCTGCAAGCAAAGCAAAGCCCGTGCGGACTGTCGGACACGTTGGAAAGTAAGTCAGTAGAACAGACTCTTAGCTTTGATCTGGGGGGGGGGGGGGGGGTTGCAGCAGGTAGGCTGGCTGGATGACTGATTTACAGTGCGGTTGCGCTGGTAGGTTATCATGTATGTTTCTCCCGTGTGATGCAGCATCCTTGTTGATACACACCATTATGAAAACGTCATTCTCTTCCTGTCATTAAACATATCTGCATTAATATAAATCATGTAATCTGATACAAATCTATTACGATCTTTCATTTTAGCTTCTTAGGTCTGTGTCTAAAGCACTTCATGTTTGTATCGCTTAATTATTTAGGTAATGTGTGCTGTTGTGAGGTTTGTCGCTTTTACCGTACCAAAGGAGTGCTTTTTGTCTGCTGTCTTCCATACCCTTCTTCATCGGCTGTTACTGTGGTAACTCTGTTATAAAAAGGGGCAGCTGCCATGTAGAATCTGCATTATTTATTCTCTGAAATTTTGTGACAACAGTTGATCCATTAAAGTAATATTACTTTAAATATTTTCCTTTTTCTGAACTTCGGATTTTATAGGCCTGCCTGACTATGTTAAATACACAGCAGAACATGTAGGGTGTCGGAGGCGTACATCTGTATCAGATGCCCCAGAAAATGGGTATTGTTCAGTGTGTGTGCTACAAGGTATCCCATTACAAGCCTGGTCACTCCCTTCAGGCTCCAAGGGGTTGAAGATCCCAGAATTTCTAGAAAATCACCACAAGAAGGTGGTGAGGTTATCAGCCCTACGCATCGGCCGCCTTTACCCGCAGGAAGTATTCCTGGTGCTCATTTCTGTTAGGGCCATAGTGCAGCCGGAAGGATTAAGTAAATCTCAATGACCCCATTGGGAATCGAAACCGCGACCTGCCGGCTTGTAGCTCAGTTTCTCAACCAGCTGCGCCACTGTGTATTAAAAATCATTAGAAAATGGATAATGCACAATGTGCTTATCAATCTTACATCCGAATATAGACAAAGACTAACGTGTGTATGAAATACACCCCAGAAATATCCAGTGCACAGTGTGTATAAAAATACTTTTCAGAATATGGACATTTTTAATATGTATATAAAATACACCTCAGGAAAAGCTAGTGCATAATGTACATATCAAGTGTATGTGTGAATATGGACAGAGTCTCATATATATGTATTAAATGCACCACAGAATTTCGAAAGTCCAGTGTCTGTGCAGTAAACGAAACTCAGAAGATGCACAATGCCCTGCATGTGCATTAAGTACACTGCAGAAAGGATAATTCCCAATGCATATGTCAAGTTGCATGTGCATCAGTATATGGACAGCGTCCAGTACGTATATTGAATACACCTCAGAAATGTCAAGCGCCCAGTGTGCACAGGCATACCGAATGCACACAACAATTTGGAAAATATATAATCTACAGCTTTCACGGTGACTGAATTCAGCAGAAATTCTTGGGCTAGCATTTGCTTCGGGTGGTTCAAGAGCTATCTGTGGCTGAGCGCTTTCTGGGATCGTGGGTTCGAATCCAACGAGGGGCATGGATGTTTGTCTTTTGTCCAGAGTTTGTGTTGTCAGGTAGAGGTCTCTGCGACGGACCGATCCCTAGTCCAGAGGTGTTCTACCGAATGTGGTGTGTGCTTAAGCGTGATCAAGCGAAAAGTCAAACACCCTCTACGCCCACTCTGAGCAAGTAGGTAGATGAGGGAAGGACTGCGAACGAAACAGTGATTCATAACAATATTAACAAATCTGTTAAAACCTAATGCATGTGTATTTAATCCGGTACTTGGAATTGTTTATTAACAATAGTAAATGAAATGCCAAATGTGAAGCCAATATCATGAATTTTGACTTCTATTTCTTGACCCCCAAAAGTATGAGAATTTGACATATTAAAATTAATTGAGGCATTTCAAGGGCGTTTTGCTCAATTATGCTCTACATCTAAACACACACACAGATCTGTGCTTAAAGAAATCACTATCATTTATGACGTTACACTTACATCATAACTCTAAATCACTGTCACATAGGCAATAATATATAAAATAAACGCTCTACTCTAACTTAATATCACATATGGCGTTTGAAAATCACCCCCTTAAAGTGCTGAAAAAAAAGCGAATTTGACAAAAAGCAAACCAAGAATAAGTAGAATCATCCAACAGTTGGATTTAATAAAAGAACAAAGCAATCTGTTATGTTGACAACGCTACGTACCGTGCTGTACTCTGGGGCTGGAGAACATGCCTTTTTTCAAAGCGTCGCTAGTCATTCGAGCGGTAAATCAGTTGATCCGTCAAAGTACATAATTGATTTCCTTTGAAGTGTCCTTAAGCTGTCGTCGCTCGATGAAGCAGGTGACTTATCAACGTGACGTAATTATCCGGCTTCTACCAAAACCTCACTCCATTCCGCTCGACAAAAACTGAAGGAAAACAAAAAATTAAAGGGCAGAGCGAAGCTGCAATTCCTTGCTGGTGACTTTTCTGTAACTGCAGTGTTAAATTTATTGCACCTTGCTGGAAGATACAATCAGATGTGGATGCAGTCGCTATAAAATACTGCTAAAACACAACATAGACCGACAAGTGGTTCGTACGGATTTAAGTTGCCTTGAATTTGTACATTCCGAACCCATTAGTTTATGTGTTATATATTCTGCCATGTGTCAGATTGTGTGAATTAAGTTGGGGGAATTTGTTTCTGTTTATCGAAATGGTGACTTTCCCCTTATGTATTTTCATGTTTTCCTGTCCCTTGGAAGTACGTTCTCGCAATGAATTTCGACTCAAAATGCAAATTTATTGCTGTTGCTCTTCTATGGGATGAGAAATCGAGCAATTTATTTTTTGAGTCGTCCTTCGTTTTTTACACGAATCCATACCGTGTAACACTAGATCCTTACAGAGCACACACTACTTGGTCTGACCTATCATCTTACTACACATCTACTACTCAAAATCATTACCTTGCCAATACAGTCTTCCCTGCACCACCTGAGATTCTCACTGGATTTCCCGGTAGCTTCGGGGGAGGGCTGTAGCTTACTGGCTCCCCCCCCCCCCCCCATGCATCCATTTTTATCCATGTATTTTCCAATACTGTTTCGTCATTCATATTTGTAGAGTTCCTTTCCTATAGGCTACATCCTTGGTCACACTTAACCAGGAGTTTCTCTCTCCACTTTTTAAGTTTCTGAACATGTTAACAATATACGATTTGTATCCCCACCCCTAAACCTGTGACCTTATACTTCCGTTCCTTAGCGGAATTCAAACTTTGAATAGTACAACACAAACAAGCAGCTTTCCCGACAAGAACCATACGTCTATAAGTGTGCTGTGTTTTTAAAGGAATAACGACAGATTGGTTTTTTGGGTGTGTGATCGCTTCTGAGATCAAAGAAAGAGATATATAGCTATCGTTGTGTGATGTATATTACACGTTTTAAAGATAAACTGTACATTTTGTGAATGTGGTTGCTACTAAGGCTTGCTGAAGGATTATGTTTTCTGCTTTCTGTTCTATGAAGATTCTAAAAAGTTGATGCAGTTTATTTCAAGCGAAGCTTACAGTAGGCTATCAATTTCCTTGAAGCTCTCCTTCAACAACAGTTTATAACATTTAATTTATACAAAACTGAGAGAAACGTAATAAAAGTGACTTATAATTAATTTTAACGTATGGGAGTAAGGATATTTAATGACCGAATTTAAATTTTAATGAAAACTGGCCTTGGGCTGCATTGGCCTATAGCGTCATTCAGATAGACAAAAGACAGTACGTCCGAATTGACTCCTTACTTTGAATAAGAGACGTTTCTCCCAACAACACAGTAATGACGTGGTCATTTGTTCGGATGTGTTTGGTTCTTAGTCAAACTTTCTACTGTCACTTACTGGAAGTTGTAGGCTGGTAATTTATTCAAGGCAAGAGCAATGCTTGTTGCTTCAACCAGCAGTTGTATCCCTGTAACGCACTGTATTCCCTAATAGCCTTGCCAATACGCAAACCACCAGACTTTACAGTAGACCCTGTAGCACTCTTGCTTCAGGTACTGTAGTTCCCTGCTTCAAATCTGAGCCTGAAAATTGGCCATCCTGATTCATTTTCTTCCTAATTTACCTCAGTTCGCCAGGCAAATTTTGGGATAGTACCTCAAAGTAGAGGGGAGACAGTGTATGTTTTATTTAACGCGCTGTCCTTTGCTAAGACTATATAGCTTCGGTGACAGACCTATAAAATATGATTACGGAGCTTTAATGGAATCATCCTGACAAGAAAGAAGCGAATTATGCGGAAAACCCCCCTTTTTCAATGCCACTGCCTCAATCACAAATCTCACATATGCAGGCCCCGGATCGGAACCAGGCCTCCAATGTAAAAGGCCGGCGACTAGCCGTGCAAGCCATGGTACGGCCCTCAAATTAGTTAAATATAGGTTCCTAACGCATCATTTGCAGTCATTCGCTAATTTGCTGTCGTTCCAGTATACAGATTACCGCCTTGCCTATGGCAGCTGTGTTAAATCCTGTACAGAGATTAATTAAATTGTATACGTAAATGAGCATACTTCTGAGTAATGTGAGTTTAAGTTCCGGTATTAAAATGGAGGGGCGAATTTTTTAATGAATATCGTTTGTAATTTCTTAGGCTTTATTACTGCACACATTATGCATTTTTCATTATTAAGCCTAACAGTTTTATGAGGAAGTGACAATTTTTCTGAATAAATTCGTAGCGCTCTTAGTGTGGAAAGTAACTGGAAGTGAAACCAATATGTGTTTTGTGTATTAACAGAAGACTCTTTAAATTAAATTACTGCATCGTGGAGGATTCACCTCACAGCCTGAGTTACTTACGCCCTCAATACTCACGAAACTAAGGACCGGGACCACCCTATTTGTTTTAGTGACTATTTTAGGGTTGTTTGAGTGACGATTTGTGGTTTGATCTTCGCAAATGTTAGGAGATTCCTCCCTCCCCCCCAAGTGTCTAAACCTTCTTTGAGTCTCAACCAGTCTGCTATTCAGTGAGTAGGGGGGCCATTTGCCACAGGTCTATATCGGCCGAGCGTAAACCTGATCACTTCTGTCCACTTAGTGCCGAGAATAAGAATGTGTGCAGCTGTAAGCTGCTGTCACACACACACGTCTTAATATCATATCGCTAAATTAGGCACAGGGACATCCTAGCGTGTGAGGTAAAGTTGCCAGGCACACGGACGTGAGATTTTTGTCCCGGTACACGATAAGAAGGCACATGGCAGAATGTAGGTATAGCCCCACTTATTCTTAACTCATTACAATTTGGAGTGAGCAGTCAGCTTCTTTCGCTGGCCACTTTAGCCCCAAGGAAAGCGCCACTGATACCAATTATGCCGAAGGTGGGTTGGGCCCTCGAAACAGTCTTGACACTTTGAAAAAAGAATTTTTCTGCCGCAAGTTGAAACACATTTACTCTGTTGACCAGGCTGCAGCTAGTCGCTGGTCACTCTGCCGAATAAGATTATGTCCCCGTCCACGAATTTATGGAAATCGCTACTGTATCTCCAGTCTTCACTGTCAAACTCTCCGACGGATTTCACACTGGTCGGCGTAATCCAGTCTGCAGACCCACAAGTCCTTCTTTCTGTATCTTCAACTGCTGCATCCTCTCTGTCCAAAATGTTTCTCAACCAGCAATTTTTAAGTAATTTTTATTTTTCCACCCTTCCAATACATTCTGCTAACCTCAACTCACTTCAATTTAAATATATTTTTAAAAGTTACAAATTTTCGGTCTATTTGTGAAGTGTGGAAGATATGCAAGGACGTCCTTCGTTTAGTAGTCCTTACCTCTTCTACCTGCTTGTTCACAGTAGGTGTCCAAGTTGTTTGTTTATGTTCGCTTTATCACAGTCAGACACACACCACAGTCGGTAGGACTCCTCTGGACGAGGAATCGGCCCGTCGCAGAGACCTCTACCTGACAACACAACACATACACTCACAAGAGACAAACATCCATGTCCCCGAAGGGATTCGAACCCTCGATCCCAGCAAGTGTTCGGCTGCAGAACTATGCCTTAGACCGCGCGGCCACTGGGATCGGCTATGCAAGGATATTCGCAGCAAAACTAGTTAGTGACTTAACCTGATATGCCATGTCTGACATTTATTACAATGTTTCCTGGTTGAATTTTCCTACGTACATCTAGTGTTATTTCTGTATTTAAATCAGAAATTTCCATGACAATGGTATCGACACTAAAGTAAAACGTAATTCTGTTTCCTGTTACTTGTAATCTTATCTAAAACGTTCTGTCTTAATGGAATAGAGCACAAAACGCAAAATCCTCTGCGAAAAGAGGTGTTACTAGATTTAAAGCAGGAATACTTCCAGGAAACTGAAAGGAGACCCTTCCTTTTCTATCTGCTTACTGTATGAAATTTAATTACTGTCTACAAGGCTTAGATTTGTGATCAACAATGGGGCAAAGCAACAGCATACAAAACGGGGAAACTATGTGAATATTCTAGTGTTTGTTATGAGACGCAGTATTTTAAGTTTAAGCATTCCAAAGAACCTGTTGTAGAACACATGTTACCAGTAAAAACAGGGAAGATAGGGAGTTGGAGAAAATAATTTCCACAAGCATAACAAATATCGAGGATTGTAACCTTCTGTCTCGTGATGGCTTTCAGTTGCATTGTGCTCTTATATAAATAAATCCTGTCTCGTGAAGATTTTCAGTTGCATTGTGCTCTTATATAAATAAATCCTTTCTCGTGAAATTTTCAGTTGCATTGTGCTCTTATATAAATAAATCCTGTCTCGTGAAATTTTCAGTTGCATTGTGTTCTTGTATAAATAAATCTTGTCTCGTGAAATTTTCAGTTGCATTACGCAGTTATGAACTAATTGTGTCCCATGATAACATGAAATATGCTTGCTTCAACTGCTAGTACATTCATGTCCCCACTTTCTCTAATTATTATTCTCTTCCCATCACACTAGAGTCTATGTAACATTTCAGCTGAAACAGTGTCATTAAATAACCTAAATTTCGGCAGTACCTAACGAATAAGACGTAATAGCTTATGCACTAAACACGCATTCACCGTATTGAATTCTCTCTGACTTACTATTTTCACATGCACACATGCCAGTCTTTTTAGTAATTAGACAGCGGGTTGGACCACCAAGCAATCAATGTTTTATTCCCAGACGGGGCAACAGTTTTTCTCTATTCAACAGCGCCCAGACTGGCTTTCCTCTCCAGTGGATACCAGGAGCTCCTCGCTCGCAGATCAAACTTCTGAGGCTTGAATTAATTTTTCACCTCCATCTAGTACTGTGGTTAAAGTGCATGGAGATTTAAATTCACTTGCCCACGTCTCTTTGCGATCAATTGCTTAATTCAACACAGGGGCAACTTAAAACTGTATGAGCATTGTCATACTCAGGAAGAAACTAGAACCCCACTGCGCATGCCTAAACATAGTTCACGTGATTTCCGTTCAGGTAACCGTCAGTTTAAACACTTTCACATTTTGAATGAATTGTTGAGAGTGTTTATTGAGTTATCCCTCGCATCTGCAGGGTATAGCATTCTGTATGTTCAGACATCGTAAACTCCCAGCGTGCAAAGGTCAACAAGAAAATAAACTGAGTCTGTTCATCTTTGGAAGCCACAATGAAGGTAAAAATACCTGCCTCAACCTTGACTTATATTAAACCTCACTGCCTCGCTAATGAATGGAGATCCAGTACCATAAAAGACATTTATGACTGTGGCCCGTAAGTGCAAATCTTGCCATAGTTACTACCCCTAAACCCAAATATAAACAACTCAGAGTCCCAAAATTATGCTAGGCCAGAAGTTGAAAATTGTAAACTCTTGATGATGTGGCAAAATATTAGGAGAGTGTCTTCAGCTTTGTGGGTTTAAATTTAACACCACGAGTCTTTAAGAAATTTTGTTCTGCTCCTTCCTTTTTCATGTTGTTTCAGTGTTACTTGATATACATTCTAAGTTCCGCGTCCTTCTTCTCCCAACTCTTTAGCCTTCACTTAAGGCTGTGTTTTAAATATTGTAACATGCTAATTTAAGGTTCAGACAGCAGCGATGATAAAGGTTCAAGTTCTTGTGTTTTATGCCGTATTGATCCTTAAAAAGTTATGGACCCTTCGGAGGAGCCTCTTGCCTCCTTCTTCAGGAAATAACAGTCTAAGAGCACATTTTCTCGGGTTCAGTAAAAATGCGAAACGAAAATTAGAATAACAAAATTGACATCTAAGTAAGGAAATGAGGCTTCAGGTTCCTTTGTATTCCAGCGCAGTGCTCTATGAACAGGAACGTGTGGATTATGTCGTCGTCATCGATATATTTGGGTATAAAGCTGGAATACATTCCGAGTAATTAAGCGTCTCATTACGCGTTGGCTTATCACTCATTAAGTTAGAGAAACCTTCCGGAATTTTACGTGGTGGCAAGAAAGCTAAAGTGAAAAATATCAGCCACAACTCCAGTCTGAAGCTTTCATTTCATGTTCAGTGCTGCAGACAAATTTCTCACTCTGTCTGCAACTCTCTTGCCATTAACGAAAGCTACTGCACTGCGACTAAGCTGCAGGATGGTGATCTTAAATCCAATATGGCCGGCGCATTTTACTCCAAATTCTTTGAGATCTGTGCTCTCCTGGGATGTTACAAACGTCGAATGGTAATCCTTTACCGACGTTTCGGGACAACGTATCTGTCCATCTTCAAGGGTCAACAAGTCCAAGAAGACTTGGATTACCACTCGACGCTGCGTAATATCCCATAAGAGCGCAGAGCTGACCAGCATCGCGACGGAAGCCTGAAAACTTCAAATTCTTTGTGCGAGTTTTGGATTATCTCTCAACACAAGATTGCTTAATTTTAAAAAACACAGTTTCCTGTTAAAGTATTTTTAAAGGGTAATAAAGCGTGCATCACTTGAACATATCACCAGTGACCTACGTAAAACGCGATATTTTTATGATCGTCCAGTGCGTGCCATGCATAATTAAAATATTCCTTCACACATAAAAACCGAAAATTTTTCAGTTACATACTGAAAATTTTTATATAAAATGAACGTCACACTTCAAATTCTTTGTCAGCATGTCATTATTTGTCGTTCTGAGGATCTGACGTATTTATTTCTGGCAGCTTTTCCAAACCCTTTCGGTGCTGCACGGATTTGTTTGCCTCGTTCATGCTACATAGGGTGCCGTACGTAACGATTAATCCATAATTCTTCAAGACCATAGCTATGTTTATATGTCATTTCTGGTTGTGAATGCACTGAGAATTCAGTTTCTGAGGTGAAGATAATTCTTTGTTGAACGCCTTCTTTTTGTCACTAATTTACTCTCTGATAAAGGAACCAGTAAGTTCAACATAAAAATAGAACACATCCCTGAACCAGTTACATCCCTCTGCCAATTTCACAATTCATCACCTTATGACAAACCTTAATTTATCCTCCCTCCTGCTTCTCGAAATTCCACGAGGCTTACTGACGCAACAAAAGCGAGGAGAGAAAACGGCTTTTCCGAAAGCAGACAGTTGTGTTTTTGTTGCGTCACAAATAAAGCAGCGTGAGGTGCGAGGTTCTAGCAGCTGTGCTGTTGAGTGACACCTGATTTATTGGTGCATAAGTACTAAAGTTTCGGAAATTATAGTGCCCGATATTCAGTTTAGCTCTTTTGCCTTGAAGATGGAATTACAACGCTTCTCCGAAACTTTATGCCTTTACCGGTCTACACGGCTTCATGTCGAAGAAAGAAATCTTCAATAAAATTAACCACTCAATATAGAATACTAATGTTAGATGGGCTGCACTCTTGTGGTCGGCAGCAAGCGCTAAACCAGAATGATTCCTATTTGTTCAGAAAGCATAACTGCGGAAAATAAGTGAGGTAGGAGGCGTTATGTTACAAACTATTAGCAAAAATTTCCATATTACTTTTACAGTTATTGAGCCCACAAAAATTCATCGCACTGTCTGTCTCTTTCAACATACACGGATCTAATATTTACCTTATATATGTGTGTGCATACAAGTATGCATATGTACCTATATATGAGACGGAACCACTTACTGTGGACAAAACCCCGGACTTTCAATCACATTCCTTTCTTTGTTTAATTAAAATAATATTATCATAACACAAGGCCAGCTGAATTTCCCTGATGATGGTACAAGGAACCTAATATGTCGGAATTACCAGGTAATAAAGAAAGACTTCAGTAATTTGTGCTATGTTTGTATTATTTGTAGTTAAATTACAAATTTAGGTTACGGTAAATAATGAATAAATTGGTAATAAGTTTCATCCCTTCAGCCCAAAAGCCAGGCAGCATATATGCAGGTCAACACCGAGGCACATTCGTGCAACGGTTTGTGCAAAAATGTATCATAATTACTGTCTGTATGGAATATTAATTTTGGAAAATGTCGGCAATCTTGACTTGTGCTGAAAAGCTAGACTGATCCATAATTATACTATTGCACCGGCTTTAATACGATAAAAGTGCGTGGCAGCAGACATACTGTTGCAACCGTACGTTCGTCCCAGTGATCACTAGACGTAGCAGCTATAAAATACTTAACATTGCACAGTTTTTTCTATAAACTTCCCAAAAATCCTTATGTCTCTTAAACTAGCCCAGTATTAATCAATTAACTAATTAATTAATTTTAGTATAATTTAAATTTTACGGCATCTTTTTATGGCATGTAATAATATCACAATGAAAGGAAATCGCTACGTCTTTCCTGTGTTCTTTACCTGAATATAGCAGTCCATTGATTGATCACCGCTACACATTCAGAAGGGTTTCTCCTCTACTCTCGGATTCGACATGGTCTTACCGACTAACCTTTCCCCCGAAACTGTTCCATCTCTTAGTATTGCCAAGCTTAAGAATGACTGAAGCTGTATTTCTGTTTCGCCTCTATACCTTATTATTTTGGACAGGGACAACTTTGCTTCTACCTTCACTTTTACCTCCAAACAAATTTCGGTAGAGAAACATTAAGACACAACGACGTTGTTTCACATTATTTGCAACTCATTATAGAGAAATAACTTTCCATTTGATGCTACAAACCGTACTAGTTGAAAAAGATGTAGTTAAACTACTTAAGGGTCAGTAAATTGTTCCTCCTTTCTTGAGCAAACTCACAAAATTAAAAGGAATATCTTAACCCTTCACTGAATGTAACACTTACAAAATATAATGTGTTCCATGTCCGTGCACTATATTATACAAAAAGCATTAAACACCAACAAATGCACAAAAAGTTTTTTCGTCAATTATAACACACTCCTAGACGTTTCGACCCTGTTGGGTCATCTTCAGGGAGAAACTTTCCGTTGTCTTTACACTAGGTTGCACTATACAGTTGAGCAAGAATGTCAACAGCACATTCTTGCTCAACTGTATAGTGCAACCTAGTGTAAATACAACGGAAAGTTTCTCCCTGAAGATGACCCAACAGGGTCGAAACATGTAGGAGTGTGTTATAATTTGCACAGTCAACAGCACATTCTCGCTCAACTGTATAGTGCAACCTAGTGTAAATACAACGGGAAGTTTCTCCCTGAAGATGAACCAGCAGGGTCGAAACATGTAGGAGTGTGTTATAATTGACGAAAAAACACTTTGTGCATTTGTTGGTGTTTAATGTTTTTTGTACTTACAAAATATTCCGTGAGCAGGTACTGCATGACTGTGATATTTGTGACGGCTCTGCGTCTGTTACTGACATCTTAGTTTGCTTGCTTCTTTCAGACACCCGTGAGACTGGCTTCTTGAACGCGATTACGGCAGCAGGTGTCACTTTTGCCGTTACTCGAGCCTGTACGATGGGCGACCTGATGGAGTGTAGCTGTGACAAAACTACTAAAGGTAAGAAAACGTGGATCCTTCATGCAGACGACATCCACGCTTTGATGAGGACGTAGTATATCGCCTTCGTTTCAGGGAACGAACATTTAATCTCAGTCATCCTGTTAACCCTTTAAAGACGAAGCGTATCTGTTTTATATAAGGACTCAGTGCGTACCGCGCTGTAAACACTCTCCACTTCGGTTATATAAAACAATCTGCTAATGCTCTATAAGGCAAAAGTTGCTGTTTGGTTTCAGACCCACACAAAACACATAAACGCAATGTGGGCACCACGTAGAATTTTTTAATGTTAAATCTGGTGGTACGTAAAATTACCGCTAGGCTTTAAAAGGTTAAGCTTTCCTTAGTATCAGCCAATTTTACACAACTGCAAGATATGATCCGTAATCTATTAAAGAAAAGTTTCCCAATCTTCGCAAGATATTATTAGGTTGATAAAATCCCGAGAAGTGATGTGGGTGGGTGTCTAGCATGATTGGGAAAAATGGGAAATTTTACTTATTTTAGTCAGAAAATTTGAGGGGAAAATGTTGCTTGAATGGTCTAGGCGTAAGTAAGGTACATTTAACCGGATGTTCAGTATAGTGGAGGAGTTTGTGGGCTGATACATCTGGCTCAGGACAGGTGCCATTTGTGAGCTCTCGTATTTGCAGTAATGAAGCTTCATATTACAGAAAAGGAGAAGAATTCTTGTATAGCTGAATAATTTTTGGCTTCTCAAGACAGAGGGCCCCATGGAAGCAATTCGAAAATCTTACAGACTGTAAAATAATTTGGGAGTGGGTTTGTGTGGGTGTAAAACTTTGTCTATCATTAGGAAGGAAGGATATCCTGAGGATCTTTAGAAGTAGCAATATATAAAGAAGTACATTTCAATCCGATATTTATTTACAAACCCACTTCCCACATGTGTCGGTGTTAGAAGACCGTGTTCATAGGAAAGAATACATTGGAACAGTACTGAAGGTTTAAACAATAATAAAACACATTCACGCACTTAATGTCCTCTGTCCCAAATATGCCATTCCAGCACACGATCTATGTTGGTTGAAATTACAAAAAATGAACACGTGTGCTAAAACCTTTTCAGTACTTCCCGAAATTTAGGCTAAAATATATTATGTTCCTAATTTCTTTCAATGTATTTTGTAAGACTGGGGCTAAAAATATCAGGGATTCCCCTACTATTATGATAATACGTAACTACATAGGTGGTGTTTAGTTAGGGTATTTGAGACTTGTCGTGATATGTGTACAACTAATTTAGGTAATGTTGAAACCTTCCGTAACGATCCATTGTTGCACTTGTGTTTCCCTGAAGATGGCATTTTAAGACCGAAACACCCAAGAAATGGACTTGTAAGCAAATGACTGATTGACATGTAGTTTTCTGTACAGTACTAATATATTGCTGGATATTTCAATACAGTTTCTCTAAGAAGTGTAATGAATACTTTCAGAAATATACTGACGCTGTCTGAAAACAGTGCTCTGAAAGGAAAATCAGAATCTAGCATTTCATGAAAAGTACCAGCTGATAGATGGTCCAGATGGTGAAGGAAATATATGTCTTCAGGCTTGCACGGTAACTAAATTTTATAAAATTTTCACAGGCTGATAGCCGGGTCAATTTCAGAGACCCACTCATTCTCCATCCTCAGGCAACTGTGGTCACCTTTCCCTGAGGATGTACACGGAGTGGATCTCTGAAGCGTCCGAGGTTTTTATACAACTGACACTGCTATCAGCCCGTGAAGATTTTATAAGTTAAAGGAAATGTTAAAAATGATATCCAATAAAAACAACTTGACGAAATGAAATGGATCGTGGTGGTTCAGGACAGGATCCAGTGACTGGGCTTAGGATTTCAGTTCAACAGCATGTGTGGAGCAGAGACCGTGACAAAAGTCACTATTCTTTCAGCTATTCAAGAAATTACCTACCTTTTAAGGAAACAAAAGTTTCTTCTTTATAACTTCCTCTACTGTAGCCTATACTAGTCCAAATTAGTCCAGTAACTTTCCCGAATTTTATTTAATTTTTAAAACAGTCAGATTCAGCGGAAGCAGGGAGTTTCTTTACCTGCTTCATAATTATCAACTGATGAAGGAAAAATTGTGTAATATCATGAATAAACGGGTGAGTGGGTGAATCTGTGAATGAGCAAGTGACTGAATGAATGAGTTAATGAAAGGAGTGAAAAGAAATTTTGATTTTGCTTTTGTTTAAAATGTAATAGTGAAAGGTTTCTATTCAGAATGCGCCCCGGCTGTCTTGTGTTACAGGCAGAAGTCGCTTGAACCCTTTTGCACGTGATCACAATTCACCTAGCAATACTGCATCATCTGCCGCGGTAGATGGCGACTGGGTGTGGGGTGGCTGTGGTGATAACGTTAATTTTGGTTATCGGAAGTCAAAGGACTTCATGGACGCTCCGTATCGTCGTAGAAGCGACATAAAGACGCTGGTCAAGCTGCACAATAACGATGCTGGCCGTCTGGTAAGTTGATCAGTAATGCTGTTAACTATTTCTCGGTTTATTGAATTACAAAATGCCCCCAGAGCCAAACACTTGTGGTGGGTTCTTATAAACACTACAACGCTAGGAACAATGGTAATCTTGTAAACCAAGGAAACTGGTGTAACAAATGTACGTAATTATAGTAACCACGTGGGCACTAGTGAGGACGGCAACTGCGATAAAAACCGTAAAATATAGGTTAAGATGGCCCTAGAAAAGGGCATAAAAACCTAAAGGACATTAAAGGCGTAGGTCTACTGTTCCTCTAACCTCGGCGCTAGATGAGGTGGCTGGTCGAGGCCACTCCTCTGCCGATTTAGCTCCGGGAAAGGGAGCAAGTACCCATTTTACGGGAGGCTGGGTGGAACCCAGGGTAGGACTAGACGGATGAGAAAAACAGCGCCCCCACCGGTATGCGATGCCCGAACCATCGAGCCCGTAGTAAGTCGCTATATCGACTGAGCTATGCCGGCCCTATAACAACAGTGACTTCTGTAACCAAAACAGTCATAAATGTAGGTAATTTTTCATTTGAAACATTTATCTCTTGTTTTTGCCCTATTTTAACCAAAATTTTAATGTGTTTACGTTTCTTAACAGAATTCCCCAACGTCAAGTTTTGCAAAACTCCGTCGGATGTGAGCTGAGTGATTCCTAGCGGACAAACATGACGACTCTAATAGTCGCTGTTTCCTTTGCAAATGAGACCACAGTGGCTTTGAAAGAATGCTAATATTGATTTAGGCAGAGTGACAAAAATGTGAGACTTCTATTAAGGTAAAGGTCTCCCTATAACAGGTCATGAATTCCCAGAGGGAGACTAAGGACGTAGCTCTACCCTTTTGCTAGCCTCTGCTTGGAAGAGGGTCCGTGTCTAACGCCACTCCCCAGCAATTGTGCCCTCGAGAAAGAGCTGTTAACAATTTTGCAGGAGAATGGGTGTTCCTCGGTGCCGGTGAGGAGAATATCACCCACACCGGCGTCCGACACCAAGCAGTCCAGCCCTTAGAGAGTCGCTATACAAGAAATTAAACTCGAATAACTAACAAAAGAAATGTTCAAAATATAAAGTCGAGGAACATCGATGACAAGAGTCAAGCCATGTACTAATCATTTCCTTGAACCACAATCCGACTGCACGTGCCGTATAGCTCTCAGGACTAATACAACTTTTTGTGATGTAATTTATTATGTGTACGGGGTATACCGTAAGTTTTACTTTCACTACGTTGCGCTATAAATCCGCAGTGTTCCAGCCTCCTGTAACAATTTCCCGCGCTTGCAGTGTCGGTACGAGAAGAAGACCAGTGCTCTTATGGAAAGAATAGAGTAAACCGCTGTGTATAATAATAACGACACGTTTTAATTTATTGTACCTCTGTGCTCATGAAGTCCTTACATAATTTAACATTTCTTTTGTCTTATTTCTTACATTGCAGAGAACAGCAAGAAGTGTGACTTACTGTTTGTCACACCTAGGTTAGTACACACAGCGAGACGCCCAATCCTGGAGCTACTAAGAAATCAGTTCTTGCTTATAAAGTAACCATATGATAGGGGAGTTTTGGGGCATTGTGTTCAGCACCGTCCCCTGTACACGATTCAAGTGCAGAAGTAGTAATTATAAGACTGTTTCTACTTCTTTTCCGTTTGGCCATAGACTACCAGCAGATGTATGCACGATAGTTAAAAATCTTAAATTGGGTGGCCATTGCAGGGGGACGGTGTAAGATAAAATACAGACATAGGTCTGTTCCGTGTTAGCCTACAATCATCTTTTGGATTTGGTTTTTTTTTCTGTCTTCATGAATTGATCATTATGTACATAAACTGACATCTTTCTGCGTAATGGCGTTTGGAAAATATATAGAGAAAGTTCGAAAAAATTCTGAGAATTACGTGGTATATAGGGCCTACGTCACAGGCCATGGACAAAATTATTGCGGCCTCTGCCATAAAGAGTCAGAAAAATGAAATCTGGTTCTGCTTCCTTCGGAGACACAAATCTTCGATTGAGAAATTTGAAACGTCACAGCACTGTAACTGCAAATAAGTCTTCTAGAATGTAATGCCTTTGTGATTATTAAATATTTACCCGTGTTTCAAAACATTGTAGCGTCTTCACCTTCAGCGTCTTGGACTGCCTGGTCCTGAAGATAAAGGCAAAACATCGGTAACCATATATATACTAGTCAACAATGCATCCTATCCCAGTAGACTTAAAAATTTAACACATTACTTTTGTTATTAATATAGATTAATTTTTCCTACCTTCACCCTGTTTTTTTTTCGAATTCGGAATATTTTGAGGTAAACTTGTAATCGCTTCAAATTTTATTCAGTATTTGAAGAGATGTATTACTTGTATGACCATTTTTCATTCAGAGTGGACACATTTCACAACGAGCTGTTAATTATCTAGGCACTGCGTTATTTCTGTTGATACAATTTATATAAAAAATACTTTGTGATACTTCTACAAATACGAAATTTTTTAGTACCATATTAGGTGTAGGTTTGCTGGCTGCAGTTGTTACACATTGAAACGTGTCGGGCACGGAATACTGAAGCTGGCTACTACCCTGCCTATTGTCAAATAAAAACTGTTTCCTGTCATTTAAGTTCGAAAAATATTTAAATTTTTGTTTTGTTGCAGGCAGTAAAGAACTTCATGAGGACGGATTGCAAGTGCCACGGTTTATCAGGATCCTGCGCAATGCGTACTTGTTGGCGCAAGATGCCTCCTTTCCGCGACGTCGGCAACCGCCTCAAAGAACGCTTCGACGGCGCTGCAAAAGTTATTCCTAGCAATGACGGTCACAGCTTCATACCCGAGGGCGACACAATAAAACCTCCTGACCGCGGAGATCTCGTTTATTCTGAAGATTCACCCGATTTCTGTAAACCGAACCGGAAAACAGGTTCACTTGGAACACAAGGACGCCAGTGTAATGCGACATCCCCGGGGGTGGAAGGGTGCGAGTTGTTGTGCTGTGGTCGTGGGTACGATACCCGTCAGGTCCGCGAGAAGATAAACTGTAGGTGTCGCTTTAAATGGTGTTGCGAAGTCACATGTGACACGTGCAGTTTCAAGACAGCTATCAACACGTGTCGCTAGATCTCCTGTGGTCTCAAGTAGCTGTTGTTCCTACGTAATTAAATCACGGATATATGTAAAGTAAGAGGGGTAAGTATAATGCAAGAGGTCCTGGCAATGCCCACACATACGACCTAATTAGTCCCTGGAGACCGTCGTAAGTTGGGACTTTATTTCCCAAAAGCACCGTATTGTAAGTGGCTGTCCCGTCCATGGAAATCGCTATCAATATTAAGGATAACTAAGTGAAACATAGAACTCTTTCTTCCTCTATCGAATGCGATGAAAAATATCAGTTTATGGATTTTTCTTACGTTTTACCCTTTGCGTATCACTTTTTCTTTCCTCAGCGTTAAGAAGGACAAAATGACGGCGACGTTTGATGAAAAAAAAACGAAAGTTAAGGCATGTCGATGGGAAAGGTCACATACAAACACGCTTTAAAAACTCTATATTTGAAGAGGCAGATACAGAATTGCGCCGCCAGCAAATTTGTGTTTTGCTGTTCCGGCTAGCCTCCAGATTCTGCACACATCGAATACATCAAGCTGCTTCGGTTACGAAGAAATGGTCGTCTGACAGGTAGTCACTTTTCGAGGGTCGCTGTGCCCATATATGTATCTTCAGAATGGATTCTATCCCTCAAGCCGTTCAGAAGCAAGGAGAGAAATTGCTGACGTTACTTATGCGTTGGTGAAAACCGAGTCATTAAACAACGAAACTCTGAACTCGCATATCTGTACTTGATAGCGCCTTAACCGAGATTTTATAGAACTGAGGAATGTTGCCTAAGGAAGTGAAGCATGCACACAAGACACAGCAGTCAGTAGAATAAGACTGGCTGTAGATACTGAATGTCATTATCTGAAAAATATTCCGCATATTGTGCGTAGTGAATTCAAGCAAGTCTTACTTACACACCATCGAAGAAATAACATCTGCAAGTCACCAGTTCATTCCTTTACTTCCCAAGACGGATGTCATCCCAAAACAAGACAAATAAGCCTGTGCCTTTCAGCATAGCGCCCTGATGTGCACCGCACATTGACTCAGTATTTCCGTAAGTCATTTTTGGTTAGGTCAAGGTTTACTAACTCTTCGATGCATAAAAATGCTCACCTGCTTTAACGCTGAAAAATTTTGCAGTTGTATTGCACGGTATATTCATATATATATATATATATATATATATATATATATATATGTCGTCTGATTCTTGCAACAAGCAGCCATTATTTTCCCAACAAAAAGGCTCTTCGAATGGAGATGCAGTGCTTTCTGTATATTACAAGCTGAAACTTTAAATACTGTTTAGGCGAATTTTGTGCTCTGAAAAGCCGTACCATAACTCAGGTGGTTTTCTGCCAACCTTGGACCGCTACGACTTGCGTTCAGTACGGGGCCAATCCTTTTGGGTTTTGTGGTTGATAAAATGCCAATGGTAAAGCTACTTCTGCGACAGTAAACGTATTTCGATTTTATCCTCTCAGTATCTTTCCATGGGTGCTCCGTATTCATTTTAACCTTTAGCGTTACTCTGAGCAGAAGGATAAACGGGAAAAGCCCACGCACATTCCGACAAAAGTTATGCTTTTTAGAAAATGCGGGAGCATTAAGAAAGGAAAATATTTCCCTTGTTCCATTTTACGTGCTTCAAGGATTTAAGAAAATTCTTAACTTTCCTTACGTTATTTACACGTTGAGGCATGTTGAAATAGAGCTTACGGAAAATGTGCTAATACTCGGTGTTCTGACTCGCGACCTTCTTGTCATTACACTAATATAATTCACCGACACTTACTCAGTGCTTAGTGCTCCATGCCTAGGTTTTCAAAAAGATATTGAATAATATGTTTCAGTGTGGCCAAAATGAAACAGATCCTACAAGAGATGGCAATGAAGGGCCCTCACTATCGCGTATTATATTGAAATACAGGTGGACACAGGCCGGAAGGCAGTGAGCATGTTTTGCCTAAGAAGGTCTAATGAATGATGTTAAATAAATGTTAGATTCATGTGTGGATATTCTTACGCGATGTGAGGTTATGTATAGTGACGCTGTATTGGGGATGAAAAACCGTGGAGGTGAGTGGTGATTATTTTAATGTCCATAATCATGTTGGGTTTCACGTTCTTACAGCGGTGCTGCTGAACATTCCTGGCCTCTGCAATATGGCGCCGTGTAGACACAGAAAGAAAAGTATTTCATTTAACTACGCTGTCAGTTGCTAAGGTTACATAGCTTCGGTGGTAGATAAAGGAAATGTGGGTTTAGAACGCTGGGGGAATATTACTAACACAGGACTATTGAAGAACTCGGAGAGCACTCTACCTCATTGTCACATTTTAAAGCATAAATCTCACATAAACTGGCGTCGGATCGAAACCGTGCCTCCGTGGTTACATGCCGGCGATTGGCGTTCTGAGTTTTGTCTTCGCTCGAAGGCTTTGGAGGAGTGGTGGTATTTTATGCCAATCTACACGGCGTCATATGTAAAGATACGGGAATCCTTTTCTATAACAGTGTTGAGTTTATAACCCCACCTTCCTTTACTTTCAGTGTTATTAAAATTTGTGTTGTAAATTAAAATTTTGAATTGCATACTTACTTTAATTTCTCCACATTTCAAGACGGAATGCCACGTGAACAGTATTTTTGGCACCCTGATATCAACATGTCATTGCTCCTTTTCAAGAGTTGCTTAAGCTGCAATTGACACGTAGCGTAATTTGCTGATTTAAATGTGCTTTATCCACGAATCGAATTCTACTATTGTTTTGTAAGATTCAAAACACATGAAGGTTAATGAAAAATTTTAAAACAATATTCTGCACTGCACTTTTAATTTACCATTTCTTAACGCATAACACATAGGAGTATGTTTGGTTTTGAGTTTGAACATTCCTGATTCTTTAGGAACTTCCAAAGAATTTTAGGAAATTTGCAATGGGTTTTTTCACACGGAAACCCAAAGCGACAATCTTGCAGGTTTAGACTCCAGACGAGAAAAATTGCATGCACCGCCACACAATACTAAATGCGGACTATCGCTAAGGGAAAATACATTCCCTACCCACACTGAATTATTTGAGGATGGACAATCTTGTCGGCCTCGTGGACTGACTATTTTTCCGTTACATATCTCGAAATATGCACTGCTCACGCCCAATGAAACCGCATGGAATGAAGATAAAAGCGAGTTTTCTAAATGAACCAGTTTATAAGGAGACATTAAGCATTACGAACTAAAAAATACGCAGAAATAACATGGTGCAAGTGAATTAACTCTGTTATACCCATGTCAAAGTTTTGTATTAACTTCCAAAAGATAAGTGAAAGCAACTGGACACTTTCTCTTCATATTTACACCTGTTATTCTGTTTGTCTACTTTCTGTTCTACAGCAGCCTTTCCCAACCCTGTCTGGCAACGGAACACTTTTGGACTTGAAGTACACAGACGGAAACCAAAAGGGGCCCGCAGAGTAATGTAGCAAAATGAGAAATCCTTTCATACAGACAGAATTCCAAATATAATTCTCAAACGCAAACCTGATTTGTCGGGCCTATTGCTTCCCGGTCCGTGTCGTGTCAGGCTGAGTGGTCACTGTAATTCCTCCCCCCCCCCCTCCGGAATTGCCTTTTTTAAACATTTCGTACAATTTAACTAACTTGCCGGTACAGAACACACAGCTGAGCGGGGAAAAATCTGCATCCCAGTATACGACCAATTTTCTATGACGGCGATTAGCTAAAATATTGTTCTCATCGAACCTTTTCTCTCGAATCCGTCTTTACACCACTCGGAATGTTGGTGCTTCCTCAGAATTCAGTTTGGGAAAGGCTGACTTGAAAGCAAAGTAATGAAAGAACAAAAGTCTGTGCTTTGTGCCTTATTTATAAAGACAGCTTTAAAGAATTTATTTTTGTGTAACTCCTCAGATGTAAATTTTATTAAAAATTAACGAATAATGAATGTCAATGGTTTATATTTTTGAAGTTCCGCTCTCCATCATTTCCTCTTACTTTATTTCCTCACAATTAGAGTGCCAGGCGAAGCCTGGCTTTTAACAAACTATTGGCCTGAAGCAGCACTGAAGAAATGCTAGTATACAAAGTGCAAGTGGAAAGTTATTAAACTATTGTCTTGAGCGAACAGAATGCAATTTATTTCACTGTTCAGGTAAGCCACTTTATGTCCTTTTGCTTAGTACTAAATCTCTATTTATGTTTCAAGGAAGTAATCCTTTAGCCTATTATTACGAAAATGTATTTTCAAGAGTAGGAGAGAGTGCGCGTGCGAGATCGTGCTTGTGTGTTCCATTCAGTCGAGTGATTTTGTGGGTTTGTGTTGAGACATTTGCTAATTTACTGACAAATGAACGTGTTCGAGACCTAAGAACACTACGACGTGGTACTCCTACACCAAATTTCGTACTTTGCGTGTCGCATTATTTGTGGCAGTAGGCCATGAAATGTCCTGCTGTAGGATATCAGAAGTAAACGAGGTTGTTCATCTGCAGTATGTTGACATTCTATTTGTATAGTGCCACGGGTCTGCAGTGTCTGTCACATTCTTCTCCTTCGTATTCATCTCCTGACGTCACAGCAGGCTCAGATTTCAAACTTCCTCGACCCGTGTCCATCTGTGTCTGTGTGACCGACAGGCATTATCGTTTGACAGGTGGTGAACGTTGTTTTGGTGTTTAGAAATGCGTGATTGAAAGGTAGTGGTATGGTTTTCGAGTGAACTTCAGAGAGACACACTCCGTACCGCCATGGTGATTGTTTAAAAGGTAAGAAACCTGATACGGTCGCTTGTTTATTGCAGTTTTGAATTGAAATACCTTAATGAGTATGAATACTGATTTAAGTTATCCATAACCCTGCACTGAGTATTTAGATATGGTAAATGAAACCTACAAAGGCACGCAAGTTTATGAAAATATATTGTGAACGTAGTAATAGGCATTTTAAACCACGTAATTTTTAATATATAGTATTTCACAAAATTTGTAGCATCTCAGTGTATTTATTCTTCGTAACAAACCGCCCTGATAATGGCCACATGAATGGTCGAAATATGTAGAAGTTATTACTGCATTTAAATTATGTTTTCATAAATTTTGTGCATTTATTTGTTTTAGTCACTATATAAGAATACTGATTTTTAACTCTGTTAGGACAAATTTCGTGTTTCAGATATTTAAATTTAAGCTTCTACGTCACGGCGGTCACTTAGATTCTCGTTAAAGACGGGACATCTTAAAGCCTGTGTGAAAATAGCAGCACATTGGTGACATTCGTACGAAAAAGCAACTACGCTGTGGACAGAATACGGTTTCTCATGTGACAAGGGTGTGTTACATGCAGTAGCCCAGGGTTTCCCATTGGGGTTCCGTGGACACCTAAGGTTCCGCTAGAGGTCGCTAGAGGTTCCGCGAGAGACAGTGATTGAAAAAAATAAACTTCTTTTTTTGAACTTCACGCGCCGCACGATGCTAGCGCTCCCAGCGATCGAGCAGACCCGCTAGCAGTTTCGGCAGAAGTCTTTCAGCCCCGTATGGTAGCGCGCAGTAGGACGTGTTCAATTGGTTGAGTCCATTCTCTGTGTTTGCCGCGAGATAGGGGAGGCGGTTGGTAATTGGCTAGGGCTGTACTGAACGAAGGGGACTACGGTAGACTGATGACGTCATCCGGTGTAGTTGAGTTTCGGAGGGAAATTTTCATCTAAAGAAGGAAGTTTTACGCACCGTGGCACAGCTGGTCCCCCTGCCGGTTTGATGATGTTAACTTTGCAAAAACGTGGATTGTGTAGGTTACCAGTGAATTGTGTTGTGAAGTTTTCGTATTGTTTCCTATTGAAGACGAGGTGAGAGATGGAAGAGGATGATTTTAGTTCAGGGCCTATGGACAATTCTGATAAGGTTAGTGATGAAGAATTACAATCTTCTGAGTCATTTCACTGCACTAGTGCAGCAAGAGTCGTATTTACAACGAAAGCTACTTATGAAAGTTTTACATGGGCTGGTAGGTAACATTTCTGTACAAAGTGACGTGTAAATGGGAGCACCACACAAAACAACCAGAAATTGAGGAGGAAGAATTATGAAGTGCATAAATACTAATAGACTCATAAGTAGGTTAGTGGTAACCCTGTTAATTATGTTTGACGGGGCTGCACACTGCGAAAAAGCTGGTCTTAGCAGGCGTAGCACCACATGTATTTTATTGACTCAACCATTGAATTTAAACATAAAATTAAACTTAAATTTAAACTTAAACATGGGGTGTCCATCCAAGTTGTCCTATTCCACTGTGCATCGTTTGTGTCAAACAACTTACAAATGCAGCAATGGTTCCAGCAAAACTGAAAAGACACTTAACTGCAAATCCCAGCCGTCTGAGAAGCAAAGTATTTATTATTTTAGCTGGCTGTTAGAATCTCAAACAAACACAGTAAAGCTTTTGTTTAAAAAGTCACATTCAGTGAAAAGGCTCAGGAAGCAAATTATTTAGTAGCAGAACTTATAGGCCAGAAAAGAAAAAGTCTCACAGTTGGTGAGAACCCAATAATGCCAGCATGTGAAATTATAGTGAGTAAAATGCTACAAGATGCAGTACAAGAAATGGAAAAGATTCCACTCTCAAACAGTAAAATAAGTCAACGTATTGGTGATATGTCACATGATGCTGAAGAGCTTTGTATATTATACTGAAGAATAACAGCTTCTGTATCCAGGTTGATTAGTCAGTCAGATTTCACCAATAAATGGAGACATGAGTGCAAGAAATGGATAATAACCAAACATAAAGTTTTGAGAAAAATGAGAAAAACATTTTACACTGATTTAAGCATGCACCACATCAAGTATTTTCACACAGGTTAAAAGTACTCTTAAATGTGTATCACATCACAAATTTTCAATCCTGTGGCTTATGAGAAAATATGAAAGAAGTAGAAAAATTTAAATTGGATATATCCAATTCTTGCACTCAAAAATATTTTCAAAGTCCTCAGAATAAAAAAATCATAACAATGGATAGTTATAAATTTAATAATCTTCATGAAGTTACAAATTTGAAAAATAAGATAAAATATATGCCATATGGCAGTTTAAGGTAAAAGTTTTCCTGAAATCAGCCTTCCTTATGGTATGACACCTCACTTTGCATACCTGGCTTGGCTTTATCTGCTGTGTGTAGTCTTAAGCTTGTTGTCCTGCTTCAAGTGAACAAGTGGTACCTATTTCTGGGCCATTTTCATTACATCATCACACTTTTTTGAGTTCAGAGGCAATGCTTTTGGTTCATCAAAATGAGAACTCTTCTGCTTTGTCTTGAAGAGGCAGAAGTTGCTGCAAACCATATTACATTGTTCAGTGGATACAGAGACTTCTCTTCTTTCATAAACCATGTTCCAGTATTGGCTTATAGTGAAGGAAGCAGTCTTATTCTTGATAATTTTCTTGGAAAAATGGCTGCAAATACTGCTTGAAATTGAGTATCACGTCCTGGCCCAATCTCACAACTGAAAACTTCTTCTAAACAGATGAAACTACGTCATAGCATTCTTCTGGTACAAAAACATAGCCCTCTATCCATTTAATCCTTTCAGTCTGGGCAAGTGCCCAATCACAGGGCATAAATGAATGCCACGTTCAGGGAAATGAATGTGTATTTGAAGGAAATTTCCTGATGCAGTGAGTGAGTTTAAAAACTGGGCCATCAAAATGTTTTTATTTTGTCCTGCACAGTTGTTGCTGAAAAGATGCAAGGTCTTCAGATATATTTATCAATATAGTGTTTTAAGATTGATACAGATTCATTTGAGCCCTTCTTCCCCGTAGTTTCATCATACATGTACATTTCGTACATCCAGTCTTACAAGAATAAATCCCCATGTTAGAAACCCACACTTGTAGCAAGTAGAAGAGTTCTCCTGTTGTTAGTACCGGGACTGGAAAATTTACTTTCCACAATCTTGCATGTAGCTGAATGCAAGAAGGGTATAATTCCAGTCATTATCCACCCAATAAGGAAGCAATTGAAGCTTCAATTCCATCCTTTGACCAAAAGAAGAGCTAATGATGCACAGTGAAAATGTTATCTGGTAAAGGGCAGATGTGACAAAAAATATACAACAAAAACTCATTTTTAAAAAATGTGGTCATTATCTAGTTCTTGCACTCAGGTCTTCAAATGTCATGTTATACCATTTGTAAGATTTCTAAATGATGGTGAAATTCAAGAAAAATTTTTCTGCTGCAAAGAACTGCCTGAAACAAGCAAAGGCCAAGATATATGTAATGTTTTGTCTTCAACATTTTATTGCTTGGAAAGTTTTACCAGGTCACAGATATGGCAAAATTTTTATTAGTAGACCATAAAAAAAAAGAAGAGCTGAAGACCTGCTGAAATTAAGTAGGTATCAATTAAAAATGGTAGTTGAAATCCTCATGGGTCATGTTTCTGTGAGGAAACACCTCTATACCATGGGCCTGTTTGATGGAGATGCAACCTGCAGATTTTGCAGGATGGAGACTGAAACAGTGCAGCACATTATTTGCTGCTGCGAGGTGTTGGCTTCTCAGCACTATAATTTCTTTGGGAAATTGTTTGCTTAACCAAAAGATATAAGCACAGCTCCAGCAAAGGACCTTTGCCTCTTTATAGGAGGCACAGGGTTATTGAACCTGTGCTGAATGGAGTACTTGGGGCTGCACAATAAGCCTGAGGCTGAGGTGCATCCAGAGCATCAGCTGACGGGCCCAGACCAAGAAGAAGAATAATGTTTTGTCTTCATATTTGGAAAAAAAGGTCTGTCTTGGTGGAACTGTGTTGACATCTGTACTGATGGTGCCCCATCAGTGGTTGGTTCTGTGAGAGTTTTTGCCTGTCTTGTAAAAATGAAAGTCCTGATGTTGTCACAAAATGATGCTTTCTGCATAGAGAGGTGCTGGAGTCAAAAGCTCTTGGAGATGGAATGAAAAAAGTTCTGGATGGTGTTGCAAAAATAGTTAACTTTGTTTAATAGAACCAGTTCACTCGAGAATGTTTAAAATACTGTGTGAAAACCTGGACAAAGAGCACATAAATCTTCTGCTACATACAGAAACCCAGTGGCTTAACAGAGGAAGATTTCTGAACAGGGTGTTTGAGCTGAAAGGTGAATTGCAAGAGCACTTTCAAGAAAATACTAGTCCAGATTTTGCTGAGTGCTTTGAAGATGAAGAATGGCTGCAGAAACTAGCCTACTTATCAGACATTTTTCATCGCATGAGCCAGCTGAACAAGTCTCTGCAAGGCCCTGGAGAAAATGTTTTGATATCAAGTGACAATATTTTTGGATTTAAGAGGAAACCGAATCTTTGGAAAAATCATGTTGCAAAAAGAAATCTTGAAATGTTTCCACTGTTGCTTGGGCTTGAGAGTGAGAAGGGATATCAGCAAGTCTCAAGGCTTATTAAAAACCAACTGGAAGAACTGCAGAACAGAACTGAACAATGTTTCACCTCCCTTTCAACACAAGTGTGTGACTGGGTGAGGGAAACTTTCTCTGAATCTTCTGTTCAGCCTGAAAACTTGACTTTAAAAGAAGAGGAAGAACTTGGTGAGCTGCAGTCAGATCGTACACTCAAGATGAGATTTACTGACCTGCCCTTGGACAAGTTCTGGATTTCTGTGAAAGAAGAGTGTCCTGCCATTCATAGGAATGCAATAAACATTTTGCTGCAATTTTCAACTTTTTACATGTGTGAGCAAGTTTTTTCTTGTTTAACAAGCATGAAGAACAAGGACAGAAATTGTCTCGTTTCAGTTGAAGATGAAATCTATGTGTGCTTATCTTAAGTTCAACCAAGAATTGAGTGTTTGTGCAGCAAAAAACAAGCGCATGTTTCACATTAAATAGGTAAATTTCATTCTTTATTTTTAGTTTCAAATTAAGCCTTTTTATCCATATATAGACCTGTCAAGGAGATCAAGAAACCAACACATGTGTATTATAATTTTCTAACTGCTAGGCCTATATTTTAGCCTGATCGTGTCACTTGGTAAGGAAATGTTTCTCAGTCATGTATAAAATCATGTCTTAGGCTATACATATTTTGATTCATATTGCTTTGGCTTGTGGCTTCTAGTAGCTTTACTGTTGAACACTGTCAATAGATTTTCAAGTTGTAAATAGTATTAATTAAAATCAGTTTATAACTTTTACTTAAATTAAATCTAAAGACCCTAACTTTAGAACAATTAAATCCCATTTTGGCTTAAGACAGTTATTTAACAGAAATGTAATATGTTTGCATTATGAGTTTTTACAATTTATGAAAGGGAAAGAAAGAAATTAATTTCAAGAGAGGTTGGATAAAAAGTCCTTTTTAGTTTTAAATAGGGGAAAAAGCTAGTCTTGCACATACCATAACTTATTAGCATCTTATAGAGTAGAAATCTGCGATGAGATTTTTAGACCCACTTGGATAAAGAAAGAAGGGTAGGAAATTAAAAAAAAGAAATACTGAAGTTTTTTTTACCTATGCTACTGACTTGCATTAGAGCTGACAGCCTTTGCGGAGAGGGGAAGCCATACAAGAAGAGCAGGCTAATAAGGTGGCCAAAATAAACAGATCACAAAAAAAATCATTCTCTATTCAAAAGAGAATTTACAATTTTTATTGGATTACTATATTTAAAACTTACTGATCACGCTAACGTACCGTGACTTGTAGGTACAATAATTTTCATGCAGAAGCTCCATGAGACCTGAAAATTATTTCAAGGGTTCCTTCAGCGTAAAATGTTTGACAAAGGCTGCAGTAGCCACTGTGTTTTAAAGGACTAAAACTCACATTTGGTTTTGTTTTCTGCATAATAAAATATTTTTTGGTGAATATTTCTCTGAAAGATTCTGGCAATTTGTAATGAAGTTTTTATTTAGTTAATAACTGAGAAAGATTTTTCTTGCGGAATTAATCTTTTAAAGCCCACTGGTAAGTTATGTAGCACCATCTTTTGCATTAGTAGCTCGGCATGCTGACCACAGATTTCATTTTTGTGTTTCATAAGATTCTTACAAAGCCAGCAATTATCCACCTGAACAGCATTACTATATTGGTGTTTTAATGGAAATGCGGCATTCTTTCCATGAGATTTTTAATTAATTTTTAATAATACTTAGATAAATTTCAGTCTTAGTAGCTTTGAATGAGTATTGAATCTCGTAATGTTTTAAAAAAACTGTTTTAATGTAATTAGTAATTTAAAACATTTTGCACACAAATCCCGCTGTTTTGCAGAATTTATACCATACGTCTGTAATTTACAACATCCATGCGGTGAGGGCATGAAACGCGTGTTTGCGAAATTTTAGGACAGCATAAATTTTAAAGGGTTATTTTTAAACAAAGAATGTTTTTAGGCATGCTTAATATAACTAAATGCAAATAAACTGCTTCGGTTTAAAACTTCACGAAATATGTACCGTTACAAGAACTCAGACTTCATAGCAAATTTGACTTAAGGCCAATATTAGTGTGTAATAATCTTTTGCTGTAGGAATCGAAAATCGCTGGAGGTCCCGAGTTAAAATGTCGACCTGGAGACAAACTATACTGACGGTTATTTCGTCGTTTTCCTCGACATTTATGGCGGATTTTGAGACAGGACCTCAAACTAGACTACCTCCTTACGAAGCCTTTCAGATTAATTTGCACTAAGTATTCTACCTTAATGTAGAAAATCCCAGTTGGTATATTTATCAAGTGTGTATTTCACTGGTGTGCCATCCCATTCAACAAATTTTATCATACACCTTTTTTTCTTGGCAACTAGTTTCGGCTCAGTAAAGAGCCATCATCAGGTCATTAACAATAACTACATAAATAAAAACCCTGTATGTTATATGGAGGACATCAACCCCCTACATCCTAAACACCTTATAAATGTATATAAAGCAGTGGGTATATTATTTATATATATATATATATATGGCCTGAGCAATATGTTAAAAGTTAAAGTAAATGTTAAAAATTGTCATGTTGTTATAAACAGTAAAAAAGATATTTTACAAATAGTTTTAAAAGGTGGTTTAAAAGGTGAAATAGAAAATCAGCTATAAAGGTTTTAGTAATATGTATAGGCAGTACTAGAATATGACGTAAACACGCTACCATTATCACCAAATATATTTTTTGTTATTGGTCGAACAACATTTCTCGATAGGCTTTCGTGCAGAAAGTATATGTATTGTGTACATTCCGGCACTCCCAGTATCGTTTCATAATCTCCACGTCTACGAGCTTGTGGTCTGCTGATAGACTAATTTAATGGTCCGTATACACGAGCTGGGTGCTGCTACAGCACTGCACTTCAGGAATGTTTTTTGCACAGTATTTAATCGGTCTATCTGTGGCCGGTGTTTTTATCGTAATTGCTGTTTACAATCCCTGACGTTTGGTACTGAAGTATTTACAACGGATATTTTCAATTCAACCCATCTAACTCTACTCAGTAGAACAACCTTGAAATATCTGTTAAAGCTAACGCTGTTAAGAGAGAATATTTCCGAATATTTCCGGTAGTCAACACTTTATTTTTAATCATGTTTAAGGCACAATACTTTACAGGGCGAAAATTTCGTGATTGATATTACAAAGCACTTGCTATTTCAGTGTGGGCAGTATCGCAATCCACAGGGCTAGAAGGCTGCAGCTATTTCCTATTGTACTGTATTTAAACTATTATTTACATTGTGCTTCATTTTTAAAATTCGAAGTAGGAGGATCTAAGTTATTGCAAATGAAATTGTGCAGTAGTATTCCAGAACTGCTCGATTTTACGTACTAACAAGTTCACAGCGTCATAATTTGAACATCCTTTATAACAGTAATAACTCACAATTATGTTTCACTGTGTTGTTTACACCATGCATTTTTAATGAATTATTAACTAGAAAAAGTACCAACAGTAATGCACAAATTTAATATATGTGGCACGACTCAGAGGTTCTCTTCCACTCCGACACCGAAACATGTCAGAGTGGAAGTGGACCTCTGAGCCTATGTGCCACATATATTAAATTTATGCATTACTGTTGGTACTTTTTCTAGTTAAAAATTCACAATTATAGGTACATTTATTGAGATCATCTGTAAAACTAACCACCAAAAGGTGACCTATGAGTATAGAAGCTTCCCACTACGCCGCGTAGACATTAATATATGCGTGCAGAAATTATAAGGCTGTTTGTTTCGGCGTTGGTTTAAGTTAGTTCATTTCAATTTTGATTATGGCAGGGTTTTTTTCGCAGTTTCAATATGTGAATATTTCCGCTACATTTCCAAGATGAAATACCATAACCGTACTTACCACGCTTGCTCTGAATGTTATCCGTAGTAAATTAATACTTGCTGACCATCTTACGAATAATAGAAGGTAATCTGAATGTAGAAGAAGGAGATTGCACCCTCTGGAGTAGTCACTATAGAAGAGTCTATGGACGTGTTGCAAGACATGCTGGGAAAACAATGAATTATGAAGGAATTTTCTACCACTTCCTGTGTGTTACACATCCTGTCAAAATCACACTACTTATTTAGCCATTTTAAAACACATGGTGTGTCATATAAATATTTAATTTGTTCCGCTATCTGGCCATACTTTTGATACTAAATATTTCTCAATTTCCATTCGATTAATTCTTCGATAATTTATCGAGACAGCTTTGCTGCCTTTAAGTCACGTTGTAATTTATTGATAGTTATCCTTCCTTTCCGATTTTTGTAAAGCTGACGGAATGGATTGATTATTTTCCTTAATGTCCGAGAAAAGAGTTTTTACTTTCTCAGCCTCACCAGGTGTCCTAATAATAGTAGTATTAAGCAGAAGATGAGTATTTAGCAATGTGGAAATGATACTTATAAGGGAATACTGATGTACTTGGGGAATAAAACTCTCGCTGCGCCGTTTTGACCACCACAAATCTCACATGGTCTGACCCCTGGCGGGATCAATCCCGGATCTCCGCTGTGGGAGGCCGACGACTAGCTGATCCATGGCCTGAATCTGAATCATGTTTAAAATTTGGTTCTAACTTCACAGTGTAGCCTACATATTGCGTCTCCAGGAGGTAGAAGTGTTTATGCTGTACAGGAAAGTAGTGGCTTGCAGGACACCTGTGGGCGATGTGTGCTGAATGTACCAGGCCTTTGAATGTTACAGCTGGTGGTGCATAGAGTAACAACGGTACTCTGAAAGTTTAATGTATTCCATGTTCGTGCACTATATTATACAAAAACTCTCTGCGGCGCAGAGTTCACGCCTCAAAAACAACGCAGTACAGAGTCAACAGCACATTCTCACTCAACTATAAAGTGCAACCTTAGCGTAACGATAACAAAAGTTCTCCCTGAAGATGACCCAGCAGGGTCGAAACATGCAGGAATGTGTTACGAATGATGATAAAACTCTCTTTGTGCATTTGTTGGTGATCAGTGTTTTTGTGCTCTGAGAGGTTTAGTAGAACCAAAGTGCAGTTTCATCCAGCCCCTTACAAGCGTAATTACAGAATTTAGATATTCTCATCTTGTAACACCGATGAAGACTCTTGTTTTTTCTCAAGCTTCCAGCAATTCTATTAGGGATCCTACGGGAATTCAACAAATTGCTGTCTTTCCGTTGAATTATTTATATTTCTTGCCAGGAATTAATCTTAAATTTCTCAAATTATTGGAGCTCCAATCACGAAAACAGTAATTTTAGTGTGCAATCATACAAGCCCTAAATGGCCTGCATGGGGAGTCAGAGCTGCAAATTGTTTGTGGTGTCAATTAATTTTGCTTTCCTTTATTTTTTTCTTTTCGAATCGTGCAGTCATGGCATTTACACTAAGAGATTTAGCTGTAGACTGCTTTCTTGTTGTTGGCCAGTAAATCTAAATGGACCACCCAAAGACAATATATGTGAATAGGTAACCAATAAAATTGTTTTTATTTGAACATGAATTAATCTCAAGGTAGGGACGAATTTGATATAAGCAGCTAGCCAACCGTTTCTGGTTTGAAAAAACCTATCTTGGTAGTAGACTATTATTTTTAAAGTAACAAATCAGATTCTTGAATGTTCAACAATATATACACTTCAGTTATTAGACTCAGAAACGAGACGAATCACACAGTCATCGGCGATTGTTAAGATTTGTGGAGCCTTTCTGGGATTAGCTGGCTAATGAGAGGCAATTACGACGCGATGATAGTCACTCTTGCGTACGGTTCATCTTAGCAACGCCACAGGCAAAATTAGGTGTAACTAATGAGAGGTTGCTGTCAATTTCTTTGAACAAAAAGAAAAAGCTATTCGTGGTAACTGTTTTAAGTTGATGCTCCAGGGTCGTGTGTGACAGCCAAGGTTTCAGTTCTCTTTGAGTGTCTTAGAACGCAATTATAAATATATACCAATTTTGATAGAGAAGTCAAATTAGAATCACAAACAAACGTAATGCTTTCTGGTTTTACCAATATTTTGCTGACCACTTAAAACGTAAC
This sequence comes from Coptotermes formosanus, assembly GCA_013340265.1. Classification (NCBI taxonomy): domain Eukaryota; kingdom Metazoa; phylum Arthropoda; class Insecta; order Blattodea; family Rhinotermitidae; genus Coptotermes; species Coptotermes formosanus. The sequence goes on along the minus strand of BLKM01000309.1, from coordinate 460,809 downwards.
TGTGTATATATGAACAAATTGCTCTAAAACTTAAAAATTGTGCATTTCTCCTCTGCAGTCTATTTACGTATTACTTACAGTTTTTACAATTAACAAAATGATTTCGTGGAATATTTTATCAGAGTGTTCCTTGGCATAGGAAAGCAGTTTCTTCTCTCTCTTCTGAAAGCTGAAGTTCGCTATATAATTTCGATGAACGTCATTCTTTAGTGTTCCATACTTGTCTTCTGCATTAAAGCAACGCTAAACAGAACAAAGGAGTGATCCCTGAAATCTTTCTAACAAAAGAGATTTTCTTTCGGAAATCGGACAGCAAGTAAAGAATAATATTTTTTTTGTCCTTTTCAGAGGGTAAAGGTTTTTGTGTTGACTTATTTCAATAGGTTTATTACGAGAGAAACTGCTGTTAATAATTACGGGCTGGAAACCGAAGAATCTTTGTTCAATTCCCGGCAGGAGAAATATTTATTTGTGTTCCCAATGTCCCCAGAGAGGTTCTGTAACCTACACAACCTCGTATTCCATGGGCATCAGAAGATTTTCCGGGATTAAAGTGTCCGGAGCATGAAGGTGCCCAGGTAAGGATGAATGGACTTGCACTTCCACTCTTCCTTATGCTATCATGGCTTGGAGACGGAAATTTTTACAATTGCCTTTTCTGTGTGTAATAAAGTTTTATTAGAAATAAAACCCATACGACACGCATCAGAAACTTGGGACAGACAGTGCATCAAGGAATTGTTTTGATACGGAAGGAGAGATTTTCATCAATATAATAAGTAATATCGCTTAGGTGTACGTACTGAGGATTTTGGTGTTATTATTATATATGGATATATTCTTTGATGTCGTCGCATGCCTTTTTCCACCAAATAAACAGAAAATTTGCCTTTGTTTAGACCTAAAGAGTGAATTTTGGAGATTGTGTCTTTGCATGTTGTTGTAAATACATATGAATTTGCTTCTGCCTGCCCTCGGATGCTTTTAAAATTTCACGTAAAAGTAACAAGCTGGATCATTACAGTTTATTATTTGCTGATTTGCTGTAACTGACCTGAAAACATTACAGGCAGGGGTCCCTTCAAACCGGGTCGCAGACTTTTCCGTAAACCTGTACATAAAAATTGAAAACGGGTTTAAAGTGTGCCCTGGAGGCAAGCTCTGCTTTATCATATTTCAGACATTCTTCGCCTTATAGCGAAAAATTGTAAGACCATAACCATTCTAGACCGTGCGTTAATAAAAATAGGCAATTGATAAGTTAACGTAAAAACAGGTGACTGAATTTTAGCTCAACGTCCCCGATTACAAATGCTTAGTACAACACTGAGAAGCTACGCGGACTGTTTAAGGAGTTGGAATTATATTGACGTGTAGCTCTGCTTGAGGTCATCAACAATATGTGAAGACTAAATATGTAGCCCTGTAAATTATTAATTGGGAGACGGTGCATTCATTTTGTATGGTTATTGGCATTGAGGCTCTGTTGGGGGGAGGGTGTTTCTGGTCAGGATGGACCACCCAGGTGTGGAACGAACGATCTTGCTGCCACCTGGAAGGCGGGTCAGCTAGCACTATGCTCGGACGGCATAAATTTCAGTGAACGACATGAACTCAAGCGTGGTTCTCTCTTCTGCCAAGCACGCAACTCTCACAGACACAAAATTCATTCGTTGTGTTTTAAACAAGAAATTTTGTGTTTTATGTAATTTCTTCATCAAGCAGAACCTACTTTATCATATCTCATGTCAACAGTGACTGCATGTGAATGGTTTAGTTAGTACATATTAATTAGGTGTATGTATATTAATTACATGCATGTTTTAGTAATGACTTGAAAAAGACTTTTGAGTTGGTATTAATCGCACCTCCACGTCTTGTCTTAGTAACTGACAACGACGGTAGTGCAGCTATGTTTTAAAGAGGAGATAATATCTGATCATTTAAATAACAAGAGTCCTGCTGTTAAGTCAGAATTGCATTACTGTTTTTAAAAAGACACTCTACTCTGGACCATATGGGTCTACTCCACACATTCAACACGCTATAAATTTGGTTCATTGTCAATATGAGTACTGTAGTTTGATGTAGGCTATATATTTTACTTAGTCTCTTTCTTTGAATATGTAAAAAAAATCACATAAAGAGAAGTTTGCTCTTTTTGAATTTGGATTGATAAAATTAATAGAGACTTGTAGCAAGCCTCAGGCGATAAGAAACAAATATCAAAGTTTTCTCGGAAAGCCAGAATCGAAGAGAACCCCTTGCAGATGCATGTGGAAAGGTGTTATTAAACTGTATGTTAAACGAATTAAGATGTTAGGGCACGGACTGTATTGAGGTGGATCAGATTATGTAAACTAACAGGTACTTTTAAAGGTTGTAATAAAATTTGCGGTTCTAGAAGTTCTGGAAATTTATTGAACAGTTGAACTACTATCAGTTTCTAGAGTACATGTTTGCTTCATGGAATTATTAAATTGTTTAAGTAATACAAGGCAAACAGAGACACTTGAACAGAATGCGTAATCTCTTGTAACTACTTGAGTGATATACCCGACAGTGCAAAGTACTCGCATCTAACACATTTCTGAATTTAACAAAATGTTTCCACTGAAAGGGATTGAAAGTTTTACAGTTTTATAGGATTCTGTCACCAGTGTATCACAAGTTTAATCATTAAAATTTTTAAATTTTTACGGTTTTGAATTAAAATTAAAACACTTTTCATGGGCAAGGTAAGCTATTCTAAACATCAGAACGGCTAAGCCTGTGTGGCTTTTCATCTGGGATCCGGTTGATCCCGCCTTTTCCCTTACCTTTTCCCAAGTACGGGGACCGAACCTGTTTCCGAAGCGTAGTGTTTTAAATTTTATTCTAAACATGGGGCGATTAAATAATTGTACAGTTTGAATGATTGCTAATAAAAATTATGTTAAGCAATGAGTAGTTCTTTAATTTTAAAAACTGAATTAAAAGAGAACCTGCAGTTTTAAGGTACTGTAACAAGCGAAGTAATGAAATAACTTACTGTAGGTGGCGCACTTACGTACATTTCAGTGCATAAAAAACAGACATATTATTTTATGTAGTACATAGATCTAACTAAGCATAGTTACCATGCGTTTGACATAATTACGTGCAACACACATAGCCTAATAAGAAGTCATTAAATAAAACCGTCATTTACAAGGGAACTGACAGAAATTTTGATTTATTTAAAACTGTAAAAAGATACCGCTTTTTAATAAAAATATCGTTCATAATTTACAAACAATTCCAGTGCTATTAGCAATGTTGCCTAGAGAGAACTATGACACACAGGATTATTTATAGTCTCCCCTCTTGAATAAGATTTTCTCTGCTCGAAGGAGTCCACGCCATATCTGGGCCTACCAAACCTCCTTTAAAACAGGCCCTTTCCCGGAGTAAAACGGCAAGGACATGAAACTGAGAAGTCACGTCTGTATAGTGCCGATGTTAATAATGCAAAAAGCTATTATGCATTCTAAAAATGATTTTTTCAATTCACAGTGACAGACGTACATTCACATGTCTCTTGAAATTCTGAAAAAAAAAAATATATATATATATATCTCTGTTTTCAAGATAATTGCTACATTATCTTGAAACAATTCTATATGTTTATTTAAATAACTCTGTATTATTCACTTGAATTTGCCTTGTTAAGTCCCCTCATTCACACGTAATTAACACCTCTATTTGTTACTTCGTACACACGCAGTAGTTTATGAAAGAGGTAGTGCTTTGAGTTTTGCGCAAGTATTTAAAAAATTGTTGTGGGCATTAACAAGGACTTTGAGGTAACCTGTTTACAAGTACGTATAAAACAAGACGTTATATCAGGGGAACTGCTTCTACAAGAATTTATTATTCCTTGATATTGTGCGTCTCGTACACGCATTTTCCATGGAGTGGGGCGGTTTTTCGAACGGTTACACCACCACATGGGTACACAGCGGGGGTTTCTCTAAACAGGTCCTCTTGTATATCCCAAGTATACACAGCGCAATAAAGTCAGTGAGGACATGGTTTCAAGTTACAGGATAATATAATAAAGCGAGTAAAAAAGAGGAAATGATGAGTTGTAGCCATGTGGTTGAGAGCTTGTTGTTCCGTGCGCCGGGGAGGATGCTGGCTTTCGCACTGCCTAATCTCACCTCCCTAATACCAGCAAAATATCACTATTAACAAACTTAAGCTTAACCTTTTAAAGCCTAGCTGTAACTTTACATACGACCAGGTTTAACATTAAAAAATTCTTCGTGGTGCCCACATTGCGTTTATGTGTTTTGTACGGATCTCAGAACAAACAGCAACTTTTGCCTTATAAAACATTAAGAGATTGGTTTTTATAACTGAGGTGGAGAGTGTTTACAGCGCGGTACGCACTGAGTCCTTATATAAAACAGGTTTCTCTTCGTCTTTAAAGGGTTAATGGGACTTTTTCCTAGGAAAGTTTACTCTAACTGCATACGCGTATATCTTACGTTTGCTCGTGTATGTCAGTCGGAGTAGTGTCTGCGCTAAGGATGGGACGACAGAAGAATCATGATTCAATTCGCAGCAGAGGCAACAGACATTTATTTTTAAGCGTCTGTACAGGCTTTGAGGCTCTCTAAGCCTCATAATTAAAGAGTATCGAAGGCATCTCCCCGGGGCTAAAGCCGCCGGAACGTGAAACTGACAACTCACCTCCATCTAGTGCTGCGATTAAGAATGTGTGGGGCTACGCTTCTGAGCGCCTATATGCCTTCACAGCTTTCTCAAAGAATAGCATACCTTCCTGTAAGATACAAAAAACATTAATCACAAACAAATGCACAAAGATTTTTTTTCAAATGTAACACACTCCTACGTGTTTCAACCCTGCTGGGTCATCTTCAGGGAGAACTTTCTGTTGTCGTTACACTAGGGTTGCACTTTACAGTTGAGTGAGAATGTGCTGTTGACTGCGTACTGGAGACGTGAACTCTGTGGTCTCGGCTTGCAAACAACGCAGTACACAGTCAACAGCACATTATCACTCAACTGTAAAGTGTAACCCTAGTGTTACGACAACAGAAATTTCTGCCTGAAGATGACCCAGCAGGGTCGAAACATGTAGGAGTGTGTTACAATTGAAAAAAATCTTTGTGCATTTGTTGGTGATTAATGTTTTTTGTATAATGTAGTGCACGGACATGGAACACATTAACCTTCCTATCAGATCTTTGGCCTTTTACGCTTTACTCATGTTTTGTTCATAATAGGCGATATAGTTCATTACTTTATGCGAATCTTATGTTTTATAAGCTGAAAGAAGACAATATGGAAAACTGAACAAGCAAATGGAAGCAAATATTCAGCTTGGAGCCTGTGAAGGCCAAGTGGCCTAATGATGGAGATACTGACCACAATGTATCTTTGTATTAAGTAGCGATTGAGCGTGTTTAGCCCGTACCCTTGTTGAAAACAACTGTACCAAAAAATGAAGTCCCGTATTTATAATAAAAAGCTCTTCCAGTGACATCTTGTTTATTAACAGACGCCAGACCAGTCCGTGTTACATTGATTGGGTAAGAAGTGTCAATGAAAGTGTAAATAACACTGTTCTGCGCGGTCAGTAGCACTCCCACATGATCCGTACTCAAACTTCTTTTTTCTAACATTAGAGCCATATAAACTTAGAAATGAACGCATACAAATAAAATATTTTAAAATAACAACGCTAAGACTATTTTTTTCCAAAGATAAATAAAAATATTTAAATTTTGCCCTATTCGCTCCTTTTTAAAATTAATTTACTGAGATAAAATATTTTATTTTTTGCGGAAACATTATGAATATGTAATCCTGTCGACAGAAACTAATATTTTGTCATTTGTTATGGTTACTTAAATTTTAATACAAGCAAATTTACTGCATAATAATAATAATAATAATAATAATAATAGCGGTAGTATTGCGATTTTCTTTGAATTAAAATTTAGAAATTAAAGATATGACTTCAAGTACTTTGTCCAACATGTGCAGCCGTGGCCTTGAGTGTGATCGCTTTATGCATTCATCGGTTGCGAAGCAAGAAAACAGTGATGAATGTACACTGTATTAAATATAACGGACTGTCTTATGTTAAAAGCAGCGGATGGCTTTTTATGAACTATAAAAAGAGATAAATTTAGAAAGACAGAAAAATAGGATTATTTATGATAGAAATCAGAGCAATATAGAAATGCGAGTACTTCTGCAGACAGTAACTATCAAAATTATAATTCTTACCCCCCTCACTTATGTTGGTAAATTACGTATTGTTTTAAAGTTGTTTTCCATAAAATATTTGTGAGATTTGTATGTGAGGTACGCGTTTCTTGCAGAAGGAACCTTTTCTGAGAAAGTCTATAAATTCCTAACGGGGTGCCGTGTAAAGCAGAAATGAATTTGTCAACAGGCATGCTACAAATCCACACATAGAAGTGTATGTATAGCTAATATCCTTCTTAAATTCGGCTCTGGATTGAGATGCGTAGTAAGCTTCACGCTCCGGCTAACTTAGTCTCGAAGAAAAAGCTACCACTACGCATTGAATAAGAGGCTAGTTTGGATTCAGAACACGTCTGAACGTTTTGGGTTAAAGATATGTACACCTACCGGCAATGAAATTACTATTCCTCGGTTGTCCAACTCACAGGTCAGAAGTAGTCCTGTATGTTCCACAAAAATAAACTAATATTAAGTTTACTTCTCAGTGTTTAACTCGTAGTTTAATGCAAGGTGAACAATACTAATGCTTACTGAATTCTTTCATTAGCCACCTGGATTAACATAAGGACGGAAGTAAAACAAAGCTTTCCATCGTGTGTCGTTTATTTTATATACCCCTTTCACAGAGCTCCTGTAGAATCTACATAACCCCGCCTTTACAAATTGCGCAAATGAAAAACGGGAAATTTGGAGAGCATCTTGCCATTACGACTGAATTAGTTTTAAATATTTGTTGAAAGGAAAGCATATATTTGTGAATTGTTATTCTCATTCCATTTCTCTTTCACATCTCAGCGACTTCCGCTTGTGCCTATTCCGACCACATAATCAGTGAGACACGTAAATGAGGCAGATAAAATTAACCGTTATTCTTCAGTCTGAGTGATAAGTTCAGAAAAAAAGGGTTTCGCCTACTTGCTGCTTTGGTAAGAAGTTTTATTTTTTTAAGTGACATGCGCTTTACTTTCTTAAAAAGCAAAATAATTGTGAAATTTATGAATATAGGTTACAGGTTTTCACATCTGAGGAACAAAGTTTTTTATTTGATTTCAAAAATCGTGGCTGTTTTGAAGCTATTGTGCCTGGAGATTTTTAGGTTTGAAACGTGCTTTACAAGTGTAACTTGTTTGCTCTGTATTGAACCAAATTTCTGAAGCTACTCTTTTTTTTCCTTCCTTATTCCTTGTCTGGTATATAAATTTCCCTTTAGCAAGAATTTACGTTAAAATATTTGTTACATTTTAGCAGCGGAAAAATACTGTAAAGCTATGTGCATTGTTTGTTACGGTGATGTGATTAATACGAGGTTGATCCACGTGTTTCTATTTAAGAAAATATGTAGAACTTTTCCATTATTACCAATAAACTTAAAAAGTTGTATATTTCACATTAATTCAGACATTCATAAAACATAATCTCTTAGGTGTAGGAGATTTTTATGGGGACATAATGGCACAGTCAAACACAAAGGAAAAGTATTCAAATTTACAGTACTTGTATATATTTGGATCAACGTATAAACACTATTATAAATTCGTGTTACATTTAACACTTAAAGTAACCTTCAAGTCTATTTTTATAGCAGCTAATATCTCTTTTAAATTTTAACTCTTCTGTTGAGTCGTGCCTACAACCACACTAGGCTTGTCTACATCTGATATAATTACGTGGCAATGTTGCACCATCTGTACTGGTTTGATGTGCATAGTAACAGGTTTTCTTCTGACATACAAGAGGAGAAAATTGAGTTTGCTTACAAATTAATTTTTCTTGTCTAAAACTAAATTGAAAGGGCCTTATAGAGACTGCTAGGCAGAAGCCACTGGCCTAGGTAACCCAGTGTTGATCGAAAACGGAATTGCTCTGTCTGCCTAAAACGCTACATCACTTGTGCAAGATTTAGAGCTTGTCATTATTCACTGTCTGAAGATGATTTAATCACTATCCGCTACCATAATTTATTTTATTATGTATTGATTATTTCTTTAATTTCTCTTATATCTTCAGTTTAAGTTTTCTCTAGTTTGGTACATTCTTTGACAAATCTTAATGTCAGTTCCACACTGCTTGTGGTATTGCTTTATTGTGGTTCAAAATAAATATGGCTTACTTCCCTAAACTTCCTTAAGCACCTGTCATTTTCACGGAACTGCTAGGTACTGAGTAAGCCACCCAGTGCTTAAATATTGTTACTTGCTTTCCATGCCTCAGACAGCATAATTACTTGGTAGTTTCGTGTTTGTTAGTTTGTCGGTTCGGACAATCATTGATCTACCATTTAATAAATTAATAAATTTTAATGAAAATAATATATATTATTTATAAATAAAGTAAGATCATTATCAGAGTTACCACATGTAACAAAGGAGAAAAATATCCAAGGGGAGAGGGATATATATAGGTATGTCTGCTGAAAAAGTAAAACCGATTTGAAATGTGCGCATAAATGTAGAGTAAATAATGTGACACCACATAAAAATGCCTAGTGCTGGGATCGATCAGTTCTATTTCCCAAACAGACCTGATGGTCTATTCTTTGACTTGGCAGAAGTACGAAAAATATTAAAATATTTTGTCAGACGTTCAAGAATGGTATATTTTGTGCTAAACACAATAATAAAATTACTGTACGTTAATCTGAACATTGATTGAGACACTGTGGGTTGAAATCAACAATCGCATACTAGGCTTACAACAACATCTTTAGAATGAGATCCTTATAACGTAATAAGTTTTTATTTTATTCTTAGAGTGGCCAATCTAGATGTGTTGATATTGCGACAATATTATGCCTGTCGTAGGATCCCCGGGCGATGGTTCAATGAATAACTAAGACTGGAGAAAAATAAGCTGTTAAATTCGCTCAGTGAAAGTCCTTAATAAAATATTTGACAACAGCAAGAAGTCTTTAAGAGACAGATTTGATATGGGCAGGTTAGTGTGTTTAAAAACTAAAGTAAATTTACCAATAACTTGCTACAAACAACACATACCAAACAAATAAGTACCAAGTACTTTCTCTGAAACATCGGTCTTTATTTAACAGTCGACATGGCGCAGCGTCTGGGAAAATTCTTGTCTTGACAAACACCGCTTCTAGAAAATCGTACCTCTCAAAGAAAATTTAAAGTGGCAAACTCTAAATATAGCAATATACTCGTACGTGTAAGTATAATAGAATTTGTATTAAAATTAGCTCATGGCAACAATAAGAGTCTTCAAAGGCGACAGATTTGCCGATAATCACATCTGAAATCTGAATGCACTTCCTGCAGTAGAATAATAATAATAATAATTTTAATATCAGACGCCCAGTTGGTATGTACATGCAAAAGTATATTTTACTCTTATCAACAGTACAGTCACAGCCAACACGTGCTGGTTGTGACTGTACTGTTGGTAAGAGTAAAATTTACTTCTGAAATACAAATTCTTACTGTTGGGAACACTTTCATCTTCTCACTCAAAGCATTTCCGGCGCCTATATTCTTACGATAATTTTAAACCCTTCATTAGGTTTCTGCGTGTCACCAAAGAGATAACTAATTTGTGATTTTAAATTACACGAAAATTAACAAAGGAGCTTGTGAGATTAGGCAGATGGTGGCAGAGAGGCCAGCAGGTTATATAGAGAAGAACTCCCGAGACATGAAGAGCAGCCTACCTTCTCCATTATGCCCATTAATAACACAACACAACACAACACGAACACGACAAGACTGCAAGGATAGTCTCCTCGAATTACAAATATAACAAATAATGCCACATCTCCTCTGCTGTCTTGATGGAAGGCACCTCTCCCAGGCAAAGTTAATTGAAGTATTTATTTAACATATTCTGCACGTAAAATAGTACTTGAAATTTGTTAAATAATTTTGTGTATTGTATTTTTCATATGCGTTTCAATCGTAATTCAATCATCTTCAAAGGAATAAAAATATTTATAACATTATGTAGTTTTCGGAAAATTTTAACAATTTACATTTTGCAAGATTTTAAATTCACACAAGATTTGAATAATATTCAAGCCTTCTGGAAAGTTTTTCCGTGTCTATTCCTAAATAAATTTTTACTGGTTGTCTTTTAGCATCCAAGAAGTCTCGAGTCTGCCATTTATATATTATCAGTAACCTTACTCTGTTTAAAGACGCACAGAAAACTTGTTAAGTTATTGAGCCGAATCTGTTAGGCGTTCCTATACAGGCACAGAGAGGAAAAAGAGGCATAGCGCCAACACATTCGCACCCTCCGCGATAAAAAGGGGTGCGTAGCTAGCATCACGCCCTTGCCGCTTTGCCTTCGGGAATGAATCCTGCTACCCATTTCACACGAGGCGGGATGGGTCTCGGGGCCAGAATGAGAGGACACGGAAAAAAGTAACCGCCACCGGTATTTGATCCCCTGACCCTCCATCTAGTAGCGAGTCGCCTTGCTGACCACACCATCCCAGCCGCCGCCGACTAGAATAGCAATAGTAATAGCAGCAGCAGCAGCAGCAGCAGCAGCAGCAGCAGCATCATCAGTAGTAGTAGTAGGAGGAGGAGGAGGAGAAGGAGGAGCAGCATCAGTAGGAGTAGCAACAGCAGCATCAATAGTAGTAGTAGTAGCATCAGTAGTAGTGGTAGTAGTCGTAATATAAGGACACATTTTAGCTATAGGTTTATAGTGCACAAAAATGTCCTTGAAGAAGGCACGACAATTTTACAAAATGCAGTGGAACAGTATATCTATGACCTTTGACGTTCTTAACTGTAACAATTGCAAAGTGTATTCTCGATGAAACTAAATATTTTGACAAGTCTTCACCCATGGGGAAGCTATAAATTTTTTCCACACTTTTGGCTCCGGTGTTTTATGCAGTAGAATAAAATTTCAGCAATACATCAACCTTGATGTCTTCATCGCGAACTGTGCAGAATTACCCTTACTCGCACATTCCTGATCCCTTTGTCCTTGGTTGGTTTTCTGTGTTCTTTCAACTTACGTGAGTGTGTCTGTCGACTGTATTCTCTATCCCGAAAGCTTGCTTCAGCACGTATATGTCCTCTATTTCTATACCACACGTTAGAGTCGACTACTTAGTAGGTTGATTAAGAACTTATTTGTCTGTTATGTTGATTTTGTTGGTGATACAGGCTTGCCATATCCGGTAAATCCTGAAAAATTTTCATTTATATCCCTTCCTTTATTCCGGTAGCTATATACACATTCAGACACCACCTCTTTTCAAGTTTATTTTGGTGTAACTTTGAATATCCTTATTTTTGTTTGTTCATTATTTTGATAATAAAGTATGGAAGTATAAAAGTGAAGCTGTTTCCTCACAGTGCAATTGATACGGGTCTTGTGGCTTCTTTTGAAATATTACGCTATCTATTTGGAGAATATTTACCGGCGTTTTGTAGGATTGTAATGCCTTTATCTTCGGATTAAGCAGTGCAATTAACATACTGCCTCAATAACACACTCGTAAGTGGCTTCTCTCTTATTCGGAAGTATTACACCACAGCAAATTCTGATCGGTGGCTGGGTGGAGTGTATATTTCAAGACAATCTGACACTTGTCAGGCCATTTGGAACGGCTATAGTAACACCACGTACTATAAGCAGCAAATGTGTCTATTAAATTCTCGAGAGACAGTCTGCTACCTAAAGTTATTTATTCATTTAAACTCTAAACTGGAGTACACGGCTGACGATATTGTAGCCGAACACTGCGGTAAACATAAGTTTCGTACGTGTGTGTCCAGCCTCACTCTGAGAAAGGACACTCTGGCCCTCCGACATTCTAGTTTCGCTACGATATGGGTACGGACACAGAAGGAAATTAAAAAAGAGAGGGAGGTTGGAGACAACGAGGCGGGAGTAGAAAAACAAGAGCACCGTACGAAGATCTGCCCTAACTGAAGGAATTTTTTTGGAGATTTAGAAGGGATTCAGGAATCCATGTTGTAGCTGGCATAAATTATAGTACTATAAGCAATAAATGTATCAGTGACAAATATACGGTGAACTCGCTTCAGCTAGTTGAGGTAATGAGTGAAAAATAAAGGTGTGAAACTCAATCTGAGTAATCCATTTCCTCGTCGGGTGTAATGGTGAGACCTGCACCGTATGAAAGAATATTACATTATTGAAGTAGGAAACTGAAATCAGACATTAATTCGTAAGTGATTCAAAGAAAGGTGGACACAATGTCCTTACGAAAATTAACGTCTATACTTGTAGGTGCAACACATGGCAGTCCTCCTGATTGAATACAATTTAGTAACTTAGTGTGAGAAATCCTTATCACATTTCATATAAAATCGCATAGCTTATTATAATATACGGACATTGCAGAGCATCCTAATTTCTTCTCATGGATAGACTTCTACTGTACCTGTTGTCGCAATTTTTGGGGGTAAATTATGACGTAATGAAAAATTCATTCTTGTTTTAAAAATTTACATTAACTTTCTAAATTTACTGTTGTATAGTTAAACACAGTTCTGACAAGAAGAAGAAGAAGAAGAAGAAGAAGAAGAAGAAGAAGAAGAAGAAGAAGAAGAAGAAGAAAAATTTGTCANGAAGAAGAAGAAGAAGAAGAAGAAGAAGAAGAAGAAGAAGAAGAAGAAAAATTTGTCACATCTGTGAAGTAATTTTCACAAGTCGGTTTTAAGCTCTGGGGTCAGGTATTGCCATGTTGGTCTAATCTCAGGTTATTCCGAAAGGTTTTCTGAGATTTTCAGGAAAATATTACAGTGGTGCTTAAGGCTATAATCTCTATCATTACATGCTTCCATTTTATTGTTAATAAAACATAATTCGATCCTGTATTAACCCACAAAATTTGGAAGTTGGATTCAAATACCTGGGGTATGGCGCACAGGTACTGGAGTTTCGAATATTCTGAAGTACCAGAATATGTGAAATGATAAAGTTGAGTTTGAGCAGACCAGAACACACAGTGCTGTAACGCTCCCCGGCGAATGAATAACGACAAGAAGATGCACATTGCTGTGATCTTGAGCATCGCCTAGTAGTATATGATATTCCCTGTTGTAGGACTATTTGAAACATTGATAAATCTGTTTACCCTTCTGATTGCTTTATACAGGTAGAGGTCTCATTCTTTACGGCTCTTGTTTAAGATCAAGACGCTACTTTTCATATTACCTGACTCCATTAGCGTTAAATCATTCGGTGGCGCGGAGTGACATAAAGGCATCCTTCGCCCTAGGAGATAATCTAAAGCAAATCTTGATTGCGAGGAAAGGTCTAATTTTGCAGATTTGAAAATGCAGTGGCTATATTTAGACTTTATAACGTCAAATTATAGGGTAAACATTGAGCAACTTTTGAAAGTTCAGCTAATAAAGAAATTCTTCGCCTTGCGTGAAACTTCACTGTTAAATGCCACACACTAATGCTTGGAGACTGAAATACGTTCCAGGTAAAAGGAGGGCAGGCCACAACCTGATCTTCTATTCCTTTAAGAACTGTTTTAAATTTATTTTTCTCTGTATGTCCAAGTTATTCATGTGCTTTCTTCATTCAAAATCGGTACAGTAGGACCCAAAATGAGTTTAGGCGTTATGTAGAGTACATGCCTGCTAAATATTTATCTCATGCTATCCACCTTGACTAGTGACACGTAATACCAATACCTGAAGTGCGGTCCTGCAGATTATAAAGATCCTCCTTATGCAGTTTGCCAGCTTTTCTTATTACTGCCTCTGTTTAATTAGAAATACTCTTCTCAAAGCTAGAATTTAAAAGTCGTCACTCTATGAATTCCCTTCACGGTACAAGGCCAAATTTTAAGCCTAATAATTTAAAGGAGATATTAACGAAATATTGTAGTCATTACGATTTTAAAAATAAAATTCTTTGGTTGCTACTCTCAGACGCGCTGAATCCATTCCTAGCAGTGTCTGACAGACAAAATCTTGAGCTAATATACAGCAAGAAATAAACTGATGTGCCAGTATATATGTTTTTAAGTCGGAGAAATAAAGACAAACATTCAGAATTGAATAGCATAATATTACACTCGAAATTAATTTGCCCCTCTTCCTTCGTGAATACAACTGCAATTTATTCTTTTCTTTGCCATAAGTCTTGAAATTTTCGTCAGACTTATTTTCGTTAATTTGGCTCTTAGTCGGTTAAGACTCTGGCATAGAGCAATTATGGAACCATCTGAAACGTAGGCATAATTAGTGTCGATTTGATCGTGCGTCGTAATTTTTACATGAACTTCTCTTTTAGTAGAATTTACTAAATATGCTGCTTCAGAGTTTCATATTTATTTTCTACTCGATAATTCAGATGTCATTATCATTTGCCACTTACAATTCCATCGGGGTTATTTTCTTTTCTAGCTACAAACCTATAAAAATGTTTTGTTAAATATAGGTATTAAATGAAGTCGATAATGTCTTTTAAATTGTCATTCTTGTATTTTAAATGAAAAGGAATTAAAATCGGTATCCTCAGTACTTATGTCGGTGGTCTGACTATATGTTCGAATAATACACTTGCGTCGAAGTCTCCAGGCGACTGGAGAGCAATTATCAACGTTGGTGTTCTCAGATGCGACAGTGAAGTGGGCTGCATTGGAGATAGAGAGAAATAAAAAATGTGAAGTAATAAAGCATGAGTGTACAAAAAGAGAAGGAACGTCAGGTCTCTTCTACAGGTTTATTAGGTCAGGTGTTTTTGAAAGGAACTGCTCCGTCCAAGTCAGTTAATATCCGTTTCAAAATATTTAGCCCATGGCCGAGTCGCCCGCATTGCCGACAACGGAAATTAGAGCTTGTAGCCCAAAGCAGTATCTGTTTACAAACACTTTATTATTATTGGGTGCCGCCGGCTGACAAAACGAACCTT
This sequence comes from Coptotermes formosanus, assembly GCA_013340265.1. Classification (NCBI taxonomy): domain Eukaryota; kingdom Metazoa; phylum Arthropoda; class Insecta; order Blattodea; family Rhinotermitidae; genus Coptotermes; species Coptotermes formosanus. Next base: position 445,671 of record BLKM01000309.1, on the reverse strand, counting down.
CGCGCATAGGTATACTGCCTCTGGCAATGTATTCACTGAAACACCAACAAGTTGTGGCCGGTGGAATCTTCCACACTTTTGGTGCTAAAATGATAGGTGTTCAGTAGGCACGGTTCAAGCAAGCAAATTGATAGGAGAGGGAAGAGAAGTAACAAGAGGAATTGTACAAGCGAGGAAATTGAAGGCAAACGGAGAAGAAACAACATCCCCTTGGCTGTAGTACAAGCAGAATACAGCCAGATCTCTTTTTCTTTATTAGATAAATAATTTAGATTTCTTTAGAATTTAAAATACCACGTATAATTGTAGGCCTATTTAAGTAAGTTTCTGACTTCACTGACTCCTTCAAGCAATATATTTTAACGCTCTTCATATAAACTTAAGAGTGGGCGTCTGCAAGTAGCTGTAATATGTCATTATTCATAAATGGTGAAAGTTAGAAATACCTACACCTTCCAGTCGACCAAAACCAGAATTTAAAATGTTATGCTGAACTAAATGCCGTGGCCCATCTGCGACCTTTGGCCTATCATCACGATGTGGCTGACAAAATATCTCCATTTTTGTGAAGTGCTGGAGTCTAATAACAACGGAAAGTCTGACAGTGCAGTTAACGAATTTTTAATTCTTTTCCGAACCTAAGTTCTGACAGGAATATAGAGCAGCTCTTTACAGATTCCTAACTGACTGCAAGGAGTAAAATATTTTTTAGAATCTAACAGCCTCTGTCCTAATCAATTAATTGCATAATATGTCATTGAGCCGGAAAATTAATCAATGTGTTCAAAAGCTTGCGTCACTGGCCTCTGTTCTATGCTGAGTGAATGCAACATAAATTGGCACCCTCTTCCTTTAAGAACCCTTTTAATATTACACTACCGTCTATGACAGATTCAAGTGTTGTCTTCATTTTAGCTTTCAAAGTCAAAATACTCTCTCTTTCTCGCAATACGTCTTCCAATACCTCAGTATCGGACTTAAACTTGCTTAAACTAAGAGATGCAGAATTTTACGCAGCTAAAGCGGAGCGTTATATTGAAGTAGGCTCAAGAGTGGTGGTTCCTCAAATGTGACATTAACTGTGCTGCTTTAGAACAGTGTGCGATCGCGCACTTTTAGGTTAAAGTTATCGTAATAAATACCATAGCAGTAGGGAAACAGATTACCAAATAAAATGGTAACAATTTGTGAAACCAGTACTCGTAACATTTGTAAATCATTAGGTGACAAAATGTATATGTTTGAAGAGCGTATCGAAAAACCAAGAATTATTCATTTTGCCTAGTAATTTTAGCCACAGTTCCATTTCACGCACATCATGGTGTCAATGTTTCGGGTACAGTGAAAGTCGTAATTACTAGACTTTTCAATATTAAATATTTTTGTATTTTGCCCAATTATTTTTTAGCGTTTCGTGTGGTTCTGAGAACAGACGACGGCTGTTTATCTTGTCAGCATTAACCAAGTATTCATTGTAATGTAGACGCTGTAGCAACTTAAATACATGGATAAATTCGGCCTAGAAAATTTAAGCCTCTATTGAAGTTAAGCAGCTACAATTGTTAGTTACTTACGGATAATTCGAATGGTCTTACTTCCTTCATCTTCAAGGTCGAACATTTTAACATCTTAGACTATTTGGCACTCAAAATGAAGGTACTGCGATGCTTCAAAACGTCGGTAACCGTTTAGTATTCGAAAAGGCGTAACGTCCCTAAAGAACTGAAATTTCATAAAAATCGCTGTGGGAACCTCTAATAAGTCTCCTAAACTTGTTTCTACAGAAGATTGAGGAAAATTATAAATAGCGTAATTAATATTCATAGATGAAGGACGCCAAGCTACTTCCAAAGGCCTTCGTAAGATTAGTTTTAGTGCAGCATGAGAAAATATTTTTCACTTCTTAAAGATATTGATCTAGTAGATGCTGTGTTATGCTAGCGGCTAATTTGACACTTGATGCAATGATTAGTCACAGGGCATTATGCATCTGAATGTACACAAGATTATACAGTATATCATGTCTGTGTCTATAAGTAAGTTGGAAGCAGTCTCACTATCTTTCTTAATTAGGAACTTCTACGGGAATAACCAATCTTCTATATGGATATTTTCTCAGACTGCATTTAATTTAGATGCAATATAGGTATTTCGCGCTTCATATTAATTAATCAATTAATAATATTAATTAAGTAAGGATTGAAACTTGAATACAAATTATAGCAAGGGAAAAGGAGCAGCTCGAGAAAACGTGCATTATTGTCACTATCATGATCATTTCATGGTAGACTTTCATATCCGACAGTACTTCCTACTTGGTGAGAATTTTGACCTCAGGTTCTACAGAATGCAAAGCGGTAGGAATTTTCAAACAACAAGATCTAAACCCTCATGTTGAAAAGCTGTTAAGTTGTCTTGGGACGGAAGAATCTGTGTATTGTTCTGTTCAATCCAAGTACAGAGCCGATGGCCTTAATCAGCGGGATTTCATAGTTTGATTTATTCCCTCGATGTCATATGTGGCAAGTATAAATTCTTACCTTTATTTCGGTAATATATTTCCCCCCCAAAAAATAATAATAACATATAACACACGCATACGGGAATCAAAATTGTACTTATTTTATTAAACCCAGAAGTCACTGAGACGCCAGCATATTGAAAGTTCTACGAGTTAAAGCGTCATGTAATTTTGCTTTACTACCATTACACTACAGCGCGGAAGCAGCAAAATTCTGTAGTGAAATCTGAGGAAGAGTTTTTCGTATCCTAGTAACGACACTAGAATCGAGAAATATTTTTTTCCCGTATACTTATAATTGGGAGAAATTATATTTTCTTGCACGATTGGTTCCCACCTAACCGTCCCTTTAGTATGCGTGTGACAGTAATGTTATCCGTCTTAGGTTTTACTTCCCACATAAAAGGACTTACAATTTCCGCTGTCATGATGACCAGGATCTGAGATACGGAGCGTGGCAGGCGGACGGAAAGTGACGGACGAAGTATAAGTGTGCGACATGGATCGCTTAAAAGCTTAGGACAGTTAATGAATTAATTAATTATTGTACTACTTTCCAGTAGCATAATATTTCAGGTTTCCTTGGTGGATATTGTTTGGTGTTGCATGTCTTTTGTTTATTACACTCCTTAGTAAAATACTTTTCTTCCGAATTTTTTGAAGAAGTGTTTCCTATGGCCCTGCAAGTCGGCACTTCATATTCGGAAGTTTCCAAGGACAATTGTAAACCTCAACTTTATTGTGGGCTTCTATAAAGGATACGGTCTGACCATTCAGCGATCATAAGAGATAAGCCAAGGCCCTTCCTAACTAATGGTCTAGCACCTGCAGAAATGCAGTTGTCATAAACAAGGATGTTCATAACACACGCGGTGCACTCCACTGCAATAAATCAATGACGACTCGGCATTTTTGAAAATTTCTATGACAACAGCTATCAATTCACACTTTTACTTAAGTGCCCTTGCCTGTTACTTTCGAGGTAGGCAGTGAGAAGTCTTTCATTAAAACTGAACTGGTAGTTCAACCGCGAAATTTAAATGTGACACTCGTAACTGACCAATCAAGGACTGTTAAATTAAAGTGATTTTTCTGTAATATATCACATACGGAGGCCACTACTTTTCATGGCACGTAGTGCTTAGGGTACTGGCAATAAAAATTCTGAAACGTACACAAGCACAAATATCTAAGAACGCAGAAATACCCGAGAAATCCGACCCGTAGGGTGCCGTGCGTTTCAGTCCCGTTTTCGACCACAGCCATAGAAAAATGTAAAAATAAAGGAATTAAAGTGGATTTCTTATGTGTAGTGTAGTGTTGTATATAAACTGTGGGAAAGAAATAAATTATCAGTGTTCATAGAAACTGCACCTTCCGTAGAGTACACAAGTACTCTGCCACTATTAAATTCACACCCTACCTTTGGAAAATTCTCATGTTTCCGCTGACCCAGCAGACAAATCTTTAACCTACGTCAAACTTTATTTTCTTACACCTGGATAGGCATGGAGACCAACCCCTGACATATCGGTACAGCCAGATGGTAACAGCAGCGACAGTCTTTCTCTTGGTTCGGTTACGACTTTAAGACTTCCCATACAGTCGATTAATGCTTCCCTTTCCAATTAATTTGCCTTCCGGCTGAACCATATTCAGTCACCCTGAAAATGGAGGGAGTACGTTCCTCCGAATCAGGGGAACAAACGCATTATACTGCCCCATAATCCGACCCACTAGCATCTTGATATTTCCAGTGTGTCAATTGTAGTTTGAGAGTACGGGTCTCGTGACGTGTTTATACGCCAGGCACTTCTAAAAAAGGATTACATATTTAACACCTCAGAAAGGCTCACATTTTCGTTATCAGCATTTTAAATTACAAAATTTGCATTTATTTCCACATTGTTTTTAAAAGCTCACAGGCACGTATCGCTCTGCACGTATTCAATTAGCCCATTGATGACTGACTGTTATTTAAATGCTGTATAAATATTCAGTCCCTGCTTGACAGAGAACAAACGTCGCATTTACTACACAAACGAAAGAAGAACATTTTGTTCAGAGAAATAATCGCTGTTCTTTCTAATACCCTTATGAGACACATAACAATAATGTGAGGGTAATATGCATAGATATTAGATGGTACGTCTGGTGAAACACAAGGATTTAAACGGATAATACGAGTATTGTTAAATGTCTCCTATAAATTTGGCAAACTCTATGAATGTCGGTAAATATGGTACGCATATTAAAAGATTAGGCTCAATTGACCCTGTAAAATGACGTTCATGTGAGAAATGCATAAAAGAGGTCATTTTCTGCCTCAGTGAGGATTAATTCTCTGTACATTTTAAATCCCAACCTCTTAACTTGCATGAAAATACCTAGTGTTGATTTGTAAGAGACACAAGAAACACGTTAACACACTTAGCAGCAAAATAAAATATTTCTTATTGTAACAGCAGGTGGTACTGTATGTACAGTTACCACTGAGCTTTAAATAGTTAGTAATACTCACTATCAAGTACAGGCTGCTTGAAAGCGGAACGGCCCCCTGCGGTTCCCAGGCACTGCACGGTCTGACTTCCCGCACAATATAATGTAGCAAAATTACCCCAGACAATATGCGGTAGTATAAATGACATATGTACAGAGGAAACATAAGCTTTATAAATGCAACTCATATCTTTTGTACTCTCATTGATCTATTGTGTACGATATATTTGTATACAATTTTTTTCTGGAAAATGTAACTCCAATAACGTCATTTCTGAAATATATAAAAATTCACTTTTCTCCACTTTCATACCCTTTACTTATATTTAATATGTAATGTTTTTACATCTATAGTGTCCCGAGTTATGGAAATGCCTTGCATTGTTGCAGTTCACAGGCCTCTTACTGACGGACACACATATTACTCTTTCACTTCATTCAGTGTCGAAATTGATTTAACATTTAATGTATAAACATATTTCAGAGAAGGATTCAATGGTCTTTTGTTCTTTCTTTCCTTAGAGTTCAATAGCATTGAACCGAGGATTAGGCTAAACTGACAGCATTTCTGGTTGTATATAACACGGCATGAGTTAACATTTTTACCCTTCTCCATAATGCGAGGAGGTGGCTTCTCCTTTTGTATTCGCTTCCTTCGTTGCCATTCCTGCGACCTTCTTCTTTTGATCTCGAGGGCAATCTGTTAAACTTGCTTTGTGAAGTCACACGCAGTCTCTGTAAGATGAAGGGTGTCTTTTTTACTGTATACTGTGGGCTCACATTCCAAGCACTATACCTTCTATTTAATGAGCCACTTTAAATGAGCTGATGCTCAATTGATGCAGCTTAAACTTACGAAGGTATTATGAATCTCTTGAAATCGTTTCTTAAGAGAGAGTAAGGGACCACCCTGTAGAATCCTTGAAGTTAATGAGGGCAATAAAATTTATAGATAGCAAAATAATTAGCGAAAATCGAGGATGGTGCAAACATAAGTAGAAATAAATGACAGAGGAGGGCACCCCTTAGATTTATAATTAACTGAAGCGTTAATTTCACAAAGTTAAAAATTAAATAGTCATGGAAAAAGATACTTGATTACAGATCAATGAAAACACCTTTTATGTATTTTCAGTAACTGGAAGGATGGAACATGTCTTTATTGATTTTCCTGAGCGTGTTATAAACTTGACATGCTGCAATATGCTCAGCAAAGAAGCAAGATTTAGGAAAGCGTATGTATTCAAAAGAGATTTATTATTTCGTAATGTGCACAAACACATTTTTAAAAGAGGAAAAGTAGGCGTTTGAGAGAGATACTTCATTAAGATCTTCATTTTTTGAATTCCATATCACCTACTGTTACGGTCATCAAATCCAGGAAGATTAAATTATCAGTTCAAGGAGGATGTGACAGACTATAAAAATACCTAAAAATTCTGATAAGAATTCGTGAAGGGTAGAGACTAGATGGGTGACCTAGGCATGGATTAGATGATACTATTTAAATGGGCGTTTAATTAATAGTGTGAGAGATACTTGCCGGACTTGTGTATTTATATACATTAGTGAATGTCTCTTTGGAATGCGATGAGAGGTTCTAGGTATTATAAAAAGGGGAAATTTTCTGAACTGTTTGAGCTATTATTTTCTCCTTAAGAATTTTGTCCAACGCAAATATTTAATGATGAACTTCATTCATATATTGAGAATCTTACCTGTCCAAGTAAATACAATATTTACTTATGGCAAAAGCGTGTTTTGAGATTAACGAACATAACTCACATATCGTCGACGTAAATATGTATTTTATTATTCTGGCATAGTGTTAGTACTTGAACACGAGGATGAATTTTGTAAAGTTTTGTAAATATAAATTTATGTGTCTAATAAATGCAGTGAAGAAAGTTTGAAGTTTATAAAAGAGATTACTGCGTAGAGGGAAAGATAATATTAAAATGCATCTTAAAAAATAAAATACCAATCTGAAAACTAAATTCGACAATTCTAGGACAGGATTCAGTGGCATGAGTTTGTAACCCTTTGACACCCATAAATGTAGGTAACTGCCTGAGTGAAGCCGCGCATAAACATAGCGATATAATCAGAATAAGTTGGGCGGGCGTGAATTCCGAATTCGACATGATATCTTCATGGTGTGAAAGGATGACACGAAGAGTCTGCATAGCGTGAGAACTGTGTCTTGTCTGTCAGCACGCGGTGCAGGAGATCGGTCAGAACGTTATTTGCGAGGCGAGTACATCGACCTGAAATTAATATCGGTCTTAATGTTTAGGATTTCATGTAAACGAATTACAACTAATTCACAAAGCGTGAAACAGTACGAATAACCTTGCTGTCCGTCATAAAACATTTCTCTTGAATTACGAAGTTCCTTATTTAGCTCTTACTAACATATCCGCAGTTAAATCAAACAGTGAATCTGTCATGATGCAAGGTGAAGATTATCAACTTCGTCGTCGTAGTTGCGTCCTTACCGTTGCTTTCATGATTCAACTCTAAGACTAAATTAAATCGTTTCTTGGGTTTATGTAAATAGTTTTGCGACAGCTTCTGTTCTGGTATTAAAATTTGTTTAGAATTCTGAATACTTTTATGCCTTAAATATATTCTAATCTACAAGTTCCTAAGTCTCATGAACCAAAATAAACAAACCAAAATTTGAAGGTATTATACCACAAAACATAAGGAGTCCAAATCGAAATGGAGAAAACAGTGCCAGCGTAAGACATGTTCCTTATTACCATAACACTATATTAGCGAATTTCAATGTTTTCTTCCTTTATTACATTTATGATTATCCACAAACACATATACACATAAACAAATAAATATATATATATATATATACACACAACTGAATAACGAATCGTGGCTTGCTTCCGAGCCAGGCGAAGAGATTTCGTTTGCCCTAAAGCATGTACACCGATGGTCGTTTCCCAGACAGTAAAGCCGTCTACTTTAAGAATGACTAAGTAAAGAGTACATTCCACTCTTCCATGTGCCTTCATAGCCTGCAAAGGAAAAGTTTGTGCTTAATCTAATACGGGCTGTTTATGTGTATACTAAGCACTCACAAATACGTAACACTGCAAAAACAAAATTGCATGTAATTAGGAGGTAAATATGGTAAGCAAATTCATTACGTGCCCATAAGCATACGTGTGTAAATAATTTCGAAGTCTCGTAATTATTATAGAAAAAGAAATACTGGCTTCCTAATTGGAGGATCCGTGTAGGTGAAAACCGTGTATCAAATAAAGAAGTTGAAAATATTGGCTACTGGATGGTAAGATGTATTTCGAAATATATTCTTCAACAAGTTCTATACTTTAAAATATGGACTTAAAACTTCAGGGATCCTGAAATACACGGCCACGTAATTCCTTGGCAGTATTAATTGAAATGTTCTTGGATGATATTAATGGTGCTGTAGAATGTTAGTATTGGAACTGTAGCGTCAGTGACAAGTGAAAGGTAATTATGGATCGTGTGTGAAATAATACTGACAGAGCGAAGTGAAGTGCTAGGAGAAAAATCTGCCTGAGCCGTGACACGGTCTGAGAAAACACTTAAAAGGAACTGAAAGGCAGGAAGGTCTGAAGTGGCAATTATATGGTTTAACTTAGTTGAGTATATCTCAATTTGTAGAGAGCTGAGTCCACATATGCTAATAGAAGCAGAAAGAGAATGCATCTGTTTAGCGTAACTTCAATTTATAGAGCAATCACTTTTTCTAGGCAAATCTGACAGAATGAATTAACGCATTACACCTGAGAGTTAAAGTTAAGCTCTTCTGAGTAATTCGGCATGTTGCTTCAGTACGTCCAGTACAAGAACACGGCAATAACGTGAAGCAAACTGCTGCTTACTTGACGAGTTGCTGTGAATTAATTACACATGAACTGACTAACTGACTAACTAACTAACTAACTAACTAACTAACTAACTAACTAACTAACTCCATGGAGCAGAGGCCTTCTTGAGATGCTTACATTTTCTCAGCTATTCAAGGCATTTTATGGAACCCAGAGGTTCATTACCGCACTCACAAGAGCCCTCCACCTGTCCCTATCCTGAACCAGCTCAATCCAGTCCATGCCCCCATCCCATTTCTTGAAGATCCATTTTAATATTATCCTCCCATCTACGCATGGGTCTCCCAAGTGGTCGCCTTCCCTCAGGTCTCCCCACCAAAATCCTGTATGCACCTCTCTTTTCCCCCATACGTGCTACATGCCCCGCCCATCTCATTACACATGAACGGGATAACTTATTTACGAACGATGGGAAATACGAAAAGAGTATTGCGGAATAGTTAAATAAACATCCCACTAATTTTAAGAAAAGAGTAATTGTAATAATTTGGTTCTGATCTTTTGTCAAACACGTAGAGTGTACGAATTTCTCAAAATCTTCAATCTACTCTTATGTCTTCACCGAGTTGGATAATGCATGTTGCATACCCATACACATTCAGATCACTGGATACAGCAGTGGCTGCCGTGGAAAGCTAGAGCTAGTAGACCCTCAATTAATCAAAAAATTCCCCTCATTTTCTTAACCCGAAATTTTATTATCGCTTTCACCAGAACCCAATTATGTTCTGTATCCTGGGCAAGATAAATCTAGGTCACGACTTCTCATCATATTTCTTTAAGACACAGTCTGAAAATATACATCTATCTACGCGTTGGTATCAAATCTTTATCCTTCCTTCAGCTTTTCCCATTAAAATTCGAGGTCTGGTTTCGGGCATGATAGGGAATGTTTTCCGACTCCAGCGTGTCCATACCGATACGGGGCCACTGAGCTTCCTACTCAGTGGGCAACATTAGCTCTTCCTCCAAGAAGAGAGCGACCGGGGCGTGAAGCTGATCATTTGCCTCCAGTATTTATGAGATTAGGAATGAATAAAGTAATACCCCCACCACTCTATATGCAGCTATGGCGTGCACAACTACAAGTTTACCTTTAACATTTTAAAAATAACAGTATACATTTCTCCTTCCTCATTCATGCCGCATGCTCCACTAATCTCATCCCCCTTGTTATTATCTCCTTAAAAATATTTGGAGAGTAAATATCAATAAGGGCCTCAGTATCCAATATTCTACAACTTTCTCTTACTTCCTCTGTCATGGCTCAAGTACGAGCAACGTTCTCAACTTTGTAGTGTCGTACGTCCTCAAAGTATTTTCGTCCCATATGAAAAAAGGTAAATTTTAGTCTCTTCAATTTAATGTGAAGTGTTCTAGGTAGGGGACAGAAAAAAGGAAATAGTGAACACATCTTTAACAGGCAATCACAAAATTTAATACACATGTACATTCCATCTCTTCATGAACAGGATTTTGATCTGTTGATGTCGCTAGTAGTATCTGAAACTTTATATACTGTTTTGCTGACAACAGTTAAACTTTCATCGACTACTTTCTCAAGTGATCTGACCATGAAAAATATTGCAATTCGGGAGGATTTTTAAGTAATTGAATTAAATAAAATTAGTTAAAATTTATAAAGCGCCAAAAATTTTCATCCTTTCTTTCTGTTATAATTTCACTTTTAACGTTGCTCTCGTTATTTTATTTCAGCCCAGGCTGAATGAAAGTAGCAGCTGAGATTATTAGAAGCCGATAAACATTTAGAGAATTACACAGCGATATATTGCTGTCTAATAGCTGGGTAGTGACAATTAGGAGGAGTAACGCTGTTCCTGTATACCACAACCCTGAAGATTCCTTCAGGATTATTCGTACCCACCTACAACACTATACGGTGCCTTATATAAGGTCTTCACTTCCAAATTACCTCTGGGGTCACTCATCCTTCTAATCCGGTCCTTCGTCGGGGCAAACTAACGGCAGCATGAAGCTGATCACATTGTGTGTGTCGAAATTGAAATAGCCTAGCACTTTACTTCCGCCACGGCCGTATGTTTTCACCTTCATTTTAGATACAAAAAACCATAAATTATTATATATAAGTAAAAACAGTCAAACAGCCAAAAAATTTTATTTTTGGTTAAAAGGTTAAAATGCTAAATGAGCTGATGTTTTCCCTTTTGAATGCTCATGGCAACGTGCGCTGAAATACGTTCGAAGTCCTCATAGAAGGACCCTTCCTTTCGGTAAGAACGCTTCGAATAATGTCCTTTTCTGGTTCTTCAAGGAGTTCTTCAAGAACGCTTCGAATAATCTCCTTTTCTGGTTCTTCAAGGAGTTCTTCAAGAACGCTTCGAATCATCTCCTTTTCTGGTTCTTCAAGGAGTTGCCTTCGTACAAATGTACGAATGTACAAATGTACGAAGGCAACTCCTTGAAGAACCAGAAAAGGAGATTATTCGAAGCGTTCTTGAAGAACTCCTGAAGAACCAGAAAAGGAGATTATTCGAAGCGTTCTTACCGAAAGGAAGGGTCCTTCTATGAGGACTTCGAACGTATTTCAGCACACGTTGCCATGAGCATTGGAAAGGGAAAACATCAGTTCATTTTAACATTCTAACCTTTTAACCTACAATAAAATTGTTTAGCTGTTTGACTGTTTTTACTTATATATATTATACACAGCCAACTGGGATAATGCATATAAAAATCATAAATTATTACTTCCAAATTACGCGAAATACTGAAGAAATTGGAATCCCATGCATACAGCGTAACGTTTAACAGGGAAAGAAAAGCAGGAAATGAAAAAGATTGTGGCACTCCAGGAGGTGAGGATAAAGAAAGAAGACTACCACAAGTCTGATCGCCGATAGAGACGTTTCGTGACCATTAGGAAGTTGAAATAGTCTCTATTAGGACGCCTTTTGCAATAGGCTAATGACGGGCCGTGTAGTGTAATAATAACTCTGCTGAGAGTGAACACCCCCTCGGGCTGATCACGCAACAGCGGCAAACCCCTGCGTCACGACTCCAGAAGACCTACAACAGGCGACCACCCAGCCGCCTAGGCACACCCTAATTTTAGTGTAACCTATAATCACTCCTTATCTTATATTCCACTTACACCCTACCAAATGACAATAATCGATACCCACCGGTCAAATGGTTGCCACTTTCATCTTGTATGTGGGAAGTACAGGGTTCGAGCCTGAATGCGGGATTTAATTATATCAAGGTTTCGCTGGTTGTCTGCAGTGCTTCATAAGCACAAAGATTATGAACCAACATGCGGTGGTATTTCGACCCATTTCTTAAGACATATACCGGATTAATTTCTGTTTTATATTAGAGACCTACAAGTCGACGAATGACTCTGTTTTTGTCCATTATAACGGCTAATTTAAAAAAAACGCAAATCAGAGAATGTATATCATTTCTTTCCTTAAATTACGTGTCGAATAAAAGTTGATTTCTAAAATAGTCACTATGTAAAAACGTGTCGATCCCGGTGGCCGCGAACCCTAAGGCATGGGCTACAGCTGCTCTTTTGCTGGGGTTGGGGGGTGGATGTCTCTGTCTTGTCAGTGTTGTGTGCTGTCAGGTAGAGGTCTCTGCGACCGGTCGATCTCTCATCCAGAGGAATCCTTCGGAGTGTGGTGTGTCTGTGTGTGGTGCCAAAACCTCAACAAAGAGAAGGCCTAGACCCGCTAGGGCTCTGGAGCCATAAAAAATTATGCTTACATAAAAACCTCATTAATTTTCCTAAATTACTTTGAACCATTTTAATGTGGCAAATAACTACCTGACTAACTAACCACACAACTTCATGGAGCAGAGCCCCTACTTGAGTACACGTCACTCGCTCCGTCTCTCAAAAAATTGCTTCGCACTTTCCGGAAACCGAAGCTTCGTTACCGTGTGCGTAGTAGCCCGCCAGTTCTACTCGTCATGAGCGAGATTAATCCACGCTAGGCCCTCATACTGTGTCCCTTTAAGGTCTACTTCAATACTGCTTTCCGTCCTGTTACCATAAGAAGCAGACACAGTTTATGACTCCATATATTACAATTATGACCAGTAGTGCAATTATCTTCGGAATAAGGGCAGATTAATATTTTTCGCAACTGGAGGTCAAGTCAGTTGGGCCGACAAAGTGGCAAAGAAAGTATTTGAAAAGTATTTGTGGAAGTTTGTACCTTACGTCTAGACGTATTATTTATACGGTGCCTTCATACGGTGCCGAAGTACGGTGCAAGCATCGGTGCGTTTTTTTAACAACAAGAAAGTATGACCTTTACCATCAGTGTAATAAGGCAGGCATAGGCATCGTGTTCTCATGTAGACTGTCTGGTATTAAAATCTTGCGAATGCTTATAATTAACCCTTTGAATAGTAAAATGTAAGTAGATTATTAAGTCTTAAGTTGATTCACCCCCTTTGTGTTTATCCAAGTGTTATATTTAAAAAACCCAGTGTTACGTAACACATATGCAAGTTTCCACCTTCCTGGTTTCGGATGTGTTAACAAGCCGTCATCAAAACTTTCTTTACCAAGAGCTGTCAGGTGAAACATCCTAGCTTACGGGGTTGAGACCTCATTCCTTTAAAATATTCGTCATAAAATTTGTTGAAGTAAATATATAAATATGGATAAAATTATGAAGTGTAGAAAGGTTTTTAGTGCTATAATTTTAAATATAATTACAAGCGAACATGAATACAGTGGTAGTCGTTACACCCGATACGCTGAAGCCGCGTCTGACTTGTTCTCTCGAGGAACAGTGAAGTTCCGACCGTACAGCAGCCAGTTACTCCAGGTTTACAGTAATCCAGTTTGTGTGTGGGTACTCCTTAAGAGTTTTGTTATCTTGTATTTGTCTTCTTCCTATTGGTAATTATGACCCTCGAGTTTTGTTTATGCAGTGCTGGTGTTTTCACTTCGTGTTATGTGCCTGTGGAAGGTCAGGGTTTCTTAAACTTTGGGAGATAGGTGTTTGATACGTGTACGATGTCAGGTAGAATTGCCTAACTTAAGTAGATAATTTACAAGTGTGCAGTTTGGCCCTGAGATGGGACAGAATTTCCTTCCATAAGATAAGCATTTGGTTAAGACTGTTGACGGAAACAGTGTTTGTGTAGAGTGATAACTGTATGAAACACTTGTTTGGCTCCATAGACGAAATCCAGACTTTTTAGTGTTAAATCTTTCGGTGTAGGCAGGAAATACTGCTCTGTCAAGGGTTGATAATAAAAATGTGGTAGCAGTGCAAACTACTGACCTGAGAGTTGTGCAAACGTTAATACAGCGTCATCTCATGCTTTGGAGCAAGGAATAGAGTTCAGGAGAGTAGGCAAATCTTGATAAGATAACACCGCTAACAAACCATTTTAGTTAGGTATGAGGGAAGTGATATAGTAGTACGTTATATAGTCTGTGTGTGTGCGTGCGTGCGTGTGTGTGTGTGTGCGCGCGCGCTATAAAATATTCTTTAAAAATTCGGTTTCATGGCACGTGTTTTTGAAGCATGGATATGAAATTCTGAAAATAATTTTAACATAAAGAACCCACACTATAATACGTTAAAATAATTTTAACATAAAGAACCCACACTATAATACGTTAACATAATTTTGACATAAAGAACTCACACTATAATACGTTAAAATAAACTGACTTCAGCCGTCTACCGTTTTTAAGGAAGCCAAATTTATTTGAATTTTCGCGTATATTATTTTTTCTCTTTGTAACTTACGTATGTTTACCTTGCATGTTATGTAAGACGTTTCACTGTTTTCTGCTGAAACAAAATAGTCAGCAATGTATTAGCCCAAGAAATAAGTTAAGAGAATAGGGCCTATATTTCTGTAGATATTACGTTTCAAAGTCTCTTTAATGTTGCACTCACGCCATGCGAACATCTTTGCTGAAGGAATGTACATTTGTTGAGTGCCACCCGTGGCCATGTGTTATTATGTTGCGATACGCAGTGATGACTTGCAGTACTGAATGACATTTACTCCAAATGGCTCCCACCAGCTACATGATACATTAATTTCATCATAAAAGAAGCCAGGTGAAAAAGGAATTATAAAACTGGTATGCTGGAGATTTCAGTATGTCTTCACCGGTGTTCCATTCTACACATTTATTAAGTTACATAAAGATTTTGTATGCCATTAATGGCTCATGTGTATAGTGTTGCTATCGTAAGATAAATTCAGTAAAATTTCTGCTTCTTTTCTAAGCAACTTCATACTTCTACCTGCTTCAGAATCGTCTTATCATCGACTTCTCAATCATTATCTTGTTCTTTGCCAAATGGATTTGTAATTTTATGCTCTCCTGCGTCACGTGTTCAAAAATTCAATTGTTATATTCTTCCTATCTTATATTGATCAGTGAATTAAAGTTACTGAAATGTACTGAAAAGAAATTTACATTTTCATGTAAAGCAATACCTGCACAGGCTTGGAGAAGCCCTGAGGGTTCCACGAGTTTGAGATTTCCAGATTTCAAGACAATCGGGACACGAAGGAGGCGAGGTTGTCAGGCTCCCTTCCGCCCCCGTCCAGGAAATATTGCTGGTACTCCTCTTAGAGGCTGCCAGAAGGAGTAAGTCATTGACACGACCGGGAATCGAAGCTACGACCTTCGGGCTTTTGAGGCGTTGCACCACCGCGTGCCACATATTTCCATGTCAGCTCACTGAAAACATCGTTTGACACAAAACTTTCCTCACTTTTAACAACTTTTTTAAAATCCTTTGCTACCAGTTGCTCAGTTCTATCGTGTACTTTATCTGGAAAGAGTGACTTGAATTACAATTGCTGTCCATGTCTAGTCTCCGAGCCGGTGTCTTCCACATTCGAAGGAAATGTCTTACCGTTGTGCGAAACTGCTCAGAGTAACAGTACTTAAATGACAAAATAATAGTGTCATTGAAACTATGCTGTTCTAAATTTGTAGAGTGATAGATACGTAGAGTAGAAATGAGCACAATAGAATAGAAACTGTAAGTTTGTTGAAAATTTGTGGACAGAGTAGAAGCCAAAGGCAAAAGAATGCCTTTACTTATATTCTCTGTTTCCCTGTCGGTTAAGTCCTTATGCTGTAAGTCTTGCATATGACACGGTTTCTAGCTTCTGATATTCTCATCTTGCACGTTTCGTTCTCCTTTATTCAACTAGCCCACTAAATTGGTACTCGTACCAGTGGTACCAGTGGTAAGGAACATCTCTTGAAGCGCCATATACAACAAAGTGCGCAATTTTTTTTTTTTTTGGTTACCGTATGTCGATTTATCACAATAATGCAAACGCGCAATAAGAATTGAGAGAAGTAAAAGTAACGTCTGTACCTCCTGAAATCTTCTGACAGAGAGAGAGAGAGAGAGAGAGAGGGGGAGAGAGAGAGAGATAGAGAATAAAGATGGCAGCTGTTTAACCTTTTAAATCCTAGCAGTAACTTTACGTACTACATTCAAGAATTCTGCATGGTGCTCACACTGCGTTTATGTGTTTTTTACGGATCTCAGATCAAACAGCAACTTTTGCCTTATACATCATTAAGTGATTGGTTTTTATAACCGAGGTGGGGAGTGTTTACAGCGCGGTACGAGCAGAGTCCTTATATAAACAGATTACCATTCGTCTTTAAAGGGTTAATGTACCATTTCAAGTGTAACTGTAATACTGATTGTATTCGTATGGTTCTCTCTTAATTACCATGTCTCTAAACAAACAACAATTTTTAATACAAACTTGAGGAATGTGTTTGTGTTTCACATTTCTTAGTCGTCGTTATTCCCAGCACACCAGTCTTAGATGCCGTGACCTTCTTTAGAATAGTCTGCACATTTGGTGTAATAATGTATACCGAGCAGCCGTATTATCCCTAGTTTATCAATATTTTTCTTAACTCACGACTATATTATAACATATTTTCACACGAAAAAGACTCTCCAAAAATTAGTTTCAAACCACCGTATTACGAATATCTGAAAATTTAGGGAGAATTTCATACATTAAAACTTCAGGCAGAATGCAGCAAAAAAAATCAATTACATGGAAGAACACACACCTTCAGCGTGTTGGAAAATTTATATAGCATCGAATGTGCAGTGGTGATAAAATTGATTCAAAATTAATTTTGTTCGTGTAAAAGTAAATCTCATTGCATTACATGCCTATACAGGCATACAGGGGAGTCGGAGGCACAGCTACAGCCCATTCGCAACCTGGAATTAGGAGATGGTTGGTCAGTAGCCTGCTCTGGCAGCTGTACCCAGGGGAAAGTCCCTGCATCTATTTACAGGAGATTGGGTGGGTTGCGGAGGCATTAGGAACGGTAGGGAAAGACTCAACCCCACGCCCATTCGATCCCCGGACCTTTCAGCTCGTATCAAGTCTCTACACCGGCTATGGCGACCGGATCATTTTATGTAGCGATATATACATACAGACATGTATACACAGTAATATGCATGCCAGAATTGTGGCCCAGAACACTGAAATTTTCAAGTCAGATTAATTAGTTTTGTGTATTGGGCACCTGTATATTTTATGTAGCGATATATACATACAGACATGTATACGCAGTAATATGCGTGCCAGAATTGTGGCTCAGAACACTGAAATTTTCAAGTGAGATTAATTAGTTTTGTGTATTGGGCACCTGTACATTTTAGTTTGATAAATTATGTGTTAAATTTCTGACCCAAAAATGTGTACAGACAGAAAAAGGAAAACAATAAACGCAGCATTTTACGTAGTCTCCAGATTTTTAATTTTCAGGACAAAATAATTCTCCAAAATGTAGATGATTTTAGAATACCTGTGTCTAAAAGACACACGACGGTTCTGTAGAGACTCTCCGCACAGTTTCTGATCAATTTACTGAAATAATTACATCCTTCTATTTTGAAGGACATAATTGATCGTGAATGTGTTGATGTAGCACCAGTATTAATCCAAGAGAGATATCTGAGAAGATTTAAGAAGAATATTCCATGAACTTTGACCCTTCAACAAATAGGCCTATGGTCATGAATTTCACAGTAACAATATATGTATGTCTGTGTGTGTGTGTATGTGTGTGTGTGTGTGTGTGTGTGTGTGTGTGTGTGTGTGTGTGTGTGTGTGTGTGTGTGTGTGTGTGTGTGTGTGAAACTTGTAGCCACCTGATATATAACAAAGTGTTTGTGTTTCAGCTTGGAAAGGTCGTGGAACTTTTTAAATTTGGGAAAGCGATAAATTGCACTACATAGGAAATACCGACACTGCGTTTCTTTAAATGGATCAGTATAATTGAAGTTTTTTGGAGAAAGAATGGACAATTTGCCTTTTTGTTTCATCTGTTAAGGTGTAAGGAACAAACTTATTTGTAACAAAGTAAATACCTCATAAATTGTTGAACAACTGGAAATTCTGCAGTATTTTGAAGTTACTTTAGGGTGGTTACCGCTCAATAGCCAAGCGTTCTATTCGTGTTTTGGGATACAGTATTAAAAATAAAGCCAGGATATTGTAGCCGTCTTAGCCACTAGGCTACGAGCTATATATGCAAGGAATCTTGATTGGATTCCGTCAGGAACAGAAGACTCCCTCATTTCCAAAGCGTCCAGACCCCCTCTGGAATGCACCCAGCCTCTTAGTCAAGAGGCATCAGGTGCTCTTTAAAGGGAGACAGAGCGGTCGGAGAGTGAAGCTGACGGCGCACTCCCCTCTGGTACCGATAATAATGAACTAAGCTGCACTTCAATTCTCCCATATGCCTTCATGATGTGCACAGAGACACTTTTCCTTTAGTAGCATATGTAAGTGAAATTAGAGAACAGTCATTTAATGAAGCCACTGAAAGTAATTGTCCTGCAGCATATTTTGAAAATGAACAAGAATGTAACTACTTTCTGTTCCCAAAGATTTAAAATGAAAGCAAAAAGAACGTTGTCGTTGAACTGCATCATCCAGCGTCCGCTACTCTGTAAGATGGGCTGGTGTCGACGGTGGTCAGAATGTATTACCTAGGCCTGGAAGCGATGACAGGCCGTGGGAAAGGAAAGCTTTGAAAAAAGTTGTTTATAAAACAACTCGCTTACTTAAAATCTGCTTCTTATCTCAAATGTTTCACAAACACACATATAGATGTGAGGAGCTACGCTTAACACACCAGAATAGAGATCTGCTGCTATAATTTGAGAAGTCCTAGGAAAGAAACAAATAAAATTTCACCCTGCATGTGTTCTCTGTGCAAGAGTACGGTGTGAGACAGCTAATGTTCTTCTACATGTGCCTGCAGAACCGCGATATAACCGTGTCATTACGTGTGGACGTCTGGTAGAGCGTCACAAAGGAAAACAATAAACCTCACGCAGATATTAATAGGTATTTATGAAATGAGTGCCACAGCATTCTGCTAAACCATCCATAATGCTCAAGATATCATTCTTACACACTATAAAATTTCAATTAATTCACTGTTGCTTTAAATATTAATGACAAATATAATGTTCTATTTTAAGTTATTTTGGAATTATTTTTGCCTAATTATAAATTACTTGCAAGCGACTTTACGTACTTTATCATGGTGGGTTTTCGTCCATATTTAATTTTCCCTTTGAGAATAATTCATCATGTGTATAAAATTATGTAGGTATAAGATACCTTGGACGCTTATTCTATATGCGACTTCAGATAGGAAGCAGAAGATGCCTGCTCCATAGACTGTGTCCAAACAAGTATTCCAATGCAGTCACTTCAGGATGATGACTGTTTGTCACGTTGTGCCGTGGACACTGTGCGTATATTAATATTCGCGCTTTCACATCTTCTGCTTTGTTACTTTCAAGGTAACCCTCCTACTCTTCGCCGTCATGAAGCCGATTTAGAATCCTGTACAGAGAATGGTTATTTATTTTTACGTGTGCTCCATAATTATCCACAAATACTGGTCTGTATGAAAAACCGCTTACCTATTGAACATTTTTATTAAATATGTATCATTAATCTTCTGAATACATGAGCCTAGAGTACGTCTAAATAGCTCATTCGATTAAAGCAAATTATACGTTTTTAGTAAACTATACACCTTTTTCGACATGACTGGCAATGTTCAAAACAAACGTGTTTAGGGTAACATTTAGTTCTCCAGTAAAGTGTTCTGTTGTAACACCCATGTCTCTGCATACCTGATCAACCTTATCGGTATATCGTTTGCCTGTACTTCGGACTTCCATATGCCTCGCATTTAACGGTCTGTCTACTTGTCTGCAGTGTTACAGTATTTCCAAATTTCGGTGTCATTAACACTGAAGCTCAGCCTACCAATTATTCCAGTTCATTTAATTTCCAGTTTGTATATGAACAACCAGTGTTTTTATGATCATCTGAATATAATACTTCTATCTCGTTCTCGGCGTAAATTTACGTAATTTCTGTACGAACATTTTGCACAAAAATCCATATCCGTCCCAGCTGCAGAATCCATTTGACTTGAGTTTAGGGAGTGGTAGCGAGCTCTCGAATTGTGGGTAACGAGGAACATTTCGGGTGTTAGAATGAGTAATATTTCTTGACTAGCTGACCAAGTATTATCTTCTGAAACGCAAAAGTGGCAATGGCGTGGGCGAGCCATTTTTATATCATTTTAATTTGTTATGGGGTTTGGATATTTAAATAAATACAAGACTTCTGCATCTGTTGTTTCTGCCAGGAAATACGTCTATAGAAATAAGTAAGAAATTTCTATGGGAAGAGACCGAAGTTTATGTGTCTTGCTGTGGAGGCAAAAATCGACGATGGAATCTCTTGATCTCTTCAGCCTTAAGAGATGGAAGGTGTTTTTGAAGAAACAATTTGTATTTTACTTCTAAGGCATAAAAATTAATTTTGCATCATAGCCTTACACTGTTGATGGGCAAGAGGCGAGAATGCGGATTTATCAATTAGGTGTAAATTTTGGATAAATGTTTTCGCTACTGGTAATTGTGCTGAATTTAACGAGAAAACGTCAATTACTGGACACCCCAGTTTACTGTTTCCACTTATTTGATAATATGTCATACAATTTTATATCTAAATATTAAGACATTGTTGCTTGCCTTCTGCATTTAACTTAAAAACCAAACATTAAAACTGCTATAATAAAATACATAATGTGCCAAGTCAATATGTACAGTTTGTGGAATATAATCTTTGGTCAGGCACATATTTGAGCAGTTCTCTTCTTTTTACATGCAACGTGGCACAACACAAACACTACAGTAACTCGCGGGTTTTCATTCCTATTATCATCACAATACTCACAGTTAGAGGTATTTGCCGTAACTGTCACAACAGTAATCTGTACTTTCACTACAATGACCACAGCTTTCTTGCAAGACCTTATTCGCTGCTGTTAACTAACCCAATTTTGATGGCCCATGTTTTACCTTTCTTACTAAAAATTTCTTCTTCCCTTGCAAAAGGCATCTGGGTAAGAATCGAGTTACATTTAGGAAAAAGTACCTACAATAATAGTAGTAGTTTCTTTGGCCAATACGTCATCAAAAACATTATATTGGCACAGTAGAACTTCGTTTCCACTACTGGTCACCATTTTCTTCACCATCCTAAACTTCTCTGACTCTCCGATCCCATCAACGGTACTCGCTGTGCCACCGTGATTTTTCCTTCAACAAGTACAACTTGTATCAAATAATCCACAAGCGTAGCCTATTAAAATAACACACCACAAGTACTACCATACAAAATGTCACGTCTATAGCTAAGAGAATTATAGTGGTCCCAAACTCCCCACACCTTTCCCACCTTCTGTAAATCAACACAATATACCTTATCGTAACAAAATTTTAAACCTAAGTTGTGTGCTAGTACACGCCTGCGTGTTAGCTCACATGAGATGTGCTGAAGGATAGGTTAGCAGCTTCGCTATGTCTCTGTTGCTCTTGAACTGCCGCTAGGACTAGCTACTTTACCTTTTACTTTTTTCCGCGATAAGAAAATTCCAATGGCACTGGACGCCGCTTGGTATGCTGCTTCTTCTCCTCATCCCATTTCTTCTCGACATCCATCCGGTCCTACATAATGTTTATTGCTCCATGATCCGACATCGTCTCCCGCGGCAACTGATTCTCTGGCCAAAGCGAGTAGCCGGACCGTGGGAACACCAAATATTGTCACATCTTCCTCTCATGTTGCATGTTGGCCAGCGGAATTCCTGCAGGTTCAGCCGAGTTCTCCTTCCATCCGATATCAGTGTCTGGTATTTCTAAGGAGAAATATGGGGCGATTCATGATTAACGAATCTTCACCCGAACTAAAAGTATGATCTGCGATTACGGTTAAAAATTTCTCAGCCTCGATATGAAATATAACTCAAATCCAACAAGTTCTTGAGAGTAATATTAGCTTATCAAGTCACTCAGCCTTGGAAGATTATCTGCGCTCCTCGGTTTATAAACTGGCAGAGAACTTTAATGAATAGGTTCGTGTGAATAATTGCCGTAGTCTATTCTGGGGTAGTTCAGGCGAACCTGCAAAATAATTGCCGTAGTGTGTTCTGGGGCAGTTCAGGGGAACCTACAAATTTAATTGAAAAAATTATGATGTAGGATGTTAGAAGCAGAATATCTTTTTTGTTAACTACAGTGTAATAAAATGTTTAAACAAAATTTTTTTAGTTTTATGGCAGATACTTGTGCATCTATCATAAATCCACATATTTCTTTATTAATATAAGAACTACAAAATGTCTGCAGCAAGAACAAAGTACTGCTCGTGAGAACAAGTAGGCTGTCAAAACTTGCATTCTTATTTTCGTAGGCGCATAATACTTTATTTCATTTGCTTTTTAAGTTTACTTTTCTGACACACTTAAAAAATACACCAGCATTCGGTCTAAAACGTAACGATTTCCCGTGATCCACCATAAAGATAATTATTTCTTTCTTAACATTTGACGATGAGTTACTACTGAATATTCCACATGATATGACACTAAAAACGCTCCAATATTGCCACACAGTGTATAGGCCTATATGTGTTCCGTGTGATTCTCAAAAACAGCGTGGACTGGCTGGTACTTTTATTGAATAAAGGAAGTGTTTCCTATGAGGCAGGAACTACGATTTTATGTCATTTATACGAAAGTTAAAATCTGCCCCTAGTTTCTTACCCTGCAGGCCTACATTCTGCAAACTCGCTCACCCTTCTGGAGTGCATATGTTGTAAGAAAAGTAAGCACTCCCAACGGCAGAGTACTATCACGAGGTACGTTGTTAATAGTTTTATGCTAGTCTAAATATTCCCCCACAGGACCGTAGTGGGAATAATGACAGGATATAAGAACAGGCGGAGCCTAAACAGCCTGCAAGGTGAAGGGAGGTTCTAAGGATTTTTCAGGAAGTTTTCAGGATTGGCTTAATTTTTCACCATATAAGAAAGTAACTCGACAATCCGAGCTAATGATGAATGGCAGGTTATGTGTAGAAAACCTAATGTTTTAACAACAATAAACATAAAAGACTAGAATGGACTGGTTATCTGGTGAGACTGTCTGATGGTAGGACAGTAAAGAAAGTGTTGTTGAGGAAAGCTGGTGGAAGAAGGAAAGCAGGCAGACACACTATTAAGGTGGGTAAACTGTATTGAGAATGATATGAAATAGATGGGTGTCAAGAGATGGAGGAAGAAAGCAGAAGGCAGGTCCTTACGGGCTAGCATTTTCGGAAGGAGGGACTGGTTAAAACTATAAGGAATGTATGCCAAACAAAAAAAAAGAAAGAAAGGAAACGAAGTAGAAGAAAGGAACTCACTTCTCTGTAGTTATCACACAATGTTTATGCCCTTCACTCTTCAAAACTAAGGAGTCAGGGGGAAAATATATATTTTAATTAGAATATGGCACAAGGCATTTGATTTTTTCAGAACTACTGAACATCGTAACGCAAACGTTAAGGACATTTGGAGTATTTATATAGGAATATCTGAAATCTTTTCGAACTTACAGATTACTTGCAAAGTATACTCCCCGGCTCTTACAGTCCCTTCTTTGTCCCACCTAACCTCCTGTACACTCACAAAATCTAATTTATACTTAGCTAATACCCTGGCCACAGTCATAAGTGACCCTGGCCAATACAGGCTCCTCACATTCCATGTTCCAAAACTCCTGTCCCTTTTCCGTAGCTGGAGTCGTACCGAAGAATCGGTCCAGGTCCGAGGCTTTGTAGGCTGTTTCGTAACATCATAATTTTTTTACGGTGAGGAGTTGTTAGCACCTCTCCCAACCCCCAAGGTGGAGGACCATCCCTTGTCGGCTGTCCACGACTGCTTATTCAATGTATTCGCAGATTCCCTCCATAACTGGAAGCCGTTCCTTCATCCGCAACCTGAGGACACACCATGCCGTGGTGACAGGGACCCACTTAAAGCGGTTGCTTGCAAAAGGAGATAAAATATTTAGTTAACCTCTTTAAAAGTGATGTTATTGAACATACTTCAGATACGGTAGATTTAAAACCATGATTTAAAAGTCGGCAGTTTTGCTGGCAGTATCTCTTTATAATTCGGCGTGTTAAAGAATAATTTCTTGCAGGATGTGGTTGTGTACTGTTGGATTTTATAAGGATTCAGGTGCTTTTTTAATGCAGGTGAGCAAACGACGGTGAGTTGAGGAAAGTGAACTTCTCAGATGGGAATTCAACATTGAAATAAGTCATGGATTCCTTCTACTACATCCTTGATAGTTCGTTTTCTTTACTATGTATTTGTGGTCCTCGTTACCAACACAAATGGAAACGAACTTGACAGCTTGTGACATTTCAGAGTATGGATCCCAGACAGGAAAGCCAGTGGTATGCATTCTAGTCTTGATCTTCACGAAGCTTGCAATCTCTCTCTCTCACTCAACATCCATTATTTTACTTTTTCGTCCTTCCAGAAGCTACGATCAAAATGGTGGGCAAACGCGTTTCGAATAAAAAATGATCTCCCCTCTTTTTCTTGTAACACTATATTTACTCTCTGTCTCTCTCTGTTCTGTCGGAATGAATGACACCACATTGTTGTTTTTTCTGGCCTTCCCTTTACCATTGAAGATGGAGCTAAGATATAGCAGTGACCTTCAATTTGTCACTCTGGTGGTACGATAGCAATGCTAATATTTAAACCGTGATGACTTCTAAGAGGATGGGGAAGAAAGGGCAGGCAAACAGATGAAATAAACCTACAATAACATAGGTCTGACACAGTACGAGAGAAAAATAGGTACGATACAGAAAACCAAAACAAATCTAAGTGAATTTCTTCATTAGAAAGGAAAAAATGCAGAGAAGTGGAAGCAAGAGTTTGTAGAATAAATATCAGTTTTTCTGTTAAAACAGCCTAAGTGGGAGACTTTCTTCTTGCAGCACTGCATGTTACTTACATACAAACAACATGGCATGGGGAATAGGCCTGCACCTGAATTCTCTGTGATTTATACATTCGTTCTTATACCGTACAAAATAACCTGCAGACTACTCTGTGTGGGAATGGAAATTTGACTCTTTTTGTAGGAAATAAACAATGAGAATTGTTTAAAACACAGGGCTGCTGAAAAGGTTTGGTATAAGAGGAGTTAATGCAATCATGGAAGCAAGTGTTGTCAAAGTTATTTTGCTTCTGTTGCAGTTAAATGAAGTACAGGCAGTGTGCGAAAAGCTAAGATGGAGTAAACACGTATAAAACTCCCTGTGAAAAAATTTTGCTTTTAGAAATTAATAGAGATATTATTGCAAATTTTACGCAGAGATTATTTTGTGATAATAATGATGGAGTTTTGTTTTGTGTAACCATAGGGAGTTCCTGATTAAATTAAGATCTTCAGAGTGCTCAGACAGTGCTCTAGAATATGGAGTTAATAGGGCAAGTCAGATAAGGAGTAAATTAGGCATTTCCTTTAATTTTACCAACCGGTATTCTGTGAATTACTTGCATATAATCCAAAGTAAATCGAAGTCCTTCTTGCGAAATTAAGGTACCTCACTTTTTCAAGAAGCCCTTCGCCTTTTGTTTAATCCAAATACGCATTTCTGTCTTGACAAGAATGAAACACTCAACACTCATTGCTGTCCTCAACCATACAAAGAGAGACCGCACACCAGCACCGTATTCCTTTAACATGATCATTCGCGTAATTTGTCTCTTACAATTTTTCCCTTAACTTCATTTGTTTTAACTAAAATTTTTTCTGATTTTCTCATAATTCTATGCCGATCAACAGAACAACCTTAACAGTGAAATATACTCTATTATCACTTGTTACCAAATTTAATTAACGAGTCATGGGAAATATAAATTTTGTGTGCATACTCGTATTTTTCTCTTTTATCCGTAAATTCTACAGAGGTCTTGCCTTTACATAATTTAGATCTTTGCGATAGTAATGAATGTCTTGTCGCCATTCGAGATGAAATACCGAAGATGAAAACGAAAAAGAAAGTGAAAAATGACCAGATATTTATATTTCAGCCTTTTAAAGAAATTTCACTCTTTAACACATGGTTCATATTCCTTGAGCCATGTAATGCACTGTCTCCCAAATTTCCCAGTGTTTCGAACTCTGCACAAAATCTCATTAATCTCTCTGTTCCATCTTCAAAATTTTCTCAAATTCTGGCTCAATTAAGTAGAGCTTGCAGTAAAATTTAAACTTGGAAGATTTGTAAATTAACACTCAGCTAAACTGGCAATGCCCGTATTAAGTCAATGTAAAATGTAAAGAAAATCTAACCCAACTGCTTTTCCTATTACAAATCTTCTTCTTTCATGCTAGCTTGCCAGCCAAACATTGGCATTTCATAGCGCAATGTCTCACAGCAAAACTTACGTATGTCTGATTATTGAAGTATGATGAATTCTAGCACAACTTCCTTCATTCAAAGCTAGACACACTTCCTAAAATTTTTCCATAAAGTAGAAAGACTTTTTCACTTCAATAAAATGTAATGCCCATAATCTGTTGTAGCTGCTTATGGGCAGCGCTGCCACAGTACATTAAGGTGTCTGCGTCCCCAGATAAAGACGGTTTCTTCATATAGCATTACCTAACATACATCTAGATCTTTGTAATGGACTAGGTATTCCTTGTCAGGTTTGACCTTCCTACTGTAGGGCATCTCATTTCGTGTGTTGTGTTGGTTTTACTTACTCCGCACACGTGTTTTGTTGGTGCAGAATCTGCTCCTGCATCAAAACGTAAGAAACGATTACGTGAGAAGAGACGCCGCCGACATTGTGTCACGTGTATGGAAAGACATGCCTTATGTTTACAGAAAACTATCCAGGGTACAAAAATAATAGAACTTTCAAAATTAAACGAATTTTCTAATTCCTACCGACTTTATCATAGTAATTAAATTAAATGCCTTAAACTAAAAACTGAGATTTAATATCATAGCAGCAAAGCCTGCCGCTGGACACAAAAACTCTTCTCTTAAAATTTTCACAAACATGATAGCTTAGTTTTATAAGAGAAGTTTTACATCGGCTTCCTAGCTTCTTTATGTGCATTAAAAGATGTTTCCATTCAGCGGTCACAGGATAACGTCTTGTTTCTCAAGTTGGCTGTGTGACTGAAAGTTCAGTGGCCACATACTGCAAATGCTGCCATCAAATTTCGGTGAATTACACTAATTAGGCCTCAATCGCTTCCTTCCACATCCTCTCTAACCCATTATTTACTAATCATTTACAGGTTGACACTACATAGTCTAAGCGAATGGAAACTTTACCTTACTGCATATTCTCTTTCAATACATGGAATTGAATTTCGTATTTATTTTTGGCACTAAAGTGCCATTATCAGCCAAAAATATCATTAATTAAAATTCACTCAGAACGGAATTTACAGCAGCCGGTGTCATTGAACAAAAAGATGATACGAATTGTGCCTTTACTGCATTTTTGGTCCTTTCCATGGACTTACATTGTTGTATGTTATATTGGAGGACAGATGTCTTATAGTTTTGCTCGTGCACGGTTTTGGGTCTTGTAGCCCTGTTTTCGAAGCATTGCTACTTTTCTAAAATTCGATGAAAAAACACACATTAATAATGTAGTTAAAAATTTTTCGATTGTAATGTGGAGTATTTTATGCTAACTTGTTTCTTGTGCTGTGAGTGTTTCTGTACTGAAACACTCACAGCGTCACAAAACAAGACGCAAGGACTAAATAAATAAATAAATCGTAATTTTACGTACCTTTATTTGCCTGATGAGGATAAATAATGGTAAGGAAGCTGCACACATTTACATTATTTGGAATAAAGACGTGAGAGAGTTTTCAGCACACGTACGTGTTCACAAGTCTGCGATCCCCAACTCGGTCAGGAAGCACGGTACCCTGATTAAGATTTTCTATTATTTAAGTATCTTCAAACATCTACTTTCATTTTTACTTAAAATGTACCAGGGTCACTTCCATGAACTTCTCCATTCAACCTAACATTTTATTTTTCTAAACTAAGCCCCAAAGCAAACCAAGAAGAAATTACAAAATTTCTAACCCGCTGACTTATTTCTGACAAACGTAACAAAGTAATGCGTTAAGTAGCGACGGTCGTTGTAATTACTGCGTTGTTTTGCTGTGTGTTGTGGAGTCCACATGTTGTGCATTTGCCCTTGTGGAGATATATATCATGTCTTTGAATGAAAGCTGGCCTTCATGATGTCTGTCCTCTTTGTCTCGTGTCAGTGTTACCAGTAACAACAAAAACAGTATACTTGTATGCAGCACTAAAAAGCGGCTGTATTGAACATCTTATGGTGAGAGCATAACTTTGATAGTGCTTTGTAACACTGTAACGTATGTCTGTGACGTGCAGTTATAACTCCACGTGTGATAACACATAAAATATATTGTGTAATGTAAGTATTTTTTATTTGTGGTGTCTAATTTTAACGTTAGCGTGACTCAAAAGGAAGAATGTTTGTAATATTTTAAACTGCGCAGAAGCAAGTTTTATTTTGCTCTCACATGGCAAGTGTCACATTTACCTCTCTTGTTACATTTCTTCTTCTTGTCATCAAGGATGAGATAAATTAATACCTTATGGATATCATTCCAGCATGTCCTTGTTCTTTGTTTTCAACCTGTATGGTCATAATCCCACGCCTTTTTCTGCCACTTGTCTTCAGCTGTTTCAGGTACGTACACGCTCACCGGTGCACACTATGAAGGCATTTGGGCTGTGAATTTATAGATACGCTTATTCGAGTAGAATAGATTTGTGGTTAGATTCACACTCCGACCGTTTTACCTGTGAGGTTGGAACCCCCGATTCATGAATAAGAGAATGTTTAAATTCCAGGTTGGGTTACACGGTGGTGCAGTTGGTTGAGGTACTGCGCTAGAAGCAGGAAGTGTCGCAGGTTCGATTCCCGATGGTGTCAGTGGTATTTTTCGTTAACATAATCTTTCCGGCCGCACTATGGCCCTGGGGTCAATTCAGCCTCTCACAGAAATGAGTACTTGGGGATAAAGACGGCCGGTGCGTAAGGCTGACAACCTTACCACCTTCATGTGCCGATTGTCTGGAAATCTGGGCGCCTCAACCTCCTGCAAGGATCAGGGCCTGGCCAGGCCTGTATAGGAATTTATTTACCTTAAAAGTAATGGTTTATACAAAACTTAAAAATAAATTCTTAAACCCTAGAAACACAAGTTACGCGCGAAACACTGTTTTTGTCGGAAATCCGCACTTACCTATTTATGGAGCTGTATCAGCAAATTAAATCTATATACATTACAAAGTAACCATCATTAGGATTAAGAAGCCTGCGTCATGAAATATAGTTTTACACATCAACTGTTCATAAATGCCTGAAACAATAAAAAACGCTGGTTTTAGTCTTTAAATTTTTAAACATGCAGTACCTTATTCAGAAAAATATATTCAATTTAGAATATTTGTAGAATTAAAGAATCAATTATGTTTTCTTCCCAGCAGTGTTACATAAATTGCGGTTAGAAGCGTAGGGTTGTGTAGAAGTGTAGTCCAATTATCGCTTGGTTTGAACATGATAATTAGTGTTAAACATATATTTATATAAAGAACTCATCAATCATCAACTTATCGATCACTGCAAATACTTGAACAGATACGAGACAATAATCAGGGAACAGCTTTACCATTATTATGACGTTAGGGTACCATATTAATTACAGATACTAATAGATCCACATACGCAGCACACGAGCCAAATCACCACTGTGCTTTATTTACAGCTGGATTAAGTGATTGATGATGTTTAGATGTTGGAGACTTTGTTTTAGAAAGCAAGGCGTTGGACAGTTGCTGTCTTGTCGTGTCCATATAAAGTCTGAAAGGAACCAGTTCTAATAAAATGCGCGCTCTCTCTGCCTGTATGAATTCTTCTCTACATATTTCATTCAGTTCATGATCTACATTACTTATGAATGGTGAATACCGAACACTTTAGTCTAAGAATTTGAGACTGCTACAACCATTTTATGCCTCTGTATTTGACATCTTTCCGTCCGTCCACCCAAAGCACGTATGATACAATGTCTCGCTGTTAGTCAACGAGGCAACAATTCACCTTCCTGACACTCTCTTCTTATAGCTAGGGGTGCCCAGAACTCATTCAAGAATGACAGAAATTGAGTTGGTCTAGAATTAAATTAATGTCTAGTTCCCAGCATACGTCCTGTATTTTCATGTAGTAGTGTACGTTCTAGAACTGCATGGACTACGTAAAGACAATTGCAGGAGTAAAACCTCCCATTTGTAAATTAATTTTTTTATTATTAACTCCTGCAAGACAAAGAGCAAGCTGTCTTATTTAAAGACACATGTCGTACCGCGTAGTAAACACTTCATCTCGGTTATGAAAACCAAGCAGGTTATGTTTTATAGGACAAAAGCCGCTGTTTGATCTGAGATAAATACAAAACACATAAATACAGTGTCGGCGGAATGTACAGTTCTTGAATGTTAAACATATTGGTGCATCATATAACCAGTAGGCTTGAAAATATTAATAAGCAAAAATTCTGTAAATAAGCCGCGCATTGTGTCATGATTATTGTTTACTCACAGGGACGGCTTGAAATTCTCCTGAAGAATTAACACTCGCTTTCGAGAAGACTAACGTGATAAAGGAACCATGAATTTTAAAAAGGGTTGTAATAATAACAATACACTTTGTATAACAGGGTGTACATAAAAGATGGTTATGAAGAGAGTCGTGACGGAATAAACTGGGAGGTTGCAATTCGATATATTCCGCTCAGAATCGGAACAAATGTCTGATTCTTAAACAGAATAAAGCATAATTTCGGGCTGTAAGCAAGTGCGTGTTTTTAATGACTAAGTGAGAAACTCTTAGCTACTGAGAAGGATTCTCTTCCATGAATTCAATAAGCTAGTTACTGATTCGACTACTTTTACTGCTGCTTCTGCTACTACTACTACTACTACTACTACTACTACTACTACTACTACTACTACTACTACTACTACTACTACTACTACTAATAATAATAATAGTACTTGAAAAATATAAACCTACTGCCAAATTTCGAAAAATCTCGAAGCTAACAACCCCTTGTCGGCTGTCCGCCGTTGTTCTTTCAGTACGCTTACGACTGTCTCCTTCATCCGTCTTCTGAGGACTCGCCATGTCAATGTCAGAAGGTCCTCACTTAACAAGGGGTTTACGAGTAAATTCTCACGAAGTTGTGTAAACGAAGATTTGCATCAGAATTTAACAAATAATTCTGTATTAAGCCCTTGACTGCCTATACATAAATATGGTTACCTTGACCACTACTATACTTCCTTCTTGCGTGTGTATGTATTTAACCACTTATACCAAGAGTTCTACGAGGCGCATAGCCGGTATTCCAATGTCGTGAGAGGAATTCTGAGTATGTTCTCTGCAGATAGTAAAAGCCACATTGTGTGACGGTATCATTGTAAGAAAACAGCTGCGAAAGATGACAAAGCCACGAACTTGACTAGTGCATTGTACAGCACAGCATTCCACTCCGTGGTAAGGGAGAGAAATCGCTTGCATGCATGGCAAATGTCCATTCCAAAGGCGTATATTCGTATTGCAGTGTTGCGGTAGGTTTCATTTTATTATCTACACGTCAAGAGTTTACATGGTTCAGAGACCCTTATAGTCAGAAGCTGTCAAGTTTACCCGGCCCGATAAACACCTACATCAATTCGAACCTCGTCTGAAGTTCTTATTTTGCTCGTACAAAGTAATATAAACGTTCTTATCAGTTTATCGGCAAAGCTATTCTCTGCTGAATACTGAAGCTAGCACAGTTGTGTTAGTAAATTTGCCTGAGTTCATCGACTGAAATCTTGCTTCTGAATTTGATATTTAGGGCTGATTATTTAAGTTTTATCAAAGAGCGGTGAAAAACTTTTTGAGTTTATACAACCACTTTTAGGGTGACTGGTGAAAGTCGAATTTTAAACAATTTGGAATGAAGCAGCCATAACATCTAGATACCACCGTGATATTTGTCTGGAGGAACTTGAGAAAAGAGCAAAACGTTCTGTCAGAGTCGCCGCCTTCCCTGTCGATATTCAGATGGGACACTTCCTGATTAAGATTCTAGATTTTTACCGCTATAACGCTGCAATTTCCTGATGGTTAATTTATTATTTTCGTTATTATATTCTCGATTTTTATTGTAAATTCATATATTACTTAAGGTATGTTTATGTAGGGCCTATGAATATATCTTAATATATAAATATATCTACGTACGTATTTATATATGTATACAGTACACGTATGCCTGTTTATTCGAAACTTATTCAGGAATAAAACTTAATTCTTGTCTTAAGCTCATTGAAGGGTCAATAACTGGCTTGTCAATTTTATGTGGGTCCCTGCCACCATGGCGTGCTTCATCCTCAGTTTGGGATGGTGAAGACGGCCTCCGGATATGCAGCCTAGCTGCAAGGGTATTGTATAAGCAGTAGCAGACAGCCGACAAGGAATGGTTTCGTGGCATTAAATCTTTCCAGCAGAAGAGATCTTTGTGTGAAAGCATGGATCCCGTGTTAACTACCGAAGGCTTTTGTTATTAAATCATGCCGTCGTGTTGAAGGACAACTCATTTCGTCAAGAACCAAAATTTGTAATCGAGACTTTTAAACATATTACTTATAGAAATTTACTACTAGTCGTAACTACATATAAAGGTAAAGCAGTCCCATTACAGGCCTGGAGAGGCCCTTAGGGTTACAGGAGGTTGAGGCTCCCAGATTTCTAGACAGTCGGCACATGAAGGGGGTAAGGTTGTAAGCCCTACGCACAGGCTGCCTTTAACCCCCATTAAATATTCCTGGCACTCATTTCTGTTAGAGGCTGAGTTGACCCCAGGGCCATAGTGCGGCTTATGTCACCATAGGGAATCGAACCCGCGACCTCCTGGTTTGTAGTGCAGTGCCTCAATCAACTGCGCCACCGCGTGCCCCGTAACTGCATGTCCGAGATGTAAATTAACACACAACAAAAATATTTCTATTAATTAATGTAGTAGACTTCACTGGCTCTATATCTAAATTCATATGCAAATAGGTTTCTTAAAACCATCTGAAATAACAAAATAATTGTTTATGTGAGAAGTCAATACCAGATAGAATTTTGTGTTTCTGTGGGATATTATTAACTTTTCCTTTTATGACAAAGATGTTTATCAAACTCCCATATATCAAAATCGTAATATTTGTTAAATATTTTAAATGTTTAAATACAGTGGCTCGCTTCATCTACGTGTAGGCCATACTACTGCACGCTAATTTACGGACGAAATTGTACAAAGGACTTCACATTAAGTGGGATGAAAAGCTGTATTTATCACGTTTAGAAAAGAAAATTCCAGTGTTACATGCTTGAAATTTAAAGAGCAGCCTAGGAATGCGCCCTTAAAAAAAGAGTAGTATGTTTGGTGTAGATACGTTTATGAATTGCAATCATTTTGTACGCCCTCCAGCACAATTTATTCTCGTTTCACCATCAGAGGCCATGCTGCTCTTTAATTTCATAGAGAAATTTAAAAATCTGGGCTTATGTTCCTTATTTCGCTGGATAAATTCTACTAAAGAACGGGATATACAAAGAATGTATTGGATATAGTATACACAGCCTTGGAAGTAAACAAGTAGGCAGGCAGACATTCTTGTAGTTTGTATGGCGCAGAAACTCGCAGGGAATTCGAAGCTCGGCCAGAATGCTGCACAGACCAGGACCCTGTAACGACTCCCTCCTTCCCCTTCCTAACTTAAAGAGAATATTAAATACCGGACATATCCAAGCCTGGCACGTTATATAACATCATGGAAGGAAAATCAAAATTAAGCACAACAATTTTCGTTCCCATACACTTTAAACAGTTGAATAAGAGGAACTCGAATAACAAAGAGGGAATCATGCAGAGTAATGTCAAACAAATCAAAAACAACCTTTAATTACACCGTGTGTTTCTTATTGCAACATTCCGTTGCGTTTCTCCACTCCTGTGGTGTAATTAATTGTATTCAGGTCGATGATGGAATCCGGGCACGTTAGAGAGCCCAGTCTGGACTCGGGTTTCGCTGGGAGCGGTGCGCTTCCTAAGAGCATTTGCTTAATTATCTCTGTAACACTAATAATTTTACTGTTTTATCAGCGAAATGTGGTTTATTGAGGCTCAAAAAGAGAGAGGAAAGCAAGAAAAAAGGTGTCCATTAATGGTATAAGGCCCATGTGTTACTAAAACACGACAGCAAAAATTCTCTCAAGTCATCGTCTCTTCTTCTGATATTCTTAGGCCCTCTTCAGCCCTGTTATTTTTACTCTGTGTGTCCATTCATCTTGGAAAACGTCTTGTCTGTAATGTGTAATTCTTTGTCCTCATGTAAAATTAAGTCTGCCTCAAGTAACCCTCATCAGGGTAAATCCACTACACACACACACACACACACACACACACATACCTTTCTCTATACTTTTGAGCAGACTTAGTTGTTATTTCGAATAGCACAGTCAGTACAGTAACTAAGCTACAGTGGATATCCGATGAAACGTGGTTCAATTCCCAAGAAAGACAAATTTTTATGTTTGCCTAAGCATTCCACGGCGGCTCTGATATCCGCAAAACTTGCTATTTAATATGTACTGAGGCTCTTTGTTGGAAGTGGAGGGGCTGGGCCTTGAAGTTAGTCACACATGTCCAAGTAGTATCGAAGTTGAGAATAAGTGGAGCTACACAGCCACTTTTCGATACGCCTTTGTGGGCTCCCAGGTGTAAAACCATCCTTTTATATCCTGACAGGCTGATTGAGAATTCTGTTAAGCAAGTTTGTCCTATCTTAATATTTAAACTTGGAAGTTGCTGCTTGTATGGGTTTTAAGGAAAAGAGTGCTCAGTTACTATTTCATGAAATATTAATTACATGCCACGTTTCTCCATTTATTACAGTTCGTTATAAAAGGAACAATAACATGATCTTATTATAATTTTTTCTGTCATTTAAGTTTGCACAGAACTTTCATAAATTACTAATTTTAATGCTGCAGAAATATCCCCTGTACCTTGTCAGCTTGCATGAATTTATGAACAGAGCCCAAAAAATGTTGATTTCTCCTTCCTGAACGTGGCACTTTATGGAACTCAGCAATCAACTTCTTATCAACATGTCAGCACTACCCACCAAAAACGAGACTAGGTACATCTTAGAGCCGATCTGAACACATTGGAAGTAAGGAGAGCAAGAATGAGCAAAGCTATATTCAAGTAGAATGAAATAAATCGTGTCGGTGAGAATGCCGACTCTCTCCTGCCATCATAACAGTATCTTATGGGACGGAAGGGAACAGCTAACCATATAGTTAGATGAGATGAAGGCAGGCAGACAGACAGACAGACAGACAGACAGACAGACAGACAGACAAGCTAATGGAAGTCTTTTGCTATAATTTTGCTAAAGCTCTTAAAAGTTCTAGTCCCGTCTTTGGCCATATGCTTCTATTCGAGTGTTGAAATTAGATTAAAGAGGAACACCTGGTAAGTATTTCTCAAAACGTGATTTTGATGGAAGTCTTCCATTCAGTCCTGAATATAATTCATACAAAGTTGAGAGTACTGCTGTGGAATGCGCGTTTTGTGTTATAAACTGTCGACAATAAACCATGAACCTTCCAGTTGCAGAGGAACAGAATGAGGAATGTGGTAGCTATCACCTTTATTTTCAACGCATGATTTCAGAAATTTGTTCAAGGCGTATGTACGACGTATTTTTGACTGGCGTATCTAATGCACTTGTTCGTGCTGTGTAATGTTTGGTTTACCTCTTGTAATATGCCTAACTTTCAACATACAAGTGGTGAATCTTAACAATGGCGTAGTATTGTTCGAGGCGGTATAACGTGACTCAGTAAAGGACTGCTTTGTAATGAAGACATCAGAGCAGAACGCACTTCTGATGACTGTCTTCACCTACCGCCAGGTTCTTCACACACCCCGTCCCTTTCCTTACATGGACACGGAGACTTGAGGTCAGATACGCCGACTCTTTTCAGAGTTCTATGTGTTTAACTTTATAATGTGTCAGCTTTCGTGCAGACGAGTGCATGTGCCTCTAAATGTATGTGAATAGGGTGGCCCCGAATTATTGTCGTCCGAGTCGGACATACGGTGGACCCTTGAATGAAAGGACTTTCTATGTACGGATTTCTGAAATAACGGACGAAATCTGTTGGTTCTGAAATTTTCTTCCGTAATGTTAATTAACTGTTAATTAGCGAAGCGGCCGCTACATGGCGGACACAGATGCAGACTCAGTCTTTGCTGACACTCGCGTGGAGGTGGTAGTGTTGCTCTTTTCATAACCTGGATCCTGGATTCATTATATTTATCTGAAATGTGTTAAAATTTGAATTAACATTTACTACAAGGTTAATTATATTTGTGTACAGTATTATCTGTATGCATTAGTGTAATATGTACAGTAGGCCCACTGTATTAATGTTTTGGCGACCTTTAAGCTATACACACACACACACACATTATTCTGAAGTACCGCACCATCGGCATTATCGACCCAGTCACTTTCCCTGTTAGTCCTTTCATTCGATGGTCTACAGTAATGTCACAGGA
Organism: Coptotermes formosanus; assembly: GCA_013340265.1. NCBI lineage: Eukaryota > Metazoa > Arthropoda > Insecta > Blattodea > Rhinotermitidae > Coptotermes > Coptotermes formosanus. The sequence continues at coordinate 408,572 of BLKM01000309.1, read as the reverse complement.
ATTTCTTTATCGGTGTTTTTTCAAATAATTTATAGAGCTCTGATTAATCGCATACTTACGTATGGTGAATTGCGAAATATGTGAAAGGAACGGGTAGGGAATTCTCTGAAGTTTTTCTCTCCGTCTTTGTGTCGGATTAACCGGACATTGATTTGTGGCACAGATATTTGATTAGACTTTTCAAACTACAAAACATGAAGGTCCTGCGAATTGATTCTCTTTCAAGGAATTTAAATATCATGAATATTTTCCATCAAAGAAAATCTTTTGGAATGAATTTCATATAACCTCTATTCTGTATTTCTTTTCTAGATATGTATGAGCCTATGAAGGGAGTGCGATGTCTCGTAAGCAAGTGTGTGCAGCATGCTGTTTAGGGTGCTGAGAAAGTGGAAGGCCTGTGCAAAGTACATTTCATAAGTTTTGAGCATGTCATGCCTGCTTTTGTTGCCATCCCATCTTCTCATTTTTAGCAAACGTACAGGATGCATGAAGTGACGGCATATTTGGCATTAGAGTGCTTGTACCTGCAGAATTACCAGTGACCTACTCTCGTCTCGCCATGGACGGATGGTGCATGACTTAGGACACACTGTAAGTGATACGTGTCACTTCTCACCCGCTGGAGACTTTTGCTTTTTACACGCCACTTCGTACAGCAATTACAGGGTGAATTACTTGGGGTATTTACGTGACGTGCCATATATCTAGGTCCAAAATAACGGCAATTTTGAAGTGTGATTTTATTTTATACTAATATATTTTATAGTGGTGGCCAGGTTACTTGCTAGCTGTTGTGTTTTTGGCTCGGTGGCAAACTGGTGAATTGGAAAGCAGCGCGTACTCTCTACCAAGCGTTTTATATCCGATTCGGAGAAGCACAATGACTAAAGGTATTAACGTACTCACAGCAGAGTAAATATTTTGAAACAGGTAGCCACGTAATGCCGCCTTGCCATTCATACACGTATATGGGCCTGACAGCGACGACGCCTTGTCAACTGCTGCTCCTTTCAATCTTATGGAGCCTAATCGGTAAGCAGTGAGGTCACTACTATAGCATCAGAGCGACATGGCTATGTGTAAAGCTTGCTGCCGATATGATGTTCAGAGCCATTCCTTGTGTCTAGGACCTAACACTGCATGATTTGGTTTTGTTTGTTGGCGTGAAGAGAAATTTGTTGATGCCAGTTTAAATCTGCAAACCTCAGCAACAAAATGTGACAGCTCCAGTATGTCGGACCACTACAAATGAAAAGTCCGCTTCACATTATCATTTATCTCGCAGTTAGAAGAGTTATTATCTTTTGATTGGACTGAAATGTATAAGAAGATCTCATTTCCCTTCTGAGATATTACACTGTGTCGGTGGGTTAGTATTCCCTTCGTAATCCAAGGGACGTAGTTTCACTCATCTTTAAGATTAAGCAAAAGACTGGATTATTTAGCCCTGAAGATGAAGGCAGTAAGACTGTTCGAAACTTCGGTCCCTGCATACTTGCCTAAAGACACAACGTAGCAGACAGGATATTTTTAATATTCAGCAATGCCGCTGTGAACACATCATAGCCTACACTGACATGGAAAAAATAAAGGTACATTTTAAATTTTTTTAATCGGAGATTATCTTAGGGATTGCTAGACTTGTCGGCAGTTTTGAAAAAGTGCGCTCATGGCGTACAGCACTACAAGACAAAGAATTTCGAAAAAAAAATACTGCCTTGAAATGCTTGACGATAGCCTAATTTAAGGAGATGTTATCAAATATTATTAAGTTTTTAATATTTCGAATTTAAATGCATAGCCATATTTCTAATAGTCGGCACAAAATAATTTCATTAAAATTCCATGTACCTAAAATTTACGGGATAATCATGAAACGCCTTCTTCATTTAATGCAAAATATTACAGGCTTCACCGCACAAACCTTTTACTTTATCCATTGGACAGGAGGATTGAGGAAACCAAAAATAATTTTTTATGTATTGGTGAAGACAAAAGACTCTGCACCCCCACCATATAAGACAGGTTTTTCATCTTAGTATTTGGCAGTCGGCCATGTCTATATGGAGCACAGCTACATTTCGCATTGACAGAGCTCTTCAAAAGAAGAACTTCAATGTGTCTAGTCGCCGTGAAACGTCAAATTTTATATCAGCGTTACGAATATTGGCGAAGATATAGCACTTTCTTACAATCAGGAGACGCATTGACATTCGGTTGTGAAAAATGTGTACCAAAATTTCAAAGCTTGATACATGTGTTTGCTTCACGAAAATTTCTTTATTCAAAAATCAGAAAAGGGGGAATGAATCGCAGTTTCTTGGGGGTCGGGATTGTGTAGTTGGTGTAGCAATTCGCTGCAGGCTAGAATGTTAGGGGGTTCGAACCCCAGTGGAAGAATTAGGTTTTCTCTTCTCCACATGCGTGCAGACTGGCTGTGGGGCCACCCAGCCTCCTGGGGATTTCCCTGGTGTAAAGCGTCAGAGGCATGTCGGTTGACCACCCAGCCTCATTAGCGCTGAAGTTCAGATTGGTTAAAGCTATGACTCCAGTCCTGTCTGTCCCCTTCAAGACATATTATAGGGAGACTCTTTCCTTTTTGCCTTTAAGGAATTTAAAAGTATTCAGGTAGGCATACAATTCTAAATTCAATGGCAGGAAAATAGAAGTAATGTTCAGGTGTTCGAACTTAGTGCGATTCTGATTGCATATCCACGGTCCGGCACCATACTATCAAATCAGCAGTTCAGTACAATGAGACTACATGCATGCTTCACTCGTTTTCAAAGGATAAATAATGGAGATGTTCGTTTCGGTTAAAATGAAATTTAAAGAAGAATAGGAACCGCTTTGAAGTGTGTGTAATGTTTTCATCATGCCCTCTTTATTTCTTTTGACGCTTAATTCTCCGTACAAAGTCACGGTGTATCTGCTTTGCTTCTACGAGTAACCATCACCGTCCCTCCATCGGGTTCGCGTGCCGGTCCTTCCAACAGAAGCATACTTACAACAGCAGGCTACCCATCGTGTGCACGTACGTGCATTTAACGGGCTTGCCTAAAGTAGAAGCTTTTCTTCAAATTTTGGACTTATTCAGTCAAAAACAAAGCAAGATGCTGTACAAGACAAGAATATTTTAGAGGAACAACAGACTTATCTGAGCCACAGATTAAAAATTGCCGATGGAATTGAATTTACCACTTAAAAGAAATGATAATTAAGAAAATATAAAGCTTGGAGAAAGGGAATACATGGAGGGGTCAATAAAGGAAATGTGTGGATAGTAACAGGATACATGGCCTTAAAAACAATAAAATGATGATAATAACAAATCGTGCTGGAGAAGAATAGAGAAGATCGTTTGGACCGGTTGTGTGAGATATGAAGACTTAGGCCTATTGCGTGGAGTCAAGGAGGAGAGGAATATTCTACATACAATAAAAAGAAGAAGGGCTAGTTGGATTGGTCATATCTTACGTAGAGACTGCCTTCTAAAACACGTGATTGAAGGAAAGTTAGAAGGAAGGATAGAAATGAAGAGAAGACAAGGAAGAAGGCGTAAGCAGCTACTGGGGAGCCTCAAGGAAAAGAGAAGATCCTGGAAGTTGAAAGAGGAAGCAACAGATCGCACTTTATGGAGAACTCGCTTTGGAAGAGGCTACGGAACTTTCGTAAAAAAGATTGTAGAATAAATGAACAAATATCATATCCTTGTTCTTATTAAATGGCTTTCTGGAACGTCCTTCAAGGGTAATTCTATTACTGAAGGAATCTGCAGTTTTGCTTAGACTCTCTTTCAGAATGTCGGGACATGCTTTCAAATAATCCAGATTTTATTCTTCCAAAATATTACAAACTCTCTTCATTACAATGCGCGGCATATACTTGGCCTTCTAAAGCACGTCGTTATATACGTACTTACGTGCCATCTGGGATCGTCATTGAAAATGAAGCAGTCCGTTAATGAATGTTCAGTCCAGGTATGCAGGTTATCTGAGAATCTGGTGAATAAGGACTAGCCGACTTCCAACAGGGGAGAGCCGTCGATTCTGCTGATTTAAATAACGCGTAATAAGCCTTTATCTTATAAAAACAGTACCTAACGAAATTGTAGAATCTCAAATTGATTTCTTTTTATTCGTTGGCTAAATTCTTGGACAGGAGCCCTTCTCAAAGGGCTACAATTTCTCAGTAAATCAGGATAATCTCCCTGATTACGAAACCGAAAATTCATTAACTTGTTTGCAAGAACCTGAAACTTCTGCGTATTCTAAGCCAGACAAATTTACTCCACCACCTTGGATCCCATTTTTTAACATCCTTTTCATTTTTAGCCTCTTATCTACGTTTAGGTCTTCCAAGCGGTCTTCTTCCTTCACATTTTCCCACCAAACCACAGTACATATTTCATCTCCCCCATACGTTCCATATCACCTGTCCATCTCTTCCTCCCTGATTTTCTCAACCGAATAGCGTTTTTTTTGTAGCAGGCTGTTATGAACAAGGCAATGAAGCTTCAAGTTCCATTACGGTAGGGGAATTTCTTGATCAGTTGAGTGACTTGGCTGGGTGAAAAGTATTGCCTGGCTAGTTAGTTACTTCCATAAAGTATGTTTTAATATTTGTAATAGTTTTCCCCATTTTTATTGTGATTTTTACTTTGTGTTTTCTATTAAGAATTCCTTTCCCTTCAGTAGATGTTCTAAAAGAGGTGTGCTGTATTCTTAACATATTGACTAACTTCATTTATTTTCTTTTCTGATGTGTTTGTCACCGACAAAGTGAGAGCTACCGACAGAACTTGGAAGATGTAATGTTTTCTTTGAAAATTTACTTTTATATCGGCAAAAATGGGCTGTAAATCTCTTTCTCGTGTTTCATGACATTGCATACGGCTACCAACGCATATGCTAACCTGAGAGACTACAAAAAGCTTAAAAACTAATTAGGCAAAATGTTGACAGGATATATTAACGCCTGAACACGGATCGTCAGAAGCAGCACCGCACCGTCCGTGGCATGCACGGCTCTGCCTTGAAAACGGCCTTTCGAAATTCATAAGTTTTCTTTGGCCTTTTACAGTAATTCACTTAAACATGTGAAATGAATCTTTGTTAGTAATGCAAAGTGTTTGATGGACTTTGTTATGTTCCAGTGAAGGAAAACTGTCCGATAGGGTCAATAAGAATTATCTAAGTACATACCTGTTGCGTAAGCGTTAACCTGCGTGTAGGAACAGCAAATCAATGTGCTTAGCTAGTTTCCCTCTGGAATTTGGAGGATGTACACAGTACTACGTGACTTAGCGCGTAAACCGAATAAATTGGTACAAACAAGCCTTATTGCTGTAACAGTCAAAAATTTAAGGCTCTGACAATATATAAATTGTTTTAAAAGTTTAAAAAATTATCAAGTGACGGTTTCTGGCTGTACACGAATTTTCATGTGTCCTTTATAAAGTTAAAATTTTGTTCTTGTCTTTATCCTATACTTAGCTGAGGATAATAGTACAGGTGTTTTAAAATCTTCTAGAATGTGGCGCGAGTTTTTGCGGAATTTTCCAGAGATCGTTTTGCTTTCTTCTTCAGGGTCAAGGAACTCAAAATGTGCAGCCTGTTCTTCGACTGATTGAACGTAAAACTAGCAGTACGCTCTTTTGATTTGTCAGTAACTACCAGGCGAGATGATATTACATCCAAGAACATTTAAGTCTTTATTAGGCCTATATTCCTGATTTTTCTCACCCTGTTACGTGAAGCATTGAATGTACGTACTTACACAAACGTCAGCTCTCAGATAAAATTTTATAGGCTAAAATATTTCAAAAAACAAAAGGAACCGTAAAGGATATGCATTAAAGTTCTAGATCACGCAATCTTCTATCAACTCCACGAGTCTGAGATATTCTTGAGAATATGAGTGTCGCTTGGCTTGTCAATAAATTCCCTGCTTTCCATGAAATTCTCTTGTCTGACGGCATTTTCACAGTACCATTAAGCTGGACCTCGTTTTAAGTCAGTGGAGTAAGTCGCAGTTTTACATAGACTTGTATTTAAAATCGTATATACAAGAAATTGTTCCGCTTTAATCTAAGGTTATAAAGGTAGACGGAAAGTGAATCTGGAAAAATAGCCAGTATATCCAGAATTCAAACTTCTCTTAAATTTTCCATGACTGAGAATACTATTTGGTACTCTCATTACAAGTATGTGAAATTTATTGTACCGTAAACTCAAATTCCTCTCCTATGAATTTTCGGCTTTCTGTCGAAATATGAACTTTCGTACATAAAGCTTTTGGGTGGGCCAACCTCCTCTCCAGAGCTTAATATTTTACTGCCCTCTTGAAGGACTAAGTATTCTGGACATTAAGAAGTGTGGTACGCTGTTAGGTACCGAACTTACAAGCGGCACCCTGGCCCCACTTTCAGCGTCTAGTAGTCTAAGAAGACTTGGAGTACCTACAGATTGTGACAGCAGGCTCATCTGAAACGTCGGAAAATACTTGCCAGTAGGCATGCCTTAAATTTCCAGACTGCTTGAATTTTTATCAACACCACTGCTCGCAACTCAGTCTGTCATTTCCTACTGTCATCTCTCATGGTGTTTAAACTACCAATCAATCATTCAGTCAGTCGGTTAATTCATAAGGTCAGCGTCGACAAATATGATACGTTCATAGTCCAAATATATTTAAAGCAGGAATTAGTTCAGTAGTTAATTTGTTGTTGAATGTTCCGTTTTGAAAATACTTTAATTAAACTTAGTCAGAGATATATCTCACAAACGTCACTGCCAGTAAAATTTACTTCCTAAAGACAAAATAGGAATTAGACCGTTAAAAAACCTGCAAAACAGCCAGGTGGAATATCCAGGAGGCAGAAGTATTGAATAGGAATAAATAAATGCAACAAGGTGGAATATATTTACTTGAGACCCAGTGGTATCTTCGATAGTAGCAGTAACTGATTTGTACTTTTTAAATCCTGGCGGTTTAGTACACGTACATTAAAGGGGGGCTGTGATCATTATAGTCCTGTCACTTTAAACAGGCGTGACGGAGGTACAAAATAAACGTCTCAAGGAATCTGGAGACAAATATGTAGAATCACGCACTTTGGGACGATGAGCTATTCTGAAACGAAATGTAAAAATTTGAAAACAAATTCCTTAAAATATGCGGCATCTACCTTGTGTAATGCGCGCTACGTAGTAACATATAACAATGCAGCAAATAGACTGTTACGTGATTTCAGGCTTCCGCAGCGGTATAAATGATACCTGCGCTGTTTTATGCTTTTAGCAGCGTAAAATTGTAGGTTCTTACCGACGTTTCTGGAGAACGTACCAATTCCATCTTCAAGAGACAAGCAGCCTTGGACAGCTTGGACAGCTACTGAACTGAACTGAACTGAACTGAACTGAACTGGACTGAACTGAACTGGACTGAACTGGACTGAACTGAATTGGACTGAACTGAACCAAATTGAACTGAACTGACAGATCCAGCGACAGATGGACAGCGTTCATTGTATTTCAATTCGAATAAATATCACGGGAGAGTGTTGGGGCCATCCAAACGTCGGTAAGAAACTACAATTCTACGCGGCGCAAAATCCCAAAAGAACTCAAATCTGGACTACACCCTTTTTTAAACTTAATGGCATTTCTTTTACCTTTCCTTTAGGTAAGTGCTTTATCATCCGGTGACACCAAATGTAACGTTATTAAATACTTGTCGATGGAATAAGTGAGAGTTTTAACATAAAATTGCACTGGTAACTTCTTTATGTAAGGAAATTTTATGGTTAGCATTTCCCCACTTGGCATGTGTATAGGATTTGCAACAAGTGACTATTTCTAAATTTGAAACGGCTCTAAAAGTGAAATACAGACACGAAAATCTAAGCTGTCCCAAAGAAGCGATTTGCAGTGGCAATGCAGGCAATATTATCAGGACTAGAACGAGTAGAACCTAATCTGAATTTCATAAATTAGTTTCCCTGTCCTAGCCATTAATGAAATTAAACAAAGTCTCTGACATTGTAATAATAAAGCTGATGAATTCATGAATTTCTGTAATGTCGCAATGATCATATGGAACTTTTCAATAACGTTTGCTTTATCTTACCCTAGAAGAATAAAATTGGCGTCTGTTATAGGAAATAAAGATAGGTTGATGACTGGGTTAGGAGGAAAATCTTACAACATAAGTTTGTTTTTACAATGTCTACCTTTATCCAACGTTCTGTATTTTTCATGAAAAGGCGTGGGTCTACATTTATTACTACAAGCACAAAACACACATTCGTGTCTAGGCTTACAGTCACAACACGTGGCACAAGATGTCAAGCAATAAGTGATGAATGGCCATAATGAAAATAAAGAATTGATTATATGTTGAGTAGTTGTGTCACCAATAAAGTAAGAAAGTGTAGAAGTTGATTGCCCAGCTGAAGTCAATATTTCATTATAAAAAATTAATTGGGACGAAGACTTCACCTGCTTCCTGTTTAAAGTAATAAAATATTTTCCGTTTATTTTGTCAGCACCAATACCGTTCCTCAGTCCGGTGCTTTATTTAATTATTTATAAAAAGGCCTGTTGCTCAGAGACATTATGCATAAAATAGAGTAAACAGCGTTGACCTAATTTGAGATCAAGCTATTTTAATGTATTAAAATAAAATATAAATCGTCCCAAGAGATTCTTACCTTACATTACTCAACTTGAAATTTAAAAAAACTTTAGCATTTTTACTGTGTACACTTCTCAAAGGGGACACGCAGTGGAGTTGTTGGTTGAGGCACTGCACTACAAACCGGAAGGTCGCGGGTTCGATTCCCGATGGTGTCATTACAATTTTTCATTGACATAGTCCTGTCGGTCGCACTACGGCCCTGGGGTCGACTCAGCCTCTAACAGAAATGAGTACCAGGAATATTTCCTTTGTGGAGTAAAGGTGGCCGGTGCTTGGGGCTGGCAACTTTACCACCTTCTAAAAATCTGGGAGCCTCAACCTAAGCGTCTCTGCAAGCCTGTAATGGGATTGCTTTACCTTTACCTTTACCTTACACTTTTCAAACATCCACATCTTTCCGACTCACCTATGCATAAAGCTGTAGATTCCTTTCGCAAACATCACAGTAAGAGAGTTTTTATAGCTCTTATATTATGTGCACTATATAGATGCTGTTGTAATAATTTCAAAATTTCTGTCCATCTGTATTTAACACTTTGTTTCATACACTTTATTCGTAGAATACAAAAAATAGTTGATGTTGATTGAACTACGTACATCGATAAATAAGAGGAAAAACACGACATCTGACATAACGTCTTTATTTTAAGTAAATTCTTATCATTCTGCCGACAATCATCAAAAAGTATTTGCTGTATTTTCAGTCAGTGTACGTGCCACTGAACATATTGGAATGAAGGACTGCCTTTTGTTTTGTCGCAAGGAGTTGGCCCATTTTCTATCAAAACGGAAAGAAAAAGAAAAACTTCAGGCAACCCTGAAAGAATCTGAAGGACAAATGATGGTGGCAACGATCTTATACGGACTGTAAGAAACACGGCCAGTAAAAAAGAAATCTGCTTCAGACTGCAACTTGAAATTGAAAATAACAGTCACGCTTAGGTTATATGGACAAAATTAAAAAAAAATCACTAGCCAATTGTAAAAGGTTGGGGAGAATAAGAGCGGAATATATGTGTCGTCAGAAAAGGGTAATCTGATTTTTCTTTACATTATGATAATCTCTGTAAAGTTTAGCCACATGCACAAGATATTGTCCTTTGATAATTAAATTTAAACTCGTGTTATGAAATGTAACACGCTTGTGTTTAATAATGTAACCTGCGTCTGTAGAAAATTACATTTCTAAAATATAAAATGTGAAATTCAGTTTTCATACACGTTTAAGATAACTGTAAATTTTTGGGGGGAAAATAAAATGTACGCTTACAACTTAGTTGCTAAATCTGACCTCTTACTCTGTGGTAAAGGAACAGTAGCCAGCTTGCTTTCATGGTCGATCGTGTATGTAAATAATCTTCTGTCTACGTAAAAGTATTTCAGGCTTTTTAATTTAAAATTTCACATAATCATGCGATGTTCACGTAAATGGATGGAGAGAGATTTCATGTTCCCAGAGGGGAACTGAAAAATATTCAGTTCTTTAGAAATATTACGCTGTGTCTCCAGGCACATTGTTATCGACGTCGAACTGCCTTCACCAGTCGACACTGCACAACACGCCACGAGACATGAGTCTGGAGTGTGATTATCTTTGTGGCAATAAAAGTGTACACCATCTCGACGTCAGAAACTGGAAAACCTCACACTTGAACTATTTGCCGGTATCCATTTGAGAAGGCGTTAGCAATATTTTCCTATCGGAATAAAAGAGGAAAAATCGAACCTTCTACAAGGAACAGAACCCCTTAAGAAAACGTGTTTTTATTCGGAATCGCGTGCCATCTATTTATGGAGCAAGTATTATAGAAAGCGTTTGTTTATCGAATTAATTATTTCAAATTTCTATCATATAATTTGATGAAATTTGGAAATTTAGTTTATGCAATTCGATCGTCTTGTTTTCTGGACACTCAGATTTCTTAGCACTATCAGAGTATTATTTCGTTTTAAGAAAATTTAAATACCGCTTGAGTTCCTTGTAATTGTCTGTTTATCACATTCGTCATAACGTCCATGAAAATTTAAAACATTTTTAACGCACGTAAATGGTTAGCATAAATTCGGCAACTTACCCTATTAAATGAACTGAAAGGAAACTGGGCTTTCTTTCGTGGAGGAATCAATTCGAATTTGCAAACTTAAAGAAAATATAATGAAAGAGTGCCTGATTGCCACGAATTCGGCTGCATGTCTAGATGAATTTCTGTAGTCTCTGCAATAAATTTCTTTTCTTAGACTTCATAAAATTGTGGACAATCGCTTTAATTGCATCTTGTTATATTTCACGGCAGAATTCTGACACTGAGTTTGTGGGTTGCATGCGCATCGAAATACAAAAATTTGTTTTTGTTAAATAGCCCCCATCTACATTTATCGCTGTACCTATTTCTATACGAGTGCACTTTTGTCACATAGATTTTCGTCAGATAATATGTCTAACATTACTAAGTGCCTTTCTACGTAATTATTACCGGACGAATTTTATGACACACACGCGGAAGTGAATTGTGTTGCAACTTCTACTACTACGGCCTTTATAAAAAATAGGAATTGAACTCAGAGTAATAATAAACGAGCTACTATATTCTTGTTCTTGACTTGCGAATTGTATTTTATTTATATATAAAAACTATTTATAAAATATGTGTAAATTTATTTCGTGTGTAGTTTTGGGAACACCTTTAAACTACGACATTCTTTGCTGCCTGGGTGCAATAATAGGATTGTCCAGGACTGGTCCAGACCAGCATCTGTCTTTAAATCGAAACTATTATGTATTTATCTGTATCAGAGAGCCGGCGCAAGGTCCTCTCTGGAGAAACAAAATGGCGTCTTTAATGGTATCGACATAAAAGTGTGAAGGAAGGACATTTTCTTGCCCGTCCACGTAATTTGATTTCCAACCCCACGAACAGTGACTTTGTAGGTATTAAATTCTTCTTCGTTTCAAAGCAGAATTTAAAGCCATAAAAGTTTTGAGTTAAGAATAATGGGCCTATGTAGAATTTCATCCATGTGTCTCAAGACTTTGATAGGTGTGTGTCACAGAATTACTTAATATTTTACCCCTATTTCCTTTTGAGTAGGGAACAGAGGTAAAGGATAACTTGTAAAGCGTATCATAAACTCTAAGAAAATAAAAATATCGTAGATATAAAGTGAGTAATTTTAATGTTCGTCCTTTAAGAAAGATTTTATACTTGGACCACTGCTATTGCGTAAAGTATTGGAGAAATCTTGGCAGATTTTGTCCATTCAAAACGAGATTTGGATAAGCTGTGCAGAGGCTAGGCGGTCAAGTACATTTCTGAGTAGACAAAAGTCTGAGGAATAAAGCCGCCAAAACTGTGCAGGTTGATGAATGAACTCTCTTATACTTAACACATAATGCAGACAAATCGCACCTCTGCAAGTAATAAATGTAATAATATAAGTTACGAATAATTTATCTTCAGCAAAATTTGTGGTAGTACTTAGCATAATCTGGAAGGCGACACCAAATAGAAGAAACTGAAAGTAAAATCAATTTTAATAGTAAACTTTTATGATGTGCCTGTAAAATCGGTTTGCAGACTTTCGGTGTCATAATGACCGATATCTCCTCCCTTCAGAAATCGATTTTCTTTATCCTTAATTATACTCCCTGGGTCAAACAAAGAACTGCTCCTCTGAAACACCAGATATTGAGACAGTAGAAACTTTTCGCACAGTTCTGACCACCAAGCACTCAGTTGCCGTTATTCGTACCAAACTGGGCGTAGCATGTTATGAAATTATACAAAACAACACATGTCATGGATAAACAACACATGTCATGGATAAACAACGCATGATATTTAATGGCCATTTTTCACTCATTACTTAACACTGTTCTATTAGAATCAATCATTCAATAAATAATGTTTATTAAAATGCTTACATTATAATAAGATGTTCTACAAATGAGTTTCTTCAGTATAACTTTAAGTCAATTTAAACTATGTACACTTCTCCCACCGCTCAAGTGACTAGCGTCAAGTAATACGCTTTGTAATACACATGACGGGTTTGGTGTGTGTGTGTATGTGTAGTTTAAGCCTCAGTCATACATAAACACATGAATCCCTGTAATGGCAATTATTAGTAACTAAGTAAGAAAAATAATTCTCTATCACACACTACGTAGTTCACACATAATCATAACATATATCTCAGTCTTGCATTTTCCTTATTAACAGTTTTGTTTCGTTTTCTACATGCGTAAAATCTTTATGTCCCAAGTACACACTCTGGCAGGAAGACATTACTAACATGGGTTTTGTTGTTTCATTCCTGTAACAGTGTGCCCATGTGCTAGATATAAAGGGCGACAAAGAAGCTGTCACTCTTGTTGAAGATAAATAGGTAGCCACTGCTTATATCTTATTATACTAACACCGATTGTGGCGTGAACAAACACATTTGGCATTGGGGTGATGTAGTCCACCTACAGATTAGTCTTAAATAAATTGTCTTCCTTATATTTTATTTCGAGCTTGGGCCTATGCAGACAAAGGAAGATGCGGCGCGTCATTAAGCATGAGTTGCTTCTATGCAGGTGTGTTTTAAACCAGTCTTATTTCGAGATTCGTAACTTATTCGATATATGTATGAAGTAGCTTTAGAATTCCACATGACAAGTATTCTAAAGCAACTTGAAACCTTGCATCTGGAGAGATTGTTCATTAGTTATACAGACTATATACACCTGTAGCTGCAAGAAATTGGCCTCTTTTCCAGAAACTTTCAGACAAGATCTGTGGCCCTATCAGCTTCCTATTCAATGGCTACAAGGAGCTGTTTCCGTGAGAACAAGGCGGCCGGTGTGTGTGGCTGATGGCTCACCCCTTATTGAGGTTAAGAATGAGTGGACCTTTACCCCCACTCTCCCTTTATTCCTTTATTGTTTATATTGGGATAACTATACTTGTAGCTTTACTAACTCAAATATGAATTTATATATCCTTGATTTGCATCACAGAATAGATAGAGTTCTATCAATGCTGACAACCAGATTTAAAGTATAATGTCACTTGCGTGTTGTGTACTCTATACTTCTAACGCCCAACGTCTCTTGTCAGTAAGTCAGTGAACACTACTTCCATACACCAGCATTTTGCAAGCAACTTACTTGAGTAATGTTTCGATATAATTACTTCTATCTTCTTCCGGGCTCTCACCGAAAGTTTCTGCGCATTAAAGGGGATATTTTGTTGACAAAGCACAACGTTTGCCTATGTTGCATTCCGTACTTTGCCTGACAACTGATAGGCAGTTCACAGACACGTGTGTACAATCTGTTTGGTCCGACAGAGGCTGCATTTTACTTTGCAACACCAGTGGAACATACACTCGCACCGTTGTATAACAGATATCTCTTGAGTTCTGTATCCTCGACCGCAGCACATTAGGTCACAACCATCCACCCCTATAGACGTGTCGTTGCATTGACGACCGTGGGTGCCCGGAATTCCGAGCTGCGGGTTCCGCTCGCAGAAACCTGGCGACGGCTCGTAATAGACCAAATCCTTAGTACCCGGTGGTTTATGGTCTGGGTTGTAGGGTTTAAGCTTAAAGGTGTAGCGATTTCTTTTGCCTCCAGCACCGCCGCCAGCCTGACCACGCAAACTCCCAACGTTGCTCACCATTACTCTGGAAGCGCCGTCAAAACGGTCCTTAATATTGTCGCCGACTACTCTGAAGCTGGGCAGCCGCATCCAGCAGGTTTTCACTGTGCATGACCCAGACATACCATGGCACTTACACTCCTGACGCATCTCGGAAGAGACATGCTGCGAACAAAGACATAACAAATCTCTGTGAGTTATATTCGAGTTGTCGCAGACATTACTGAGAAATAAATCGTAGCATTAGCGTTATCAAAGCAGTGTGCACTTTGCCAGAAATGTTGATTCATCTATGCGCCCACACAAACATGGGGGGGAGGGGGGGCAGTGCGTTATTTAAAAGTTTCGTGACTTTATGCAAGAGCAAAGCAGCAATACAACGCACATTGTTCTTATATCTTTTAAACAAAGTTCTTCGCCGTTTGAAAGAACTGTGGATAAAAGTGTCTGTAACATACAGTTACGTGGAATATGTCTATATTGACCTATGAAAGGGGTAGGACAAAGTATGGAGCACACTTATAGGAATGAACTGGTCCACAACTGACTACACAGCTCATAACTGGACGTAGTGTACTTTCGACGGTCACTTTTAAAGCGTAATAAGCCTGAAACATTTTGGCTTACGACAGGGAGAAGTGGCGCGTAGTTGTGACGAAAATAATGAACGTTCAGATTCCAGACGACGCGGAATATTTCTTGACTAGCGCAGGGGCTAATATTTTCACAAAAAGTCCTGTTTTATGGAATTAATTAGTTAGTTAATGAGTCAGTCCTTTAGTCAATCAGGTAATTAGTTAATTAGTTAGGTGGTTAGTTAGTCATTTAGTTAATTACTTCGTTACTTATCTAGATCTCTAGTCAGTCCTGTCACAGTTGGTAGAAAGAAATTTCATTTAAAAGGTAAATTTGGCTCTTTTGTATACATTAAGGAAACCGTTTTTCACTCTTGTGTATAAACTCACGCTTTCGGAAATGTACACACAATAATTTTCTTTTAATTATCTCGAAATCCATAATACTACGAACACAATGTGCTGAACATGGAAAGTGTATCACTCTTTGGCCTAAAATTTTTGGTCGAAATATTCTTCGCTCCAATAAGTATTAACAGTTTGGGGGCCAGGATATTATTCATATTCCGATATAGTGACTGGCCCCAGATTGCACGGTAAATGGTTCGAAATATCTTGAGTGAAAGATATTCTTTCTTCCCATACAAAGGATAACGAGGCTTTCTCCCGAGGCTGCAAGGCCATCGAGGCATGGCGTTAACCACCCACTCCCTTCTAGTGCCGAGTCTTCTTTTGTGCCTGAATTGGTACGTCATTGGATGGTCTTTACTTATGTTTAGGAATTTACTACAATATTAATGCTGAAAAACATGTAGGTATCCACGTGATTTGTTGCTTGAAATCATCCTGTGCCAACCAGAATTGGAAGGGCACCATAGACTTTATTGTAAGTAAAAACAAATTTTGCAGAAATTTGTTCAACAGTACTCGAATTATTTTATACGTACAGACGGAAGGACAGAGAAGCTTTAATTAAGACTGCACAATTTGCGATCGCAATTAAGGAAAGTAAATGCAAAAGAATGTAAATTAATGGGAGACAAGCGTCATGAGGGCTCAAAAATTCGATTTTTAATTTTTAGCCTATTTAAATATCCCGCTCTTGTGTGCCTCAATTGACGTTAGTTTTATTAAAATCCGACACCTCGTTAAATTTTAATAAGTTATTATTTAAGGCTATGTCCTTTGAATGCCGTTCCCACTTTTTGCCCTGCAGCAGAAAGAGGCTGAAATTCCTGGAGTTTTAGGGTTAGAGGGATATTTCTTTCTTCGATGTGGAGAGAGATGTTGATCTGTAATGTTTTACACCCTGTTATTTGTACCGATAGTCGTATCGAGATCTGGTGTGTGTGTGTGTGTGTGTGTGTGCGCGCGCGCTCGCGCGACGTGTTCAGTTTTTATTTGAAAATGACTGGAAAGAAGAAATTTGTATCGAAAGGAAAATTTAGAGGAAGTACATATGTGCGTGTTAACAAAGACGCAGGTGTTACAGAAAAGGAACAGGCTCTGTCTGACCAACGTGGCAAAAGCAGTTGTGTAAAACGTAACCTAGCTGCATTAAATAAAAAGGCACATGACGCTTCTGTGAATACTGAGATTAAAGTAGGTGAGGACAATTTCTGTAAAACTGAAAGTAATTTTACTCATGATGTGGCACTGTAGTTAGTATCAACCTGCTTTGTGCCTTTATACAAAAAGACAACAATTGCGAACATTGTGGTGGTAATATTATTTTTTTTAAAATCCATGAAAGTGGGGAGGTATTGTGAACAATTTAGTTATTAAATGCTGTAAATGTGATCACACTTGGGATATAACGACTTCAAACATTACCAGAAGCAGGTTATATGATAACGTTCCTTTAGTTTATGGCCTAAGGTAAAGTGGCAAAGGCACAGACACAGGTAACCTGTTACGTGCAGTGCTTATTATTCCCAGCCTCCAACAAGTTCTAATATTTCTGATAAGACTATTGGTTCAGCTGTGGCAGATGTGAGTGTATCCTTCATGACGCAAGCAGCCACAGAAGCTGCACCATAGAACGAGGAAGATGAACCGTAACATATAATTGCTTGTTTTGATGTTACCAGGCAAAAACGTGGACACACTTCCCTGAATGGCATTATATCAGCTAAATCTGTTTCCACAGGGAAAGTGTTAGGTATAGAAATAATCAGTAAGTCTTGTTTTGTCTGTCACACCAATCCAACTTCCCACCATGAGTGTAAAAGAAGCATGAAGGAATAAGTGGTGGAATGGAAGTGCTGGTGTACTCAGCATTTTTAATTGTTCTCTACACACCTGATGTGTTTGTTACACAAAGTACCTTGGTGATGGGACAGCAAAGCATACCAAAGGGTGGTTGCAGGGAAGCCCTGTGGTCCAACATAGTTGTAACAAAATTAGAATGTACAGGGCATGTACAGAAAAGAACTGGAGCAAGACTGAAGGGACTTGTGAAAGAAAAGGCAGGAAAAATATTGCATGACAGCAAAACTCTTGAAGGCAAAGGTCGCCTCACTCAGTCTGAAATTGACAGATTACAAAATTGTTGTGGTTTGGCCATCAGGAGAAGTGTCAACAGTGTATAGGTCATGAAGAGGGCTGTATGGGCTGTCTTATTTCACAGGTTGTTAACAAATGAGCAAACCCAACATGGTGTTTGCACAACTGGTG
The DNA here is from genome assembly GCA_013340265.1 of Coptotermes formosanus. Classification (NCBI taxonomy): domain Eukaryota; kingdom Metazoa; phylum Arthropoda; class Insecta; order Blattodea; family Rhinotermitidae; genus Coptotermes; species Coptotermes formosanus. Next base: position 390,970 of record BLKM01000309.1, on the reverse strand, counting down.
GTGACAGTTGGTGTAAATTCAAGAACAGTGCCAGTTCAGGGGTTGCATATGAACATAAACAGTCTTTACCAGCTGCTGTTATGGACGCAATTAAATCAGTGTTCAGGGATGTTGCTGGTGTAGATCCTCTGAAGAAATGATTTCATGGGAAAACTCACAATCCTAATGAATATGTGAACTCTGTTATTTGGGCAAGGATATTCAGAACAGCTTTTGTTAGGCTTGACACACTCAAGTTTGGGGTATACGATGCAGTATTGTGTTTTAATGATGGCGTAGCAAAAAGGAAGGCACTAAACATATTAGGCATGAGATCTGGTTCAAACCGTGAATGCTGTGAAGCAGACAGGCAGGGAAAAGATTGGGAAGGCAGAAATAGCAACACTGCGCATTTAAAGAGAAGGAAGGAAAAACAAAAGGCACAAAAAAGAAGAAAAGAATCTCAAAATGGTCCAGATAATCCAGAATATGGTGCTGGGAAGCACTAAGCGTCAGGCCCGTTACATTATTTACCTTCATCTTGAGTGATGTTAAACTTTTAATCAGTTTTTCTCAAACCTACATATTCTTAACTTCCGGTACCGTTCTCTCGTAAAGTATGCGAGATGGAAGCCTGAAAATTTCACCATCCCTTGACAACATCATGGTAGTCAGTCAGACAAAGATTTGGGATTGGTGTTTGTGAAGGTACAAGTGAATATGAGGAAAAGTACTTTAAAAGTAAAAAAATACATAAAATACAAGAAACATATTATGGAAAACGGATTTTTTTAAAACAGCTAATTTTTTATCTGATTGTGGTTACACTAATAAACTGCGGGTGGTAAAAATTTCAAACTTTTATCTCCTGCAGTTTCTCCAGAATGTGTACCTAAATGAAGCTCAATTTAACATTGCTCGCATAGGCTCCCTGCCTTCTCTCCTTAAACGTTACGACAATCTGCACTGTGACAAGTCGTACTTTGTTAGATAGGTACAAAGTTCCTGAGGATCTGGAGACCACAATTTTCAGGATACTAGCGAAAGCCACGTAAGAAAGAGACTTCCTCAAGTAGGAAAGCGGAAAGAGTAACAGGCTCTAAAAATGTTGCTTAAATCTTTGCAACGCGCAGTATCTCAGAGTAAACAAACGTTTTTCAGATGAGATCAAATTCTCACATGGAGAAGGCTGGTTTCATCAATAAATCTAGTAGAGAAATGTCATGGAATAAAGGTACGGACAAGCTGTAGACAAGCTGGCAGGGTGTGGCAATTTTTGCTTGACCACCCTGGGGATTATTCAAAATAGGTTGCATTCCCTGCCAACTGTTCCTGCCGACATGCTGTCTGTCAGCAGATCGCTCATTGTTACTAAGAGGGACAGAAGGGTGTATCCGCACGTAAAATATGATGAGAAATATCACTAGAGACAAGATATTTAAAATATCCATGTAGTGAACCTGAGACCCTTGTTAGCGGTGACGCCCTGGACGTCTCTTCTGGCATACCAGATTTGTTATTCCGTTGAAGTTCCTTACACAAGCACTTTCAGTCTCTTCAAACCAAGGCCAGCATATTGAATTTGGCCTGTGGTAAACTCCATCCAAGTGTGTACCTGCTTGGAGTTTATTATATGTTCCTATTCTGTTGTTGGATTAGGCCCTGAATGTTCTGCAGCTCGAACAGGCCTGTTGAAAGAGCATACTTGCCAACCCGTCTAGAAGTCTGATTGACAAACTACGTTTTTGCGGTTAATATAGTCGTTTGAGATTCAGTTCTTTTCGGATAAAACTTCTTGTCAACTGTCATATACTTACTGACTATTGGTTAGGACTTGCTTATTACATCTTCAAGAGCTTAAGCTGCATAGATTCTGAAGAGGTAGTGAGCACGTTCTTCCAAAAAGCCCATAGGCGTTTACCTATCGACAGATCGCTGTGTTCTAACACAATTGAATCTTCATCCACACCGCTGTAAGAAACTCAGATCTTTGTCTTTAGGCTGTACCATATTTTGTACGGTTGTCACAGTATGCTACTTTTTATATGTACTTACGATTTTGAAATACTGTTTGACGGGCTAGGTGTGAAAATAGAACTTTAGAGTTGTAATCGCTTATCTATAAACAACATTGCGAAGTGCACCAAGAAATTTTAAATATATTGCCTTGTACTGAAGGAACAATTCCAATAATCTCTAGTTGCAAATATTCCGAAAACAGTGATAAGGAATAATCTTGAGGCTGAGACAAAATAAAGAAGTAGCGAATAGAAAACGTCATATAATTTGAAGATTTCTGCCATTTTGCGAGGCGTGACACCGTATAGCCTTGTGGAATTTTACCGATGTATAATTGTTTACAGCTTACACGTGCATTGAATCATTTTTTGGTCCCGACTTCTGAGACAAAGAAGAGAAAGTGAAGCGTAACTCACGAAATATTTAAAGCAGTGTCTTTCAATCTGTGGTACTTAAATCACTGGTGGTGTGCAAAGCGTTGGTATGTGACGTTGTTTGGAAATTAAAATGTTTTCATTATCCAATTCTAGAGGTGTTAATCGCATTACTAATATTTTTAAATGAAAATAAAACACGTACTTATAAATTATTTATAAAGTTAAGCTAGTGAAGTACAAAGTGTATGTTACTAATATTTTCGATACCTGGTGGTAGGCGTAGATGTTTCATTCGTGAAAGTGGTACGAGACGAAAAGGAGGTTGAAAACCTCCAGTTTAAAGCTTCTACATTCTAATGCGTGGAAGTATTATGATTTATTAAAGAGTTGTGGGTTTTTACAAGTCAGTGTGCAAATACTTACAGGACATGCACGCAGAAATTTTTATTTAGATACTATATTTGCTCCCTTAAACATGCAAAAAATTTCGGCAAGAATTTGTAAAAAATAACAAATTATGTGGTCCCTGACCCACTACACGCAATATACCAAAGCCTTCTGTAATCAAAAATATCGTGACGAAAGTGCTGCTTTATCTGCACCCACGATCATAAAATTCACAAATGCTGAGCAGCTTTATGAGCAGATAATATATGTGCGGGGTACGGAGAAAAATTTATTTGTGTCTTTCAGTAAAGTACGGCTTTCATTTCGCGGATTTTCACAAAACAGACCATTAATAAATTAATTGCTGTGGATGTAAAAACTGTCGATTTTTTCGAAATAGATCAAAACTTGTGAATTGCGTGCAAAAAATTATTTAATACCATTAAGTAAGGCATAACATTCAATGCACCGATTTCCAGGGAAAATGACAATTTATCAGCGACATTGTATAATAACTTCCGACAAAGTTCCACGCAAATCGGTCAAAAAATTTGCAAAGTACGAGTATAAATCCTTACAAGCATACAAGAAATATAAAAATGCATGACTGTCAAACAAACGCGAGTTTTCACAAAACTCGCGTTTGTTTGACAAATTTTCTTAAAGAACTTCTATCATCACTGAGTAATAATCCAATTACATATTTCTGTAGAAGAGTTATGATAGGACAAGGACTGGAAACATAAGGAGAATTTGGAATTTCTCTGTTTAATATCCCGTTGATAATCACTCTTACTTCCGTGGAAACTGAGGACAATTTTTTTTCGGGTGTAAAAACGTGGATGCGTAAAGCTGTGTATACAATATGCTTGAGTGTTTGTGTAGGACACACCCTTCTACTGCTTAAAATAAAGTACGATGTTTAGGTTATGGACAAATATGTTCCTACCTGCCGCAATCGGAAGGGTGTGAGATTATTTAGTGATTTATTTATCTTTACTTAAGGAGTGGGAATCATACCTGCCACACTGGTTAGGGCTAAAGCTCGACATTTCACCTAGAAATTAATTTTTAGAATAAACAAGGTTGCAAATCATATAATCAGAGACATAGTGCCAAGCATACAACAGGTCGTTTTCACTTCCAAATATTAGGTTTTTTCACTCTGCACTCACAAACATAATTGCATTTGTATCCATACGCAAAGTACGGCATTTTTTCGATTTTCACGAAATTGAAAAGCATAACAGATTTATGTACTAATATCCCACACTGAATATCATTAAAATCTGGCAGTGAGTGAGAAAAGTGGGATAAATAAAAAACACTAATCACAAAAAAATGCACAAAGAGAGTTTTATGATCAATCGTAACACACTCCTACATGTTTTGACCCTGCTGGGTCATCTTCAGGGAGAACTTTTTTGTTATCGTTACACTAAGATTGCACTTTATAGTTGAGTGAGAATGTGCTGTTAACTGTGTACTTCGTTGTTTTTGGAGGCGTGAACCCTCAGCGGTCCCGGCCTGCAACCTTAGTGTAACGATAACAAAAAGTTCTCCCTTAAGACGACCCAGCAGGGTCGAAACATGTAGGAGTGTGTTACGATTGATGATAAAACTTTCTTTGTGCATTTGTTGGTGATTAGTGTTTTTGTTTACACGTCTACTATTAATTTAACTGTAAAAATATTTCAAAAATTCGCAGTTCATTAATGGTACTTAGTGATTTTCTGCAACATACTGAGTTTCAATTAAATCTGTCAAAACATATGAAAGTACAGGTATAAATTTATTTACGCCCTTAAATAAACTATGGCTGTCACTGGGAAATTCACTTTGCTCGACAACATTTTTTTTAGAATTGCTATGCACAATTTTAAAGAAACCCGTTAAACAGTTCTGTTGCTGATATTAGGTCACATACAGACGGACGGACACGCGGACGAACGTGGTCTGTAGATAAGGAGTTCTTTCTTTAGGTTGTCAAAACGCCTAAAAATTATAAAGATTCTGATATTCAGTAGTTGTATTAAATTCGTAAGGGATATGCTTATTTATTAATTTCTTTATAAGATAAGATCCAATTGGCTCATTCTCGTGTAGTAACTGAAGAAAAGAGCCTCAAATAAGTGTGGCATTTCAGAATGTATCACATGGTCAATGGTAGACGGCCGACAACATGGCCCTCGCTTCTTTTCAAAAGACTAGCTTCTTCAGAAGTGTTACTTTGGGTTTGTTACTTGGCAATCCCTTATGGGCACAAGAAACATCCTTTGGGTTCCACAATAGACGCGATATTCTTGTACTATCTCAGCGGCGATTAGTTTCTCGAAGAGGGTTGTGCTCTATAAATAGAATTACAATCCTAAAAGTGTAATACTTCTACGAATTAATAGATTTATTCAATAGCTAATATTACGTTATACTCATGCATGTGTCAAAGACATTTCTTTCCATCAAGCAGCTTTTCATGACGCGGCAGGAAGAGCCATCTGTCTCCATACCATTAGCCTGTTGTGACAAGCGTGACGTGCCGCGCGGTACGGTGAAGGTGGAGATCAGAAGATCGGACAGCATGACAATGGGTCTCACCCACAGTGAGGGGATTGCTACTTACGCAAGGCTTTGCTGTTTGGCTCCTCATCGGGTGCTTCTAAAGCGAGTGGTAATTGACAGATAATTCCTTGCGGTGAATATAGATGTGTTTAAGGGCTGACACTGGGGTTTTCAGAGAGAATTCAGGACTTCACACACACACACACACACACACACACACACACACACACACACACACACAAGTATACTCAAACGAGGAATTAACAATGAAAAATAAATAAAATTTAAGTCATTATAAATCTTCACTCTTTCAAAAAATTTTCTTCGGATCAGTTTCATTAAGCAAGGTGTGACAAGCAGTGAGTAACGTTTCTGAACTGTGTTCGGTAGGTACACATTTCGAATCATGTTAGGGAAACACGTCATCTTTGGTGAGCCTTGTGATTTTCTTGAGTTCCTCCGGACATATTTCGGGATTGCTCTTCGCTATGCCGTGACTGATTCCTTCCATATTTGTTCCCATGTCTTGTTAAAGTCATTCAACCATTCGGCAGTAAACACTTTTAGTTACAACCAGTGTCGTTAAATACAAGGCAGATGTGTTTTTGAGGATCTTATAACATTTTTTCTTAAGTCGAAGGAAGGAAGGAAGGAAGGAAGGAATGAAGGAAGGAAGGAAGGAAAGAATGAAGGAAGGAAGGAAGGAAGGAAGGAAGAAAGCGTACAAAGTTACCAGCAAAAACTGTAATAGCCTATTGCAACAAGGTCCGTGTCCTGGAAAGTCTGAAACCTAGAACCTGCTAGATTAGACGTTTTCAGTGACGCATTTTCTACAGTAAATCGTCGGAAAGTAGTTTGTTACAGCTTCAAATTTTCGCCTTACATTAATGAATGTGAAACGGCTTTCAGGTCTCTTCGAAAAATAATTGGAATTAAGGTAGAATAACCAGTAGAGTTAATAGTCTGCAGACTGGATGAACAGCGACTTGTTTTTCGATTAATGGCAAGGGACAGATTTTTCTCGTCCCGAAATCATCCAGAAAAGCTGTTTCCCTCCCAGCGTCTTAAAAAGCGAATATCTGCTGACCTTTTCACATGTCCTACAGCGGCCGGATTGTGTATCAAATTACTTTCATCCATTTAGAGCCGAGTTTAAGAATGAGTGGCTTTAAATTCTACTCCCCCCGTGTGCATTCATGGTACGCACAAGTAAAAATTTATCTTCACCTTTAAGAAATAATTAGACCTGCTTCCACGTCCTATTTACATTCATCTGTTCTTCCTTTCAAAAGCCATTGCCAAATTTTCGTGACCATTTTGAGCGAAAGTCAGGAAGATAGGCGTAACTGCATTTTACCAAGCTGTTTTAACTTTGATTTAATTTCACTAAGTTAAAAAGACACTCTTCTTATGCATTTAACACATCCTGATAATAAACATTAAATAATAAATTTCTTCCGCTTTAATTTGCCTGAAATCAACATAGCACGTAGTGCATCCTCGGTTGCAGCTCGCTAATTCGCAGGTTGAGAGAAAATTCTATTAAATAAGAGTTGTAGGCTTTCATGAATTCCAGACGTTAAGTTTCTTACAGGTTCCACGTAAATAACTAATTTCTGAAGAACAGTCACACTTGTACAAATATCTACTAATTTGTCGCCATCGAAAACTTCGCCTAAGCGCTTCTGATCTTACTGTATGGTTTCCTCTCCTGTTAGGCCTACAGTATGTTACAGGGGGCTAACAAAGGTGACTTTTATATTCAATATGAAGACATCTTATTCTTGCAGTCTCACGAGTTCTGTTCCAAATCTGCGAAGGCCAGTAGCAGCTGCATGCACCGCCTTCTGTAATGTTCAGAATCTCTTCGCCTTGCGACGCAACCTATTTAAGTTTTTCATACAATTCTGCCTTTAAAAACCAATTATTTGCCTGCATGGTGTCCTTTCTTTAACCTAGGCGCTAGATGAGGTGGTCAGTACCAGGCCCGGACTCTTTAACCTAGGCGCTAGACGGGGGTGGTCAGTACCAGGCCCGGACACTTTAACGTAGGCGCTAGATGGGGATACTCAATACCAGGCCCGGACTCTTTAACCTAGGCGCTAGATGGGGTGGTCAGTACCAGGGCCGGACTCTTTAACCTAGGCGCTAGATGGGGTGGTCACTACCAGGCCCGGACTCTTTTACCTAGACGCTAGATGGGGTGGTCAGTACCAGGCCTGCACCCTTTAACCTAGACGCTAGATGGGGGTGGTCAGTACCAGGCCCGGACCCTTTACTCCCGAGAATGACTCGGTACGCATTTTGTATGAGGCTGGGCGGGCCCCAGGGCCGGTCTGAACGAGTGTGGGAAATCTCGCTCCACCGGGATTCGATTTCCGGCCCGTCGGGCCCATAGCGAGTCGCTGTACCGACTACGCTATCCCGGCCCTACACAACACGAATATTATAAGAATGAAGAACAAAAAACAAGGAAGTTTATAGATGTCAATAAGACAGTCCTTCAACATAGCAGTCCTTTTCAAACACTGATTTTCTTGCTGAGTGTTACTGTGTTCTATGAAGATCTACTGCGAGCCCTAACTGAAAGATCTGGTCGAATTCCAAGTGGCGGAACCCTAAAATCTTACGCCGTCCCAAGGTAAGGCACCGTATGGCGATCCCGGGTCTCCTATATTAACCGGCTAAAGTGTTATAAACAATCACACATGCAGAACAAAAGTGTATTATTCGCCTAATTGAGGTAATCAGTAGTCATAAGAGCGGAACTGTGTAATGCAGTCAGCCTGTCCCCTGCCTTGTATATAATGTGGCATAGGCCTATACATGCTTTAATCTTCGAAATGCAGTCAAATTACAGGCATCGCTTTTGTGCTGCCACCCTCTCCACTATGTGAGGGTGATTCTTCCCCTCCGAGAAAAAAGTAAGGATAAAGACATCAGTTATTGATGCGTGCTGCGTTCCAGCTACACGCCATTCGATTCGCTTGGCTTGGTTAAAGATACTGAATTCTGTACCCACGGCTCTGCTACATTATGGCTACAAAAAGAAAAGGGAGTTTCATTCAAAGCTGTTCTGCGTTTTGGGGCGTTGAGTTATGTAACCAGTGGGATGGACCCCACACTCCTTCGCTGTAAAACAAGAAAAATTATGGAGGCCGACTTATTTATAAAGTGTTTCTAAATAAATCATCCGTCTCTTACACCAAGACTCGTTCCAAAACGAATCTTAAACGCGATCACATTTGCAGGATGCGGTAGAACGGTGGGTTAATATCTTACTTCAACAAATACCACAGTGGGGTTGCGTTATAAAAAATGTTGCTAGTCATAATTTTTGTTTTTCGGGAAGTGATAATTGATAAGTTTTGTCTACCTCAGTGTAGGACTTACTAATACGCTGATGATCGCTCAGCTGCTCAACAAACGCTCTGTCTTTTGTCGGATCAAGAATTTCATTGGGTCTAAAGTAACAATAAAAGATCTTCCTTGAACTCTTCATTGATCGTATTGATTCTACGATTCCAGGCTTCCGCCGCGATATTGATGACAATTGAGCTCTTCTGGGGTATTACCCAGCGTCGAATGATAATCCTTTACCGAAATTCCGGGACAAAGTATCGGTTCAATCTTCAGGGGTCAAGAAGTCCAAGTCTTGGAATTCCTGTCCCTTGAAGATGGAACTGATATGTTGTCCCGAAACGTCGGTAAAGGATTACCATTCCGCATTGGGTAACACCCCAGAAGAGAGCTGTTCCCAGTTGATTCCACGGTGTACTACAAATTCTTTAGCTGGCGTAGTGCAGTTCTTATCGCGACTAGCCCACTAGCTGCACCAGCAAGCGAAGTGAGCAAACAATTTCCCGTTTTTTCATTTCAGACAGGATATGGGGCCCGCTAAGCTGTTTATTCATGGTGCAATAAGGGCTGTTTCCTAGAGGGTAAAGCCGCCGAGGCGTGACGCTGTCCACTCGGCTCCATCTGAAGTCGATTTTAATATTGACTTAAGCTATATGATTAGGTTTTCCACGTGCCTTCAGGATGTACACAGGAGCTTTACTCTTTTATTATTGTCTTGTCATAGCAAATTTGTCCCCAGAGGATTCTCTTTCCTTTAAACTTTCTCAATTCATCCCTAGACATCCGACGTCTCCCCAAAGGAAAACAAAAATAACGTGCAAAACTGGGGACAAGTTTACAGATTTTGAATTCTAATTGCAATTTGAGCAAATGAAATAAGGTGAAGGTAAAGTTGTTTTTGCACTGAATCAAAGCGCGATATAATGAAAGCATGTAAGGCAGTAACTCAGTCCCACATGGAGGCGAGCGGTCAGCTTCACGCCTCGTCTGCTTTGGTCTCTAATTCCTGGTATTCATTGAATAGGAGGCTTTGTGGACTCCAGTGCCTCTCTGGTCGCTGTAAAGAAAAATATCCCTTGAATCTGGAAGAATTGAACCCGGATTTCAGTCATTCTTTCCTATTCTATTGATTTTAACTGTAAATCTGGTTTGCTTCTCACACTTGACAAGACTTACGTTCTTGTGTTTTCATAGTAACATATATTCGCATTAGGTAAAATGAAACTGGTATAGATTCAAAAAGCATGAAATTTATGGGTGATATCAGGCTTCCGCCGCAAGGTAAATGAGATTTGCGCCCTTTTGGGATTTTAACCAGTGTACTTTCTTACTGACGTTTCGGGACAACTTATCGGTCCCATCTTCAAAGTTCAAGCAGTGGAAGAAAGACTGCCCACACTTTATATTCTCTTCGGACTCCTAACTTCTTATTTAACGGCGCATAAACAATAGGCGGCAGTGCACAATGTGCCTATAAACAAGGGACCCTCCGCCATTTTTACAACTTCATTGCGCTACGTAATCTAACATTTAAATGCATATTTGTTCTTATGGTATTTAAAGGTTTAGAAACATTGGGCCAAATAAAATACCGCACGTTCCTCAAGACATTTTATTCATGTCTTCGTCGGAAATGCTTATTTCTTACCGAGCTAAGGTTTCTTTATCTGAAACTGAACTTGATGTGAGGTAGGCCTATTTTGTTGGTAAAGTACTGACGTTTTTCGAGAAAGTTATTCACTTGGACTTCTTGTTAATGAAGATGTGAGTATCTCCAATGTCAATTTCTTCAAGAAAACGGGAGGGGCAAGTTACTTACAAGAAATTCAAGGTTACGAAATACATATCAGTACATTCTGAAAGTTGTCACTGTAACGTTGGTCGAAAAATTTCTAAGTTACATGTCATTAATGTCTCTCTATCCCTAGGGATCATGTATTTATTGCTTCATTACGTAAAGTAGTGGACTCACCGCTCGTCCAGCCTCGTTGTTATGAACGTTCATCTTCTCTCGAAGATTTCGGCCCCTTTCGCCGACGTCCACGAACTCGCGGGAGAACTTGAAGCCGTAGCCGATATTGTCGGAGCAGCCCCCCCACTCCCAGTCGCGCAAGCCTGGCACGGCCACGGAGACATGTGGCGACCGCGCCTGGTGGCTGTAATCACAAGTGCAGGACTTGATGCTACCCTCGCTGCACGCCCGGGCGACCGCGTGCGTCACTCCCGCACTCATGATAGCGTAGATGAACGCCGTTTCTCGACAACCTGCAACAATCATGGACACGTCGATCTCACATAACAGTTCGCTTTAACTGAACACGTCTGCAATTCATAATCGCATATACTATATCTGCAGCCGCAACAATTTGTGTTGGGGATGATTTCGTGTTATCCCCAGATTTACAGCGCCTAATTTCATTCTCAAAATTAAGGCAGCATGAGAAATAGAGAACAAGAAAGAGAACAATAATATATTTGTATAGGTAGGTGCGTTAATTACGCCGCTCACACCTTCCTTTTTACAGTTATTTTTGCTTCCAACTCGGAAAAACACAACTAAAGCAATGACTGCTGAACAGTCGCTTTCTGGAGTCAGCCATTTAACGTACAAAAACAGCATTGCATCCTTTAATAAGTCTCATCACTGCCGACGGCATAGACCTTTGCCGTAGGCTATATTCCGCATCCGTGTGTGTTTTAGATTAAATTTTAAATCTAGAATTCTTATCCTTACTTAAGGAGTATTACTAGACTGAGACAGTGCAAGAATAAACGTTTCACATAATCACACTCATAATCGCTTGCGCACTGGAATTCGCTAAGGAAAAAGAATAAATTCACGCGTCATAGAAAGTGGCAGGTAAATTCTGCACTGACTGCATTCGCTTCGTTTAGATGTCAGCAAGCTCGAGGCTGTTACTTCAAACGTGCTTAACCAAACAAGGAAACTGAATGTGTGTTGTTTTTCTTAAAGAAAAACTCAAACGTTTTACATACTAATGAACATAAGTACATCAATGTATTTTTTTTCACGCAAAACATTATGACACTGTCGACAACGGTTACCTAATAATTTGGGGATATTTCACTAAAATAAAAACGCATAAGGGGCTGCAACCTACTGTCAAAGGTGAAACTTTCATGTTTTACGTGGGACGAGTAATATTGCCACTGGCTGGGGAGCGGAACGTGATCCTCCCTGCCTCGTACGTGGGACGAGTAATGTTGCCACTGGCTGGGGAGCGGAACGTGATCCTCACTGCCTCGTCCCACACTTAGCGACGTCGCATTTTGCCGCGAACTTTAATTGTTGTGTCGGCGACTGTAAAGACAATATCGTGCAGGTAGTTCTAAATATCAACCATGTTTGTGTATCCATGTGTCTTTTGCCTTTTCTTCTTGAGACATCTTAATTTTTCATCCTCAAACAATTATAGCCACAACAGGAAGGATGTATATCTAATGGGATGAGAGACATTGGATTTTTTCGTACTTATTTAGATTTTCTGTTATTAAATTGACAAGGAGGGAAATAACTTACATCAAATATCTCTCTAAAAGGTAAGAGACGCAATTCGGTTTAACCCCTGAATTACAAATCTCATCTAAGTAACATTAAAAATATATTCCTTCCCACAATAAAACACACTGTGGCTCCATTACAAATCAGTTTTTTAATGCCCTTTAGAAAAGTAACTGCTCTTTAGAGCAAAAGCTTGCAGAATCAGTAAGTACACTCTGTGAAAATAATACAGAATTTTCAAACATTAAAGACCAACGTGTACACAGTTCACACCGTCCCTTAAAGTTTCAAGCATTTCGATTATTAGTTAATTCTTTACAAGCTAGACTTTGTTCACTTATTTGAAAATTCCCTTCCTTTTCCTTGCCCTGATGAAACTTTTCTGTGCTTACTGCAGCCACCCACTGGTAAATGTTCTGTGAAACATACGTATATCCAGTACACAATTTCATATCCTGTTTCTCACCTTAATGTTCTCCCCATCTACACTTACTTCTTCCAGGCATTCTTCATTATTTCCCATCAGTGTTTGCGCGATTTCTCACCATTCTGTTTGTTGCTACCTGCTTCGCCTCTCTCAAAATTCCTGATTATATCACATATTAACATTTCGCGTTTATTTGTTACTTACACATGTGACCCTATTTTCACGAATTGTGGCTGAGCATTGTATCACAGCTACAAGAGGTTTGGTTTATTAGCAATGTAAGCCTACAGGCATGTGACTGTATGGAATTTTACCTACTCAAAATCGGAAATACAATAATCAGATTAGGAAAGGCATTTCTTTTTGGAAACTGTCGATTTTAACAGATCAGTGGTGTTTAGATCTATCTATCCAGTGCACAGTAAAAACTCGCATTTTCGTTTAGCTTGATTCATACAAAGAACAGAGAGCGGGTTTTTTAAGTGCAGCTGGACTGAACAGAAGTAGCTGGATCATAGGGTTGAAGTTCTCTTTCTCTCATCGTTTCATCCAGTTCTTTGTAAGATCCGTTATGGACACACAAAGCCTTCAAATAACTTACAATACTCGGTTTTACTTTACTTCGTTGCAGAGGAAACCACCTGTGGATAAAATTACTGCTTAAGTTCTGTTGAATTTTTTCCGATGGGTGTTACCAGACGTCCCATGCGACTTCCGCTTCAGACTTCCTCTAGAATGCTATTCCCTGTGTGCCTTGGAAACTTACTAAACGATACAGAGTTCATTGCTTAGAATCTGAAGTTATTAGTTTCGGGTAAGAAGCTGTAAAGTATTCTTAATATAGACGAAACGAAGTGTTCATAGACAAAGTACATCTTACGTACACTTGTCTTGTAACAAGGTAGCCGAAGGAGACTTTAAAATGTGACAATAAATAAATAAATAAATAAATAAATATGTGACAACAAATTATTTCTTATTGAAAACAATTTTTCTGGACTGTCCCAGGCCCAGAATATTTATAACATGTACTTAGAAAATTTTATAGTTGATTTTCTGTAAATCGTGTCTTTTTGTCTAACTGATCTGTAAGCTTGTTAAAAGGTAAACGATGTCTTATCTACGTATAATCAATTACGAATTTACGAGTACTGGGAAAAAGCTGCAACAGCTTAAAATGTTGGATTTGCAGGACAAATAAGACAACCACTTCAACTGACTGAAGTTTGCGGTACAAGGGCTTAACGTAATCACTAGCAGTGACACTCATATTCAGGGGCTGCAGATTCTTAGTCACATGCATGATTTATTTTAAAGCACTCTTCAACAGCGTGCAAGGAGGAGAGAATTTTCGCCAGCAGAGTTTTTTGCCTTAAAGCTAGTCAATTTTCGATGTGTTAAACACTAATCCCAAATGTGCAGAACTTTTAAAACTAATCGGCACTTGAACATGTCTGAATTGTAATCAGAGAACATATGTTTAAATTCGAGGCGCCACCAAGTACCGTAGGGTACAGTGCCGTTTTTTTCATTTCATACAGGCAAGTGGCCGGGAAGTTGTCCCGAAATACACCACGACCGTTGTCTCATACGTCCTTTCTGGCTAATCATTCACAGTCCTCCCAGCATGATAGGTAGCATCGTAGTCTCAGCTCTTTGCTTCTACTTAAAGTATAAACGGTAAATTAGTCCCTGTTCAGGCTACGAAGGAATAAAGCGGGATATGACCTACACCTCTACTCAGTCTTGAACTTCGCACTAACTTCACGTCCCAGCCGCCTTACCATAAGGGAAAGAGTCCGCGGTACCCTACGAGTAGAAGGCGTTTTGCCGTCATATTTGGTCCGGGCATTCTGAAGGACGAACACACTCCTTCTCCTACCGTAAATCGAACCACGGTTCCTCGATCCGTCCAGCCCCTAACTCAGTCACTGTGCTTGCTAGCCTACACCGGCTCCACTTAAAATACAACAATTTCAGCTTTTCCTTCTTTTTTTCATAATTTCTTTCATCATCCTCAACGTCAACTATACCAATGGCGCTAAACAATTTTGGTAATTGATGCGGTTTCGGCGGGTAATTGAGAGTAACTACCAGGTGCTCAGCATCTCCCTGACTGCATAGTACCGGCCTGCGTACATAAATCATGGACAGTGACACAAATCCCAAAAACCCAATCCTTGTAGGTCTCTAAAACCAAACAGACCCGTTTTATTGATGATGGCAACAATCGCCAATGAAAGTGTTAACGTCTGTCACGTGACCGTATGAGCCGGCTTTGCAAAATGACTGACGTTGTAGAGACTCCATGGGATCAGCTTGTGCAGGTTTTCGCCCGTTGGGTGCCTCGCCGGGGGTCAACAGTGATGACGTAATTACCAAGCACAGAGGCACGCAGGCGGGCGACAAGCACAACTGAACCGTCTTGACCACCACAGTTCTTATAACATTGTTGTCAGGGCAAAGATTTTGTTCCTGTCAGTGAGTTCTAGGAACAGCAAGTTAAGTACGATAAGAAGAACAGATAAATACTTCGCAAAGCATGCTTCATTTTTCTTAGTTATGCACGGATACGTATGTGTTGGCTTGTCTAAGGTATTGGAGGCAGAATTATGAAACCGAATAAAAAAATTTGTATTTAAGAAGGCGGCATATTAATTCTTACAAAAATTACGCAGACGAACCTGCTTCTCGTGCAGTCGACATTTAGACGGACATTTTTGAATAACAATCACAACACAGAAGGGAGAAAACATTAGATAGACGTTCAACAAAAGATTGAACATTTCTGCAGTGTAAGGCATTTTGAAAATCCAACCTGAAATATCTTTATTTGTTTTGCAAATGTTCTTACTTTTTCTTCATCCCTTCTACCAGTTCCTTTTATCCCTCTTATTGTTACGCATCACCACAGTTCTGCTTCATCTTTGCGTTAAAAGAGTGCTGATAAATTATGTTAGAATAATGTTTCAATAGGTTGCACGCATCGAATCACACTTCTTGACAGGCTTGAAACAAAATGTACCGACATCGTGTTCTATATATCCCTTTTCATTTGGTTTGCAAGAAACTGCTTGAGAGTGACAAAGCCTGAACGCAGTCACTTATAATATATAGCTTATAATATATAGGTGTAATGGTGAAGAGAACGAGATGGCTTTCCGGGAGTTAAAACATCAAACGTGATAAGGAATTTAAAATTATACTGTTGACTAAATTAATTACCATATGGACATGAATAAATTGTAAAAGGCAGAAAGTTTGTAGGGCTATAAGTTAATTCTGGAAAGGCAATGGTGCAGTAAAGAGTATTTTGTAAAATACAGCCCTTAATCATTTACAGATAGTAAAGTAAGTTGTGTTGTTTCACACCGATTAGGACTCCGGATGAGGAGAGAAAAATATCTGAGGATTCAAGGCAATGTTCCCTCTAAGCTGCGCGGGTGCGCGGCCGCGCAGTAACTGAAATGCTCCCGCACACACTAAATTGTTGCCGCGCAGCTGGCATTTTTCAATTTTCGTTGTAAATATTCTTATTACGCATATTACAAAAACTTTTAAGGTGCCGCGCAGTCGTCAGGTCGTGTAGAAATTTTCTGCTCACAGCAGTAGCAGGTCTGCTCAGCTGTAAAAAAAATTACAGGGGACCTTGATCCAAGGTACTGAAATGTGTGTAGTGATATCGGAAGCACTGGTTAACATGTAGATCACAAGGGAAGTGCGTACGTTTGAAAGTAATTAAGAAATAAGATTGTTTTACGTAGGCAAGATTTCCGATTGGAGAAATAAATGATTTTAACTCATTTGAAATATGTAACAAATTCGTATAATATATTTCATATCCGGAGGCCGCGGTGGCGCAGTTGGTTGAGGCACTGGGGTTCGATTCCCGATGGTGTCATTGGAATTTTTCATTGACATATTCCTTTCGGTCGCACTATGGCCCTGGCGTCGACTCAGCCTCTAACAGAAATGAGTACCAGGAATATTTCCTGGGGAGTAAAGGCGGCTGGTGGGTAAGGCTGACAACCTTACCACCTTCATGTGCCGACTGTCTATAAATCTGGGAGCCTCAAACTCCTGGAAACCTAACGGCCTGTCCAGGGCTGTAACGGGATTGCTTTACCTTATATTTCATATCCTTGTGGGCGTTTGCAGCTGGCAAATTTCATTAGTTACGTTTATGTAAAAGAAATTAAACTTGAAATCATAAATCGCAAAGTAAAAACTGGAACTATTAAACAGCGTTTAAAGCACCGGACTTCTGTGTCTTTATTTGTATGCAGTGGCTTCATTGCCTTGTAAATAGGAGGCGGTTGTGCCGGTAAATATCTCCAAATAGTGTCGCATTAATGCACTGATGCTGGATAGCATGGGGATCCCATGCATGCGAGCACCTGGCAGGTTGACCTCCCGCTGCATCCGTGACCCTTAACCCCCACTCGACAAGCTTTATACTTCATTCTTTCCTCACTCAGGATACCCACAGCAGACGTTTCTCTTATTCTTACTTCTTTCTTTTTTGTTGTCTCTATTATGCGGAGAATCTACAGGACGTTTCAGAAGTCGTATTCATACGCTGAAAGGCTATTTTACTGATGCCATAAGCAACTCCAAATAAGAGTGAGGACTGGTTTTGTTTCATCTTTCCGTAAACTACTCACATGTATGTTGCAAGGCATATTGAAATTTGTGTAATATTGGCGTAGTAGTTAAGGACGTTATTATTATTATTATTATTATTATTATTATTATTATTATTATTTTCCTTTGTTTGTTTGTTTGTTTGTTTTTTGTGTGTTTGTTTGTCTAGTGTTTGTTTTGTGTATCTGTGCTGTTTTTGTGTTGTGTTTGTGTTTTTGTGCTGGCTTTATAATAGTCACTTTTTCTGTTAAGACTGCACGTTAATAAATACCGATTGATAGATTGATCGATTGATTGATTGAGTGATTATTATTATTATTATTATTATTATTATTATTATTTGTATTACTTAGCTAACACGTATGCCTGGGCATGGACTATCCCAAGACCTCCTCTTTGTTCTTCTCAGCCCCTCCAAACAAATACCGCTCGTTCTATCATAATACGCTGTAAGAGCTGACTTACTTACAGGAGCCATAATCACCAAGGAAACGCGCGCCAGTTCACTGAAGCAGACGCCTGGAGAGTCTGACAACAAATCAGCCAGTCAAGCTATCCACCCCCTTTATGGAACCGCATGGTTCATTAGCGTGTCTACCGCATCTCGCCAATTGTTTCTATCTTGAACCAAATGACACCAAACCCATTACGTGATGTTATTATTTTCCAGTAGGCTCTGTCTGCACTCTAAAATCAGTTCTACGTATTTGCAGCAAAATACTGTGCTAAGTACGTACTGTCAGCTGTTCTGTACTCGTACCCAAATGACAAAACAATATCTGTCCGAGGTTTGGAAGTTCTTACTTAAGGAAGTCAAGTTTTGAAGGAGTAAGAGGGTAGGTAAATAGAACAATTTTTATCTGACATAATTTCCATGGCTCTCTGGAGAGGGAAGTCTAAGATTCTTAAGATTTAGTATTAGCATGAGCTGTTTCAGAATTTTCAGGTTATCACAGTCGTGTCGGCTTTCCACGTGGATCAATCTTGTCACACATATTAATTTGTGTTATTTATTTAAAGTCAATTTCTAGACTAATATTGAAATTGTTTTCTTTATTCGTCAATTATGTGAACATCTCGTTTACACTGCTTAAACTATAAGATGCTTAATGAACAATTCGTTGGAAAGGAAGGGAAACTTAGAAATGGTGAACTCAATTTGGTATAGGCCTCAGAACAAACTGAAGATAGCAAAGGTTTTGCCAAGGATTAGCACCCTCCTGACTATTTCTTTCGATAGTAATGACCAACGTTCCTTTAATATTCTTTTTACAGCTGCCCGGACCGGCTGCTTCTCTAAGCAGAAAATTTTTACACGACCTGACGACTGCGCAGCACTATAAAAGCTTTTTTGTTTATATGCTGCTTATTACAAAAAAAATGCCAGCTGTGCGACAACAATTCTGTGTGCGTGGGAGCATTTCAGTTACTTCGCGACCGCGTACCCGCGCAGCTTAGAGGGAACATCGGTGATAATGATGAGGATAAAGACAAATCCCAGAAAAAGGGATTGAAAATTTTGCCAAACTTATGTATCAACCTTTAAGTTTACATGACTTCTCTTAACAGAACACCGTTACCAGAGGAAATAGAAACACAGTGCCTGATGCATATCTAATTGGGCATTAATCGGGCCAATAAAATGTAATTGCCTATAAGTAAAATACCGGCCCTCACCTTGACCTTTTAAAGCCTAGCGGTAACTTTACGTACGACCAATTTTAAGATTAAAAAATTCTAAGTGGTGCCCACATTGCGTTTGTGTGTTTTGTATGACTGTCAGAACAAACAGCAACTTCTGCCTTATACAGCATTAAGAGATTAGTTTTTATAACCGAAGTGGAGAGTGTTTACAGCGCGGTACGCACTGAGTCCTTATATAAAACAGATACTCTTCGTCTTTAAAGTGTTAATAAGCCTCTCTGTAGATTGATTACCAACAAAGTGTGCTGTCGTTTAATCTTCTGCTTTCATCAGAGAGATTCCATAAAGACTCTCCAGAGGAATTAACCCTTAAAGACGAAGCGTATCTGTTTTATATAAGGTCTCAGTGCGTACTGCACTGTGAACACTCTCCATTTCGGTTATAAAAACCAATATCTTAATGTTTTATAAGGCAAAAGTTGCTGTTCGTTCTGAGATCCGTACAAAACACATAAACGCAATGTGGGCACCACGTAGAATTTTCTAATGTTAAACCTGGTCGTATGTAAAGTTACCGCTAGGCTTTAAAAGGTTAAGTATAACTCCAGTACAAGGTCATGGCTGTGTTTGTCTTATATTCTCACAATGCTGAAAACAGCCCAACAACTCAATGAGCTATTATTACCTTGCCTTTTGTAACGGACAACTTGTTCCCGTCCGGGGAGCTTAAAGTGAAAGACACTCTTCTTCCTTTCATTTACACACTGCTCAAATTGTCACTGTGTCAGATTTCTTTAGAATGTTAATTTCTGTTCTTCCAAAGTTCATAAATAGCCAGAGAAAAACATACAAAATTAGCCGTTGAAAAGAAACTCTTTGGTTCATTAAGAACCGTTCTGAGATTCTCATGTTGGTGCAGAGGTTCCGGAAGAAAGCGCATTACATGTATAGTTTGAAGGCATCCCGCTGTGGTGGCCGGAGATGAGTGGGTGCTAAACACAGTCCATATCTGTAGCTAGAAGCACAACACACACTGCCTAAGCTGTTACTTCACTTCTCGTTTTTTGGTTCATTTCGCAACACTAAATAAAATCATTTGAATTAATAAATCTAGAAATTGGAGTATCTCGTTACACTAAGTTACAAGTGACTGAGGTTCATTTACCAGCGAGAAGAAGGGCTTTTGCTTTACATTTCACGTCCAAACCGACTGTCAAACCTACAGAGCCAAGTGTTAAATAGGCAAGGCCGACGCCATCGCAGTAGGTAAAACGACTGTAGGCTAAAACTAATAATTCGTCATTTTCAGAGCCGATATGAAGGTGCATCCACACATCCTGTTTACCATACACCTTCACTACTTCGGGTCTGATTAATTTTTAATATATGGGAGACGTAGAGACAGGATAGGGCAGTGGGTATAGTGATTAGCCTATGCACTAGACGGCCCAGAAGCGCGGCTGGATCCCCGGCAGGATCAAAAACTTTTTCTATATTCACAAGCATTCAGGCCGGGTATGTGACAAGGCCATCCTATTCAAATGGAATGGGTGTTACAACCATCAGAATGAAACAGCTGGAGCGTTGAGGTCACGGCCTATTCCGATCTTGTCCCACGGTTGAGAAGATTTTGCACTACGCCTCTATCCCTCCCCTCAATCTACCTTCAGAACATGCGCTGGAACAACTTTACCTCCAAACCTAGTGTACCATTGATTATAACTGAAGTACAAGACGTCTACTTTCGATAACAGCAGATCTGATCGTGTGCGTAATTAAACATTAGGCCATGTAGACGTGCTGTTAATATTCTTAACCTACAAAATACAATTTTTAATTATTTAAGAAAAATAGTGGTTTTGGAAACCATAAACAAGGACTAAATTTTTAAAAAATTGTAAACAGTCCCTTTCACGTCATGGACGCTTTACCCGGATTCTCACTAAACAGTGCTGGGTGGACACTTCATCGGATACAGAAAAATGTTTGTCCTTGCCTAAAATAGGTCTGTAATCCAGAAGAGAATAAATAATATATGGCCCTTTTTATCGTCATGTGAAAACTGCCGCTGACTCTAATAAAATTTTGTGGAATCAGTCCGACCGCCAATCATATTTGTCCACTTATGGTGAAGGCAATATGAGACAGTATTCTTCCTGTTGACATTGCCAGACGTGTCAGAAGGCCACGATATAGGAATGTAAAGTAACCGAACTAAAGAAATTTGGGTTGCAAAACGAGGTTAGAGCAAGGGGAGGCATTTGTAGAACTTGGGTTATCACACTAAAGCTTTTCAGCATCGAAGTAAACACACGTCACACAGTAGCTATTGGTACAAGGGGACTACAAGAGAGCACTGTAAAAGAAGTAGCTAAAAAGATTAGGCAGTGTAAAAGCATCATCGCGCCTCCAGCTAGGGAAGGAAGGGAAGATTTCTGGAACAAAGAGTCCAACACTCTAAGTATGGATTGGGGCAGTTTACCTGGCCTTGCCTGTCGTAGCTCGGGCCAGAATATATATGACCGGGCGTATAGGTATGTAAACTGCGACCACCCGCAGAAGCAGCAGCTAGAGGCTCGCAGGCAGGCCCAACAATACCTCGACGACAGACTTAACATGGGATGGAGAAAGATTACGATGACCCTATGCCTCCCCCCTGCAGAGGCCCTGAGTGTTATCCCCAGTTCACATCTTCCCGACCTGACGACAGCTTTCACTGTGTTATAACGTCTTTTTGCTCAATGTCTTCCTCTTTCTATTTTGAAGAAAAGTATAAGTTATACCGAGAAATGCACACCTTGCTGAAACTGTGAAGAATGGGCATTATGTTGCTTGCACTACTGTCATTGATACCGCAGTAGACTACTGGTGAGAAGACATGGAAAACATGGGAAGGTATAATTCCAGACAGATACTTCCTTACATCTGGAGTTCAGATATACCTGCTCGGAAGAAAAAAGGTTTCCTATCCTCACGCTTTATTAGGCAAAATGGGAACACAATGTCGTCCATGGAACTAATAGCAACATACTGAGTGTAGCGGAATGAAAATCAACAGTTTCTTAAAGATAAAGGGACGGTTAAAGTAAGAAAGGTGTAAAAGCATTTACTTATTCTCCAAACACAAGGATATACGTTTTTATTCAAAAGTCTGGAAATCAGCTACACGTAGACGTTTCTGCGTATCATGAAGATTCATCATAAGCCGAAACGTGTAAAAGTAGTTAATTCCAAAACTTATATATATACGTACATATATATACCCATATTTGTACAAAAAACATTAATCACCAACAAATGCACAAAGAGTTTTTTCATCGATTGTAACACATTCCTACACGTTTCGACCCTGCTGGTTCATCTTCAGGGAGAACTTTCTGTTGTCGTTACACTAAGGTTGCACTTTACACTGCCGTGCAAGGCGGGACCACAGAGCGTTCACGCCTCCAAAAACAACGCAGTGCACAGTCAACAGCACGTTCTCGCTCAACTGCAAAGTGCAACCTTAGTGTAACGACAACAGAAAGATCTCCCTGAAGATGACCCAGCAGGGTCGAAACATGTAGGAGTGTGTTACAATTGATGAAAAACCTCTTTGTGCATTTGTTGGTGATTAATGTTTTTTGTATAATATAGTGCACGGACATGGAACACATTAAATATATATTTGTCTTAGACGGACACGTGATTGGTTTTATTGTTTTAGCAACAAACAGGCTGAATTACTTCGAAGAGCAAAGGTTTCTTTTACACGCTGTTTGTGTGACTATTATTATTATTTCAATACATTACGCAACCGTATTCTTCAAATATTGAACATCAAAGTTTTACGGGATATTAGGCCTTGTCTTTGACGTCATATAGCCCGACGTTTTGAGCGATTATAATGTCTTCGTTTAAACGTTAAATGTTACAAGATTTTACTACATTATCTACATGACTGTACAATGTAACCTGGAGCGTGTAAATCTGTACACGTACCAAAACTCATAAAGAGGTACTTGTTCCACGTATGAATCATTATGTCATAAACTGGCCAGACAGAGAAGAACATGGTACAACTGATTCTGTGAAGACGTACTTTATTTATCAGTAACATGAAAAGGTGTATCACTTTAGACATAGACGTGTTGCGACTCCGAAGTCTTCTCTAGTAATTTCTTTCAAAAACTTACGTGGCGGATTCCCCTTGGGAAGTGTATCGGCGAGTTTTGTAGACATTTCTTACTAAAATTTTTCGGCAAAACAAAATAAGTGATAAATGAATGTAGTAATTAATAAACCGAACCTAAATTGCGGGTGCAGATTGTGCACTTTTTTGTGCATAATAAGCCTATCAGTGTGGAGGAGCCTAATAAAATTCTACATAAGTTATAATGAAAATGTAGTCAATTTGTCCCTCCATCAAACAACAGACTTCTCTGCTGGAATACAGAGTTACACGCATTGTGATTGTCGCTTTCAGTGTCAGTCGTACTATACGAAGTTCGTTGCTTTGAGCAACATCTTTAGCAGCCTCTTTCACAGCCCTTCTCCTCCCGCATAGTCAACTGTCTTCAGAGCATACTGCGGAAGACTTACTTGGTTGGCGTTATGCACAGTATTACAGAAAACGTACAGGTTAATTCCCCGAACTGCATCTTTAAATACATCAGGACTGTGTTAATCCCTTTTCAACTTCGGAAATTTCCTAATTAATTTTCTATTAGCAAGCCATACTAATAAGACTTTACTTGGGAAATTTAAATCTAAAAAGGAAATGTATTGGTAAGAATCAAAATTCTCGTTGGACAGAAACGTGTAAGTAGACAAGATTTCATGGCTGAGGACATAACCCTTTAAATCCTAGTAGTCACTACACGTATTTCCATGTGTGAAACTTATATGATGCCCTTGTCCACGCAGTTTATGTATGCGATCCATATGATTTTTACAAACAGCGATTATTTCCCTGTACAATATTCACAGACTGATCTTATTAGTGGAAGCACACTGTAGGCCTATTCTCTGTAAGGTGTGAACTGAATCTCTGTAGCCTATGTACTATAGAGAATGACTGGAAAGTATATGCATAAATTCAAATGGCTATACCTCATAGTATTTGCACCAGTTTAAAGCCCATACACCACTATTTAATTTTACATTTCAAAGATCCCACCATATTGTAAACATTTCCATAACCTGGAAGACACAGCAGGCTTGACATTTTTTCTTAATATGTCAAGGGAAAGAGAGGCAAAATTATCTTAAATTTGTTTTTCCAGTTCACCTTGTGTTGTTGGTACTGGTCAGTACGCTTCCTCTTTGACACAAATTTGCAAAACAAAATTATGTGAAGAATATTCTGGTTGCCCTCAAAGCGTAATCCACCGACAAGGAAAACAGTTGCAAGCCACATAGGAACAGGTAGCGCAAAATGTGGTGGTGCTCTGTCATGCACAAAGTGCAGTTTTACAGAAGTGTGCAATGGGCAAAGCGAAATTGCCAAATGAATATATTCAAGTAGATCTCACAATTAATTTCTATACTTTATACTTTATAATAACCATGTAAACCCGTTGTAGTCTTAAAAGTCGTGTCAAGGGTTAGGCAGTTTCTTATTCGTCGACCTCTCATTGCAAAAGCCTGTGTTTCAATCCAGGTCTAGCCACCTGTTTTAATAAAACTGTTGCGGGTATAGACATTCGGCCAAATACAATTAAGGCCATTGTGTCACTTCTGAGGCTATGCTGTCTCAGGGAGCGATAGAACTTCTGTTCGGTTTCTTGTTTAGGGTTTCCTTTCATTGTGTTGAAAAAGAGTTTAGATATTAGGCAATTAAATTATACTCTGAGACAAAAACACTAATCACCAACAAATGCACAAAGAGAGTTTTATCATCAATCGTAACACACTCCTACATGTTTCGACCCTGCTGCATCATCTTCAGGGAGAACTTTTTGTTATCCTTACACTAGGGTTGCACTTTACAGTTGAGTGAGAATGTGCTGTTGACTGTGTACTGCGCTGTTTTTGGAGGCGTGGACTCTGCACGGTCCGCCCCTACATGTTTCGACCCTGCTGGGTCATCTTCAGGGAGAACTTTTTCGTTATCGTTACACTAGGTTTGCATTTTACAGTTGAGTGAGAATGTGCTGTTGGCTGTGTACTGCGTTGTTTTTGGACCGATCGGACCGCGGAAAGTCCACGCCTCCAAAAGCAACGCAGTACACCGTCAACAGCACATTCTCACTCAACTGTAAACTGCAACCCTAGGGTAACGGTAAGGAAAAAGTTCTCCCTGAAGATGACCCAGCAGGGTCGAAACATGTAGGAGCGTGTTACGATTGATGATAAAACTCTCTTTGTGCATTTGTTGGTGATTAATGTTTTTGTATGATATAGTGTACGGACATGGAACACATTAAATTTATACTCTTTGAGCTTTAAGTTTCTATGCTTCGGTCAAGTGCGGGTTAAGGAAAAATATATTTGTAAATTTATTTTAATATTCCAACAAACGTAACTATCTAAGTAGACTGCACATATGTTAAAATCCCTATGAAGTAATAGAAATAAACTTTAAAAAACATAACAAATTTACGGGAACATATAAATACACGGAGAATATTTAGATGTTTATGAAAAAAATTAAACTGTATTTCTTTGACTTCCTTTAGGTTTGTTTGACCAGGGCTATAAGAGTGACTACAATGTCTTAGTTGTTCGAGCATTTAATTAACTACGAAAAAATAACAAAGCAGTCTCTCTTATTCATGCTATCTGCTTGTGTATGTCAACTCCAGACCCACATGCAATTTTTCTGTCTTCACATACCGAATCGTAAAGAGCAAGAATAAATTATTTGCTTCGAAAAAAGTTTCCGCTTTTTGATATTTAGTTAACCGTTGTTTAAGCTTTGAAAACACCTCTCCACAAGAACCAGCTCTTAATTTTCTTATTGGGTTACTTTGGACATTCCATAACCACAGATTCCTACAAAAAAGAAGTAACAGGTGTAACTTCAAGGAAAGTGACATGGACAAAACTGCTGAAAACTTTCTATTATGTCATCTGAATATGGGACAGGCACCGATACAGAAGGTATTAAAATGAAATTCTAGGTAGGAGTATGTTACAAACTAAATTTTATGTTCAGCAGTAAAAACATTTTCCAAAACCTTAAGAAATTATGAACTTAATACTGTTTAAGCAGTTTGAAGTTACAGTTCGGAAAATAAATTTTTAGAACTTCCTTTTAAAAGTGGTATGCATAGGGAGCCCCCTGTGACATTCGGCAGCTAATAGGTATTAAACTGTTTAACTTATGGTGCCTCTGCCTTAAGAATTAGAAAATATAAGCAATAGGAAAAGAGAATGTATGCGTGTGAAGAGTGAGAATTTGTTTAATCCAGACGCTCACTAAAATTTCTTGTGTTACAGGTAATATATTGCCATAAAGAATAAGGCTTTGTCTCCAACTGAGCCATGTTTCGGATGGAACGGACGTTATTTACGCTAGAACCTGCCGAGAGGGGAGAGCATAATTAATTGATATCAAACGAGAGTGGAATTACCAGGTAATCTCATCAACCATGGTGCAAGTTAGGACGCTCATTCCGAGTGTTGTCTAATCCCAGTACTGGAAACTGACACCAATACTTAAACAGGCTAGATAATGTTTAGTGACGCCTAATTAAAAAATTACTGATCCCAGTGGCTGCGCGGTCTAAGACGTGGGTCTGCGGCCACTCGCTTACTGAGATTGTGGGTTCGAATCCCGCCGGGGCATGGATGTCTGTCTCTTGTGAGTGTCGTGTGTTGTCAGGTAGAGGTCACTGCGCCGGGCTGGTCACTCATCCAGAGGAGTCCTACTGACTGTGGTGTGCCTCTGTGTGATCGTGAAACCTCAACAATGAGGAGGCCCTGGCCCACAGGGGGCGGTCGCGCAATGAAAAAGAAATTTCTCTACATATTCAAACATATGACTTTTACGTTTTTATATTGGTACACTGTTGGATCATTTGATGTCATCTCAGCGGCAACGAATATTTATGAATTGTGAGCAGGAAAGTGTGCGAAATGCTGTCGTGGCCTGTTTAAGGGTCTGTCTCGGTAAACACCTGAAGAAACAGAGAAAGAATCCGGGAACGATTGAGTTAGTCTAGCCATAGCCAGACTGGAGTATAGACAGAATAATTTCCCTCCAAACTACTGAACTGAATTTCTAAAGTCCAGCAACATATATACTGTGTCAGTGCCTTCCTTAACTATTGACCTTTGTCCAAGCATATCCATGCAGGTGAAGTTCATGATATACGGGTACGTACAAATGAAGGATCTCGTAAATTTAAATTTGTCTCTTGGATTCTTTAGGCTCCAAGTTTCGTCATCTGCTTCGTAAAGGAGAAGCAAAATTGATATTTTAAGCAGCATAAAATTGTTGTATATCAATTTCGTCATGCATTAATCACCTATATTAATAAAACAGCATTTTCATAAATTTAATATTACGTGCCGAATATGGTATTCGTCTAAGTCATAAGAAAAGTTTACTTTCTTTTATTGTAGTGCATATTATTCGCTTTCATTTGTAGCGAACATGGACATAGGTGAATATATGGGTTATAAACAAAGCGCATAAAAGTAATATTTTCTCATGGCTCGAGAGCTCTAGTCGGCCTAGGCCTGCTGTATGAGGTTCCTCGATCGCAAAAGACACACCACACTCGATAGGACTCCTCTGGACGAGTAGTCGTCCCGGCGCAGGGACCTCTACCTGACAACACGCAACAATCACAAGAGACAGACACCCACGGCCCCGGCGGGATTTGAACCCTTATTCCCAGCAAGCGAGCGGCCGTAGACCCACGCCTTACACGGCGTGGCCACTGGGGTCGGCCGTACAAATTGATTCAACTGATAATTTTGACTTTATATGTAAATCTGGTTTATTTTTTTTGCAACAAATTTGGAAATTAAGGATGTGCTTCTTATAAACACTTCCGTTACTTGCGACATTTTGCTTTGGGTAAAAACTACACCAACAAATGAAAGTAAGAATTTGGGGACAGCTTTCTTCGCAAGCATTCATTGTCGCTTGATGGACATGCCAATAATTTCTGTCTGCAGCATTCAGAGCGTTGCAGAATTGTCACATTTTTCGGTTTGACCGAAAAATATGAGTGCTTCGAAAGGTACTGTACACGGCAACACTTGTTAATGCGGCTCTGGAACATGTGATCCAGCCGAGAACGCGGTGGGCAGCTGGTTAAGGCACTGCGCTACAAGTCGAAATGTCGCGGGTTCGATTCCCGATGCAGCCATTGACTTAATCCTTCCGGTCTCACTATGGCCCTGGGGTCGAATCAGCGTCTAGCAGAAATGAGTACCAGGGATACTGTGGGTAAAGGCGGCCGGTGCCTAAGGCTGACAACCTTTTTGCCTCCTTATGCCTCAACTTCCTGGAAACCTAAGGGCCAGCCCAGGCCTGTACAGGGCAGCTAGCTTAACACGTGATCCATGACCCGACCGGAATTTGACGAAGAGCGACGCATAACGCTTGCTCACGTCACATTGTTGAACATTATCGTTCTGACTGGTTTTCAGACTAATTTCGCCAGGAAAGAAGCGTTTTATAAAATAGCATTTTTCCGATTGTGGAGAAGATTTTTAAGTGAGATCTGCAGGAAATCTGTATTAACAAGTGAAAGAAATTACTTTGTATCAGAGACCGTAACAAGATTCATTACCTTGCTATCCCGTAGGTGCAACATAGTAATCTGTCTGAAGTTTTTTGTGTACCTGTTATATTCACGCAGGCACATGTTACTTCCTCTGTAACTGTATTAGTCAGGCTGAGTCAGGATATGAGGGACTGCTAACTGACCGTCAGACTAATCGACACTGACAGACAGATGTATTGACGAATGGCTTCACACCAGAAAGTGAGGGAGTTTCTGACAAAGCTGCAGATGTCTGAGAAATCAGTGACAACGATTAAAATAAGCATGTCTGCGGAGAGGTTATCAAAATGCTGTTATAAATTTTACATGTAAAATTGCATGAAATACGCATGGTAGTGCACGGCAGAAATGCGTTAAGTTACTATATTCCAGCTTCTCACAGAGGTGACGCTGAAGGTCAAATTCTTCTGGAATGTCACGCCGTATGGGCTGGTAAATATTTATCAGTGTTCAGGGGGATAAAGCAGTCTGAAGGCGAAGACACTATGAATTTTCGAAACTTACTTCTGCCGATTGGCTATATATTTTAAGCAGGAAGTGACCAATTTGTTTTAATACGTCACTAACTACACTTATACTATGCTTATTTTCGCGGATATTTTACAGTATGTAAGTCTTACGCTATCTTCAGAGCTGAGAGAGAGAAACTAGTTAAGGGGCTGGACTATTAGACTTAAGTTACCAACAAATTTTCTTTTCCCAAGTGTCCAGACCGGCTGTGAGGCCCCCTCAGCCTCCTCTCGAAGCGGTACCGGGGGCTCGCTTGTTGTGGGAGCAATCAGCCCGTGAACACTTATCTTCATCTCGTGCCGAGCTGAAAATCGTGGAAGTATATCTCCATCCTTTCATATGTCTTAATGGGACAGTGCTTAAACTAATGCAGGGACATCGGTACGTTTTCTTTGTGACCTAGTGTATTGATAATACTGTAGTGGAATTTAAACTGAAGAGTAATATAGGCAATTATATTGGGTATTAACTGTGTTACAAAAAAGCATTAAAAATCAATTTTTATTTACGTTTTTCACTACTAGCTTCTTAAAAATATGATACATTAGCCTGTTGCGCGAATATTTCTGTCAGCTTGCCAGTTAATACGAAGTAGGCTACAACCAAAAATTCAAACTCGGAATTTATCAGTCATGTTTAATATGAATTCGTCCATTGTCACAACATACAAGGCCACATAGCGTTTCAGAAACAAGTATTTTGCAAATCGTTGTGTGGTGTTGTGTGTTGTGACAATAGAAAAAGTCACAGTAAAGATGATTAATAAAACATGTGTAAAACCATTGTCAAAATTTATATGATAAAAAGTTTGGATAACCCTGACGCTTAATTTTTGTCACGTTTTTGCGAATGCCGGATACTTGTATAAAATGATCACGCACGGTCACGCCGTTCTTAGCGTCTGTGTACTTGAGAGCCACCTTTTTAGTTGCGCTGTGTTTTAGGAGAGCCGCAATTGTGCAGTCGGTGTGGAGACAAGATCACCCTCTGTGCTACTACAGAACTACATTTCGATTCGAGGCAGGGTCAAGAGATGTCTTTCTGCCCCCAGATGTGCACCCAGCCTCACATCTGAAGGGCCCCTAAGCTCCTTCTTCAGAATTAGAGCGATGGGGGCGTGAAACGTATCATTTATTACCATCACGTTCTGAGCAAAAGAACACGTTGGTCCAGGCGATTACACCGCAGACATCTTCATGGTGTAGTACCTTTCTTTAAATTTTATAAGTCCACATTGTGTGGCCTACTTAGATGTAGGCAATATACGCTAGACGAGATGCAAAATTTAATTGTTTCTTATTATGCCAGGCCTTAAGCACTGTCCCTTTACTCTTATATTTCTGGAGAGGCATAGGCAATATTGTAATTGGCCAAGGGCTGGGAGGTTAATGTTTCATTTCGGTGAGTAGAAGAAATTATCTCTTTTAGTCAGTCCATCAAAGAATCTTCCTGAAACCTAAAGAGATTCTTGCTCAATTTTTAAGCTAGCCGGCACGTTAATCTGGGTACTTGCTTCTTCCTAGTATGCAGTTATCGGCTATGGGAAATTCAACTGCTAGCCTCTGTATTCTTCAGATCCTGTTCCGTAAGGGTGAAGGCAACTTGACACTTGTCATACTCCTTACATTATTGGATACCCTTCTCTGTATCTTACAACGGTAGGGTCTATTACTGCATTCGATTTTGCAGTGTCAAAAATTTAGGTCATCACAAGCAAGAATTGCAGTAAAAATTTGTAAACATTAAGGATAAATTTTCTCCTCTAAATAAAATTAGATAATTTCAAGCTCATCAGCAGTAATAGCAACGTATCCTGGAATATTATGCCTTGTAGTGGAGTAGAGAGACACGTTTCATAAGATTCTTACACTAAATACGTATGCTGTAATTTGTCCAAGTAGTTGGTACATATACACCAAAATACGAGACATAACATCCCAGAAGACAAGTAGTTTTAATTTTCAAATTAATCTCACAATAGCCAAGCACTGCCTCAGAGTGTTCATCACGGAGACCTCATGGTGGATGCACAAATTCAATTACAGGTCCTTCCAATTGGGATGTGTGGATGTGGGAAGTGACACTGGGAAAGGTTTCGCTGCGAGTACTTAGGGTTTCCCCTCTCACTAATATTACACCAGTGCCTCACATAAATCCGTAGGTCTATTGACGGCACTGTACAATATTTGCAATTGCAACGGTCGTTAAGTAAGGCAACTAGAATGCCATGTTGATTAGGCAGTATAAGGAGTCAGGCTGGCACACTTCCAGTGTGCGGCATCGACTCTTTTCCTATCTAGCTGCTAATTCATTCATAACGATTTGCAGGAAGAGCATATTACAACAGCCGCAGTGCTCGACTGCTATTTTTAGAGCCAAACCCACGTACACCCTTAACGGCAGACTGTATCTCTCTCTCCCTGCTGTCCACCCTAATCTTAAGTTACTAGTATTGCAATATGTTACTCGAAATAAACCAACCACCTTCTTGTAAAAATAGGACTAATTCTATTCCTATTTTAATTAACCATTTATTAATTTATTGTATAAATTAATAAAAATACATTTCTACTTCACACATGAAACACTCTCCATTATAGAGATTGACCTCTTAATGTTATCTAGGATAAATAATCACTGCTTACTCTGGCAGTCATACGAACCGCTTGAATAAATCTGTGACGAAAATGCACAGCTTCTTTATACTAGAGCAGTTGGTACATAAAAAATCATCTGAGTTTTAATTTTCAGACTTTATATGCAGAGTGATAGTGTGTATCCACAAATACAGCACTGTCTAAGAGTTAAGAGTTATGATTATTTTTATCTTCGATGTCTTCTCTTTTTTTCATTTATCTACCTTCTCGTAAACTACGTACAAGATGTATACGAAAAATACGGCCATTGTAGGCCTTATGAGACAGAATTTGCTTCGGGCTTTTAAACAACACTAAAATAACTTCCTACGTCAATAAGTGTGACATGATTCAGGAATGTCAAACAACTGTGGGCCGTGTTCCTTAAAATATTGATACACGTGGTTACGTTTAGCCTTTGGCAAATGTTTAGAAACATATCGTATACTGTGTAGGTATATATGCGTGGTATACACATATAACTGCCGAGGTATTCTTTACATGTTCATTTTAGTGACAGTTTTAAACATTTGTGTTTGCACGGTCTGTCTTTCCTTTACATAACCAACATATGTGACCGTGCGAACTGCTGACTTCTCTGGATCTCGGTCTGTTGGAAAAGTGTACATAGAATAAATTTGGAACTCGCCTTCTTTTGAACTGGTGCTACAGTGTGAAACAAACCAAGTTCTTGGCTGTATACACGAAAACCATCCAGTAGGCCTAAAGGAAGTTTAAAAATGCGGTCTGTAAGTCCAAGGACTGAGTCAAGTTTTCTTTAGCAAGTCGCCTAATTCGTATGTAAATAAGATAGATAATTATTCAAGACTTGAAATATTAATAGTTACAAAAGTCACACTTGGTTCAGCACTGAAGAAGTGCATTTTAAGCACATATTTTATTGACGTGTTCCTTATGCCTGTTACTGTACACAGTGTCATTTCCTTGAACTCCGTCCAATGACTGTCGTTCCTCATTGAAGCACACTGATGTGCAAACCGGATCTCTATACACTGTGCAAATTAATTTCAGTCTACAAGACAGTGACATGTCTCAGGCAATTAGACGCCGTCTGTCACCGCGGAGGGCCGCTTTCGACACTGGCAGAGGCTTTTCCTAGAGTAATTGTCTTCTCCTCTCAGTATCATTCCACAATGATCGTCTTAAACTTAATACTCAAAATATAAAATAATCACTGCTTTAATTCTCAAAGCAAAAAAGGAATCACCACTTCTACACACTACAAAGGAATTTATTCGGACTTCCATACCCTTACTGCAAACGAAAATAATTTTTGAAACGAATGAGAAAAAATCACAAAAAATTACGACACGGGCCTCACGCATCTTTTGCTAATGTTACGGTCGTGCTCATGACATCGTGTTTGTGGGTAGGTGTCCGTCTACCAAATGACACGGCTTCAAATCCTAGAAGATAATACCTTTGTCATTCACCGGTATCAGAACGTCATGTCTCATATCTTCAGTGCTGCAGGCACTTCAAATTCCGGGACGCCTGCAACGATATCATCACTTTCGTGCAAACAGCTATAGTTCAGGCTGTTCAATCTAAGCAAAGAGAGTCGTAGTCGTACGCACTGTCCTCTTCGTGCTTGTCGTGTTAGGCCTAAAAAGCGGTAAGAGGATTAGAAAATATCCTGACTTTAAGATTGATAAATAATACATTTTAATGATAAACAGCTGTACGCGAGTGTCCGTTAGTTATAAAGCAGCGTAAATTTTAGGCATTCTTAACTGCAAAACCAAATGACGTTGAATGGCCAGTAGCTGCGTTTGTGCTACCTACAGGAACAGCTCCTGGTTCTCACTGGACAGGCGACTGGTTTTTTCTTAGAGCCGGTGTGGACACAGTGACGAAGAAAGGAATTACTGCTGTCAAACAAATGGAACAAAGTGAAGAAATGTATTAACAATTGTAATTAGGCCTGATACGTACTTATAAGTTTGCAGCGCAAGACGCAGAAAAACAGAGTGTCTGCGAGACACGCAGCTACTGTAAGTAAAACCTTCAAATTGTACTGAATATTGAGAATGATGAAAATACAGGCAAATCCTAGTAGTCGCGCGGTCTAAAGCGTGGGTCTGCGGTCGCTCGCTTGCTGGAATTGCGAGTTCGAATCCCGCCGGGGGCATGGATGTCTGTTTTGAGGGTTGCGTGTTTTCAGGTAGAGGTCTCTACGACGGAAAGATTCCTCGCCCGGAGGAGTCCTAACGAGTGTGTGTGTGTGTGTGACCAAATGCAATAGCAACCTTCTGCACCTACAATGAATAGGTAGAAAGCGGTCAGCATAATAAATAAATAAATAAATAAATAAATTTGAACACAATTGTCTAACCACCGACATCATTTCCACTTCCCGTATTCAGAGAAACAACCCGTAAAACTCCACACACAGACAAGCAACCTAGACAGTTTTATTCCATTACCTTCTCTTGCACGCACTTTTTGATGCATATATATGCTATACCTTTGCTTGAGATTAGCATCGCTTGAAGCAAGACACCACAAAAGCTTTATCAATTCCAAGAACAGCATTATGACGTGTGTTAATATGTGCTTATAACTTATCTTGAGCATTAAAATCACACAACTGTTGCTGACCTAAGCCTTCTATTCCTTCCACTCACTTGTGTCACCTACACTTTGAAATTAATCACTTTGGAAGGTACCGGAATTCTGAAATTTCTGTCATGTCAGGAACCACGATTGAGCTACGTACACGAGCCCAATAAATTTGCAGCTGTGGAGGGATTTAAAGTCAGTTTGAAGCGCGTTCGCAAAATTGCGAACAGCGACTGTTAGCTTTGTCATGTCTGTCTGTCCGTCTGTCCCTCTGTCCTTCCGCATGCAACAGCTCGGTTCCTATTGGAAGGATTTTTGTGAAATTTGACATTTGAGTATTTTCCGAAAATCTGTGGATAAAATTCAAGTTTTAATAAAATCTAACAAGAATAACGGGTATTGTATATAAAGACGTATGTACTTTTATAATATCTGGCTGAATTCTTCTTAGAATGAGAGATAATTCAGACAAAATTGTAGAGAAAATCAAAACAAAGTTTCTGTTCAATAACTTGTTTCCGAAGGTCGTGTCTTTATGAGATAATGTGGAGAAGTATGGTAGACAGACAGGCTACAGATGCCAATATAATACGGCGCATGCGCTTTGAATGTTGGATACCTAAGGCTACAGACACACACTCGGATTATGTAACACTTATCGCTTTTCCGCTGCAACAATGGTTCCCCCCTGGAAGTGCCTCGATATTATGTTACAGGTACATTGCCTATCTTTTTCAATAATAGCAAAGCCATGAATGGCATGTTATAACATAAAACACAAGCCTTGTCCAAATAATGCCAGAAAATCAAAGCTAAAGAGATTTGTTAATATCTGAAAAACGCGTAATTGTATAAAAAGCAACTTATGCGGTGATAAGTTTCTGTATTCCATAATTACCCTGTGTACGTAAAATACGTCATACCAATTACGTGTAGCATACCTTTTCTTAAATTAACTGAGCGGCTCTTGAGTAACAAAGAAACAGAACAATCCGTCTTGTCTATGTACTCTCTATGTACTTGCTTATATCTTGTGAGTTGTATTTTGGAATTACCTGACTTAAAACTCAAACGTGGACACAGGCTAAACTGATTTAGTCTGTTGTTATTTTCTTTAGTCCCTCCATGCAAAATGCAAAATAGTGCTTGAAATTAGAGCAGGCCATTTTCTTCTAACAATTTCTCAGTTGATTTCCCACTAATCGTCGTAACATTTAGCGCCATATGTCCTGAGCTACTGGCAACATCCCTATAAAAAATCGCACATGAATTCTAATTTTATCATCCATCAGAAGCAATACTCGTCACTAAAATCATGAAATCACATTGTATTTAAGCCCTACATTTTTCGAAATACGTTAACAGTAGCCTGTGCCCAGTATCCTGAACCAATATCCGCACGATAGTTTAATTAGTTTTAGAGACGACAGCCTTACTTTACTAGATAGACAGCTTAATAGTTTTGTCTCGTTTCGCAGTCCTTACCGCTTCTACCTACTCACAGCAGGTATCGAGGTTGTTTATTTTCACTTGATCACACTCAGACACACATCACAGCCGGTAGGACTCCTCTGGACGAGGGATCGGCCCGTCGCAGAGATCTCTACCTGACAACACAAACACTGTTTAAGAAAAATATCCATGCCCCCTGTGGGATTCGAACCCACGATCCCAGCAAACGCTCGGCCACAGACGTACGCCTTAGACCGCGTGGCCACTGGGATCGGCCCAACCTAATAGCGCTGGGCTAAAATAACACGGAAGTTAAGTGCGTAAACAGAGGTTACCATTCGCTCCTTCTGCGTACATACTTGAATCAAACGATGTAGCATATGTATGTTTGTCTAACGTGCTGTCGACATATTAGAATATTTAGCCAGGAGGTACATCTAATGTCCAAAATAATAGTAAACAACTGCCAGGTGCTATGACTGAACAATTTAAAATCTTAAATCAATATGTCCCGCTATCTCAGTTTCAGTTAACTATAATAATATCAGTCTATCACATGTTACAACCCTTGAACATGGACGATGCTAAACAAAAGGCGATGTTATAATAGAATAGCGAGTTATTTTTCAGAGCTACGAATTGGTGTAGGTGCTGCAAACTTGTAGGCTAGAATACGTGGAATGCTAAGTTAGTATAAGTTTATGTATGAGAAGTTTCAATTTGAGTGCCAGTGGAGTTCTAAGGAAAGCGTGATTACTAGAGCCAGGACTGATGGTTAGCAGCAAATCTAGGGAAAGAGGGGAAGGGGAGAGATGTGGAATAATGCTAGAGTTGCGAGTGTCGGGAAGGCAGTGAAATGAGAGGGCACAGATGAGAAGTGGCATTAAACCCCCTCATAATAGCCACGTCTTCATTCTACCTTCCCGCCTGCCTGCCGGCCAAGAGTATAACCACAGCATAGTAACAATTAGGGATATCAGCCATTCGGAATTTCATTACCTATGCACAACCTGTTATAAATCTCTAAGCATTCTCTGGTAGCAGAAAACTGCGAAATTGTTTTCCAATCAGATTATTAAATTTTGGCAAAGATCGTTATCTTAGATGACAGCACGGATATTAATGTCAATTACACCCTAGGAAATGCAACCTAAAAATTTGTTAAAATCTGTACTTGGCCCAAATTCTACGAAAAAAATCATATAATGTTTACTGCAAGTGAAAATAAAAGAGAATAAAAGAGTTGGTGGAATCGACTGTGTTGTTTTTGGAGTAGAAGTGGAAGAAAGTTTCGACTACTGAGGCCATGAAAATGGAGGCAGCAAGCTTCCCGACACGCCTGTAATAATTTACTAATTGACACGCAGTCATGTCCCAGAAGATCTGCGTCTTCAGGAATTAAGTATCACTACAAGACGTATGATTTATTCAAAACAGGAACCTGTAAGACACATACTGTGCAGGTGAAGCAAATGCATGTAGACCGGTAAAACTAAGTGATTTACTTTCTCTTGTATGGTTAGAGTTACCGTATTCTCTTCAGACTTAGACGTTGGTGTAATTTGAAAATATCACGTAGTTGTTTATAAAAAAGATTTAGATATTTCATTTAGGATGTGGTGGTCGTCTGACAGGATGTGTTCAGATAGTCAAATGTAGACTGTGTGTTAGCAGATTACATGCGACTGTTGTTAGAGACAAATTGGCTAAGTGCAGGAAAGCAAATGGGTCGTTATCCAGGACACGTGTTTCTCGTGACACACACCAGACTAGCTACCAGTTCCACTTATCAAAACCTGTCGTAATAAATTTGTCGATTTTTACGTTCCTTCTGTGTCTAGATTAATTATGGGAAGGTTGTATAAAATGTCTAAAACTACTTAAACTTATCATTCGTGTACAGATAGGGCCTTACATGTAGTTCATATTAAGCATCAGTTCTTGTAGCAACTACAGTATGGAATAAGACCATTGATACAGAAAAACATGTTTGACAGTGTACACAAGCTACTGCGTGTAGAGCAGCAAAATATCGTTTTAGGGGTTGCAGGACAGAGCGCTGAAATAGGTTGCTATGCACGCACATGTTAAATAAACAAGTAACTCTCTTAGAATTATCCCTCAGAAAGGCTGTATAAAGATACTGTTTGACGGGGAGAGGAGGTACGTCAGTTTGCTTATAAAAATCTTCATTCGTGTAATTGTATAGCTTATTAACCTTTAAAGCCTAGCGGTAATTTACGTACCGCCAGGTTTAACAGTCAAGAATCCCACATGGTGCTAACATTGCATTTTTGTGTTTTGTATCGACCTCAAAACAATCGGCAACTTTTGCCTTATAAAACATTAAGTGACTGTTTTTTATAACCGAAGTGTACAGTGTTCACTGCGCGGTACGCACGGAGTCCTTATATAAAACAGATACGTTTCTTCTTTAAAGCGTTAATATGTGGAAATTACTGTTACTTCATTACGTACATACTAGATGATCTATACCGAACGAATCAACTCTCTGGCAACAAACCTCTGTTTTAGTAGATTTAATGCACTTATGCACGTTTTATAGTAAAGAATAAAAAAGAAATATTCGAAATCTAAGGGCTATTTTTAGTCATCAAGATATGGAAAAACACTGGCAGTTTCTTCTTTGTGTCTACTGAGTCTGCCACTAGTTTTGAGACCTAATCATTGCAGAGTAATGAAAGATAAGAAGACTCCAAACGACAGAGAACCATGTCAACGTACGACATGCACCCAAACAAAGAAGACAGGGTCAGGGTATATAAGAGAGGGGTTAGTATGGGAGACCACAAAGAAGCGTTTTGTATGGATTAGTGTCTTGCATGTTACTACGCGGCACAAAGCACAAGATGGAACTAGCATCCTTCCGGGTCTGTGAATCCTTTGATCTGTAGTGTTTGTTCGAACGTTTCAAATCCATTCAAATACTAAGCTTTACTTTTCCTATCTGTACGTAATGTTTTTGCATGTAACATTTTCTCAGTCCGGTTTTTGTAATTTTGAACTATCCTAAGCCCTCAAGTCTCAGTAGCCATGTAAAATGTCATTCCACAACAACGTAATTTCCATTGAATCATCATTTACATAATAAGGGAGTGAAACATCAGAACCCATTAAAGGACAAAGGGAGGGCAATAGTAGGATTAGTTGTCACAATTGCCCGAGCAAATCCAGTTCTACTTCGGAACAGATGTTTACTTTGCTTGTTAAACAGATGGAGGTAAGAATGCTTCTTACCCTGTTACTTTCATCCATGGCATTTCTGTCCGTTCCCAATATGCCCGTAGACATAACCC
Organism: Coptotermes formosanus; assembly: GCA_013340265.1. NCBI lineage: Eukaryota > Metazoa > Arthropoda > Insecta > Blattodea > Rhinotermitidae > Coptotermes > Coptotermes formosanus. Next base: position 351,828 of record BLKM01000309.1, on the reverse strand, counting down.
CGTTTCCTATTACAACTGATTTTTCACGAGATGAGACAGATGTATTTGCTGTAAATTGGAGTAAGACCTACTTAACACAGATGCAGTTTACTACATAAACGCGAATAAAAAGATAACTGCAGAAATTTCGACAGTTCGTAAATTCAGATACTGCGAACGCTATAACGTGAGCCTATCTGTTACAGATCCTGCCTATTCTCCACACCCTGAAACTAAATCTGGTAGAACGCAAAAGAAATAGTATTATATTGCAGGTTCTTAGTCCTACAAATCCTGTTATGAATTCATGTCCTACACAGGTAATGCAAATTCATCTCAGGCGCCAGCAAGCGGAAATCGTGAGCAGCTTGTCGTAATATTGAATAATAACCAAATTTTGCTTGCATTTGTAAGTACATTAGGCCTACAGGTTGTTGTTGTTGTTGTTGTTGTTGTTGTTGTTGTTGTTGTTTTTGGTGGTGGTGGTGGTGGTGGTGGTGTNTGGTGGTGGTGGCGGCGATGTTGGCGGTGTTGGCGGTGGCGGTGGCGGTTGTGGTGGTGGTGGTGGCGGTGTTGGCGGTGGCGGTGGTGGTGGTGGTGGCGGTGGTGGCGGTGGCGGTGGTGGTGGTGGTGGCGGCGGTGGTGGTGGTGGCGGCGGTGGTGGTGGTGGTGGTGGTGGCGGTTGTGGTGGTGATGGTGGTGGTGGTGGTGGTGGAGGATTTGCAAGAACTTGCTAGTCTCAAGTTTTTTTGCATGGAGCTTTTGGGGTATAAGATCAAAATTTCTTGCTGTTTCCAATGTTATGAATTTGAGCTGATGTCAGAATTCTAGAAAAGAAGGTTTTGCGTAATCTGTCCTTAACATGTTCCATGTGTTTAGCTCTAATGATTTGTTAGTTATCATCAAAGTGAAAGCCAAATATAGGTTTCTTGCAACAGTCCATTTTTGTGTTCTTTTGTACAAAAAGCTACCTTACTAAAAGTTGTGCATTTTTGAATAATTTAATACCATAATAATGTTAGAACACCATAAAATTTCAGAGGGTGTGTAATGGTGTTACGTCCATACCCTTGATAACATGCGGAGTGGTCAGCTGGTTAAAAATTCTGAAGGGAGGCACACAGAAGCAGACACACAAATACACACAGAAGCTGGTGACGTCAGACACCTGGGCCTACTTTCTCTCTTAAGGATTGTTGCTTAGAGTCTGTTATTCTTACTTGTCGTAAATTAATTTAATAAACTACACAACCAGTCTTCTAGGACAAGTAACAGAACTCGTAAGAGTACTGGTCAAAATCTGAAGTTCATGCATCGTCAGCTTTTAAGGAAAGTGCAAAAGGCCCTTTTTAAAATATGCCTTCAAGAGGCTGAGTTTATAGTTGGGTATGTTCCGGGCTATTTGTCCGGTCTGTGCATTACAAATACCGAGGTTTATATCTCTCAAGTAATTCGAAGATCCCTGCGTTAACCCCGTTCTGAAACTACAATTTCTCGTTAAAGAGCGAAAGAATTTTTCAGATTATTATATTTCAGGTTCCTGTAAATAGTGTAAAATAATGGAAAAGATAAGTTAAAAGTGTCAAACATTTATACAGAATCCAACAAAATAAAAAAACACCAGAATAATTTTGGACGCTATAAAATAAACTTACCTCTATCAACAATTTTTCCAAAGAGGTTTTTGCCCCGCAGAAAATTTTTTGTCGAACAGTTCCACCGCCTGTTCCGAAACTGGAACTGACATTCTTGAATAGCCTGGTTGGCGCCTTTGGCTACCGCTACTAAAACTCCAGGGTTCTCCCGGACTAGACGTCGTTGTTTCCGGCGGAGGATGAGATGAACTGCAGGGTCCATGTACAGAGCTCCAGGCGTCTGAGGGAGTAAGTTGTTGGGTTCACCGGCTTTAGCTATTCCCCTGGAACAACAGATGCGCTGCTGTCAAATACATCCTTGTCCACCTGTCCGCAAGTCAGCTGTTTCCTCTAAATACGTCAGCTGCTGACGTGCAGCGTCTTGGTGTTGCGATTACAGGAATAGAAAGTAGAGTTGTGAATGTTTAATAGACACGTATTGGCCTGTTTACAGGAGCTATCAGAGTACACATCTAATCAGAGATGGCTAAACTGATCCCACTCGTCATATTTGGACCAAAATTTACGAATCAGATAAGGCGCTAACTGTCCTCGTTTTTAAAGTGAGGTTACTGAGGTATCTACTGCTAGACAGCTGTTGAACACTTCTTCGCCTCTTAGCACGTATGTAGGAGTTGGTTTTAAGAGAAGATCAAATCGCACACTTTCTTTTTTTGCGAGATGACTCCCAAAATTTAATTGTATTTACGCTGTAAGGCTGTGTGTTTACTTGTAGACATCTGTCTCTGGGTGAGCACACTTTTTGTATTTGGAGTTGGTACAAGAAGTGTCAGGAAAATTGTGTCCTACCAAAGTTATTTGCTATTGCTGAATTGTCAAATGGTTCCAGGTTTTAGCAGAAAAAAAGCATGTAATCAAGGTGCTAGCCAGTATCTAAATCGGCGCCAGTGGTTCGACGTCCGTGGCCTGGGGTGACCGAATAAAACTGCAATCGTAAATTTAAGTTGCTCTACGGCTAACTTAGATACTAAATGTGGATCACAATCTGCACAGCTAATCGGCCTGTTCGTGTAACATCTAACTTGGAGTGCGGCCGCTCAACTGCTGTGATTGCAGTTTCGAATCCCACCAGGGGCATGGATTTCTGTCTCTTGTGAATGTTCGGTGTTGCCATGTAGAGGCGTGTGGGATGCGTCGGTGCCTCGTTCAGAGGAGTGCTAGTGAGTGTGGTCTTTCTAAATGAGTATGATCGCGGAACCTCAACAACGAGGCGGCCTAGGTCCGAAAGGGGGCTTTGCACCACATGAAAAAGAATACTTACAGCATCTTCTGTTATAAATGCAAAAACTTAAGATGGCACCCTTTGGGGCTTATTATGACTGTAGAGTATTGTGGTTAAATTTAACGTCCCTATATAACTTTTCGATAAAATACCGAGTGGTATGTCACAAAGCATCGACTTATATGTGATACTGTGCAGATTTTTGTTATAAGAGCATGCGGCTTTACATCATTATACATTTGTAATTTGAAATTGGCCGATCATCTTTTGCATTCTATGAGAACGTGTTGTGTCATGAAACGTCACATGATATATGATTTATTTTCAGCGTGGTGTTATAAATTATAATGATAAATTTCGTGTTTATGAAAGTTAGAATTTACACAAATTATATTTCTCAATTTGTAATGCGTGTTATTAATGGCGAATTGATACAAGTATTAATAATTACATATACTGAGGGAAGGCGACCACTTGGGAGACGCAGGCGTAGATGGGAGGATGATATTAAAATGGATCTTCAACAAGTGGAATGGGGGGCAAGGAGTGGATTCAGGTGGCTCAGGATAGGGACAGGCGGCGGGCTCTTGTGAATGCGGTAATGAACCCCCGGGTTCCATAAATTGCGGGGAATTTCTTGACTAGCTGAGAAACTGTTAATTCTCAAGAAGGCCTCTGCTGCATGTACGTAGTAGTTAGTTAGTTAGTTAGTTAGTTAGTTAGTTAGTTAGTTAGTTAGTTAGTTAATAATTATATTTATGTAACTGTCAAATGATATTTAAGATTAATATTTTTCTTCGGTTGCGCTGTAGCATTTTTAATTTCTAACTTTTACTCTGTAAGGTAAACGATGGTACTTCTCACTATTCGACAAAACTTGACAAAGACTGAACGGACACAAGACCCATATAAGGGCCAAACCTTCGTGCAACGTAGGTGGAGTGACATACTTTAGGTATTGTTGCTTACATCCAGAACACTTGGACTGTGGTACTCAGAAAATAAGGAACACCGCAGAGGTTCTGAAATGGATAATCTACTCCCAAATGGTATGTGATTACACACACTTCTCTAAAATTGAACATCATTTAAGCTTTTGTACTACAGAATCTATAGGCGTTTGTTGTGGCTGTGTTAAGTGTCGTAAATTGTATATGTAATAAGCAGAAAGCAATCTGGTGCTGCAGTGCATGTTTTATAATTTAAAGCACAAAATCTTTAGTCTGTGGGTTGAAGCAGAAGTCAGAGAAAATTAAACAAAATTTACGCTCAAGTAAAATTTCTTGAATGTGTTTTTGCCAGGGTGATAGCCTACAAGTATAGGTGTCTCAGAGGAGCAGAAACCTGGTTGATAATCTAACAGTGCTCTAGCCATTCAATAATTTTCTAGCACGTAACAGAGCCAAAGATTCATTATCGTGATCACAAGAAACCTTGTCCTATTCTTGTGTCGGATAAATTCCGTCCATGCCTTCCGATCCCACGTACGTCCTCATCTAGGGTTACGTCTCCCAGGTGGTTGCTCAACTTCGGGGGTTTCCACCAAAAGCTGCACGAATCCCACTTTTCTCTGTCATGGAGGAAACATGTCCCTCCCACCTCATTCCCCTCGATTTAATCACCCTAATTTTTTTTTATGATTAGTACAAAGCATGACATATTCTTATATTTCAAACTGTTAATTTAAAACAGGCGGGTGTAACAAACAAGCAGGCAGTTTTATCATGAAGGATGTGTGACGCTGCCTCGAAACCTATTTTCGGCACGTCGGTAGTAGGGCGATTGATTTGTATTCACATAAATACATTTAATATGTGTATGTTTGTTTATACGTCTAGTGTTATTTTTTGTACGAAATATTAATTCCGTTACATGTACGCATTTACTACAAAATTCTAACGTAAGCTTTGCCAGAATACCGTGGCACAGACTCTCAACATGTCTGTGTGCGGTGCCCTATCTCACGTCTATGTGTGGTGCCCTATCCCATATCTGTGTGCGGTGCCCTATCCCATGTCTGTGTGTGTGGTGCCCTATCCCATGTCTGTGTGTGGTGCCCTATTCCATGTCTGTGTCTGGCGCCCTATCCCATGTCTGTGTGTGGTGCCCTATCCCATGAAGAACGCTAAAGAATTAAATGTGACTCTAATAATTACCCGTCAAAGTAACTTAATTATTTTTGTAAAATAATCATTTCTTTTACATACCATAAGAATAAAGAATAAGAAGATAATTTAAATCTGACTCTGTTTTGTTTGTCTGGAAGTCTGCTGGGAAAAATCAAAGTTGTACGTCTGCCATAATTGGATGATGATGATGATGATGATGATGATGATGATGATGATGATGATGATGATGATGATGATGATGATGATGATGTCAGCTATACTTGGAATATCGCACGTAGTACGGAAAGTACTACAGTCTGAAACTTGGAGACTGAGCGGTGGGGATCACCGCTGTTTAAAAAAAAGTACCAGGCAGAAAAGGCCTGTCAGAAAAAAAAATAGTAATAATAATAATACATGTAATATTCTGTACATTTTGGCAAAGTCGTTTTATAGCTGGAACTGCGAAGGCTCTTGTATATGCATTGTTAAACACGTAGAAGTACCTGCAGCATACATGAATGGTGACAAGCTACATTCATGACAAAATGTGGGACTGTGCTTAGACTGACAGGAATTCTGAGACCAACTGATGGTACGGAGCGGCCGGTGGAAGTAGAGTCATCTCACTTGCTGCATATAAAGTGAGATGTTCAAGTACAGGAAATTAACTTAGGAAGAGCGGGCTCCTTAAAATTTTCTCTCTATATGGCTGCTACAGGAGCATGCAAATAACGTGTAAAGTCATGTACCCACAGTGTACGAATAGCAAAATGGGAAAGAATAGAAGCGAGTCTTGTTCTTAGCGTTGTAAGTCCTGTCATGGCGTTATATAGAGTAGTATCTCCTTGTAGCTCTTTTAATTGGGCTAATAAGCATATCTTTTTTAGCTGAATTTCTGTAATGTTTGCCGCAGTACGCAGACATTTAAACTTCCCTATTGCCACGCAAAAAGTAAATGTATTGGAAGAGAAGTAACATAAATAGAGAGAGAGTTAATCATCAAAAATTTTGTTGCGATTAGTGGAAATTGCTGACTTCTCTGTCGAGTGTAGTCCAGTTTCAGAAACTAAAAATATTTACGTATTTCACGCTTTGTGTGGAATCCAGTGATTCGTTACAATATGCACAAAATCGTCTCTGATCTCCCATCTGCATCAACTGAAATCAGTCTACATATTACTTTTCGTTTTTCTGAATATGGGGTTAATGTTATACTCCAATCTGATGTCTAAAGTCGTCTCTTCTTTGGTTTTCTTACCAAAATCTTACAACTGTTTCCATCGCCTTGGTCTAGTGTGCATTCTTCCCTCTTATTGCCCTTAATATGCTCAATCTTTGGGTTTCCATCCCGTCCAGCTTATGTATAAGCATCCTAAAAAGTTGCATTTTACTTGATGATGGAAGCTTCACAAGCCCGAAAGAGGTAGTAGTAATAATAAAGGCTGAAAAACAAGGTGTTCTGTTGGATTTGTCTGTACAGGCTATGGATGCTTAATATGATGACCGTAATTACTGTCGGCCGATCCCAGTGGCCGCGAGGTCTAAGGCGTAGGTGTGCGGCCGAGCTGTTGCTGGGATCGTGGGTTCGAATCCCACTGGGGGCACGGATGTTTGTCTTGTACAGTGTTTGTGTTGTCAGGCAGACGTGTCTGCGACGGACCGATCACTCGTCCAGGAGTCCTACCAGCTGTAGTTTGTGTGTGAGCGTGATCAAGTGAAATCACAACAGCCCGCGACGCCTAATGTGAACAAGTAGGTAGAAGAAAGAAAGAAAGAAAGAAAGAAAGAAAGAAAGAAAGAAAGAAAGAAAGAAAGAAAGAAAGAAAGAAAGAAAGAAAGAAAGGAAGAAGAAAGAAAGAAAGAAAGAAAGAGAGAAAGAGAAAGAAAGAAAGAAGGAAAGAGAGAGAGAAAGAAAGAAAGAAAGAAAGAGAGAAAGAGAAAGAAAGAAAGAAAGAAAGAGAGAAAGAAAGAAAGAAAGAAAGAAAGAAAGAAAGAAAGAAAGAAAGAAAGAAAGAAAGAATTACTGTCGGCGAAGCGAAGAGTAGGAACAAATAATTTATGTGCTAAATTATACAAGAACCTACGCTGTTCGCTCTGCTTAGTGAACGAAAATGTTCACTCGACTACAACATAGTAGCGTCTGTAATTCGGGGCACTACTATAAAGTACCTCTGACGATTTTCACTTACTTCAATCACGACACTCACATATGTTTAAATACCTTATATTGCAAGCAATATTTCCCTCAGCCGCGCTAACGTAATTTGTGAATTGAAGAAATGTAAAACACACACACAAACACACGAGTACTTTTTCTGAGTGCTACAATTACAGGGACCACACTCATTAAGTATATTTAAATGGTTCTTAATATACCCTGCATTTGTTAACAAAAAGGTCTGTCCTTAACGAAGTCCCTGTTACATGAAAGAGAGTATAAATGCAAAAGTATTGGTTAAAAGTAAGACTTTTTAGTCCGAATTTTTGTCTACGACATATTACCAAACCCAGCGACTTTCGCAGTACAAATTATGCTTCGGCTTGCAACACTAGCAGGTGCTTGCCCAATAAGCCTCAAGGCCGGGGTGCGTCCGGCGTATCAGCTGCATGGCACTTCACCTCCTCCCCCCCCAAAAAAACAGAAAGTGAAATGCAACTGGTAAGAGTACGTTGTTAGCGGTAAGGGGATTCGAAAGGCGAAGGAGTGAATTTTATTTTTTATTACGCCTGCTGCTGTTTTTCTAATAAAAAATTAAGCATATAATTTAAAACAAAGGCGTGGGCGCACGCGCGCGCGCGCGCGTGTGTGTATGTGTGTGTGCGTGCGTGCGTGTGTGTGAGATTGATTGAATGAGTGAGTGAGTGAGTGAGTGAGTGAGTGAGTGAGTGAGTGCGTGAGTGAGTGAGTGAGTGAGTGAGCGAGTGACACAGTGAGTGAGTGTGTGAGTGAGTGAGTGAGTGAGTGAGTGAGTGAGAGAGTGAGTGATGAGTTCGTCAAAGTGGGTGACTGAATGAGAGAGTGTTGAAGTGACAGCACGATCATGCTTATATTAGTTCAATAATTAGGGATTCTTTACAAAGTAAAAAGGAACCATTGCTTGGAGACACATCAGTCTGCCTGCCTGCTGCCTCTCCACCAGAGACTAAAGCGCTTGTCAGATTAACGTGAATTTCGGTGTATGGGTTATTTATAAAATTTGTCGTCAGTCAAATTATGTTTAGAGGAAATCGACTCTGTGACGGGCATTCTTGACTTGAGAGAGTCAAAGAATTTCTAACAGTTGGGCTACCTTTAAATATCTTGAACGATGTACTTAAAATTCAGTATAGAAAATGCACGTATAATTTTATTGAGAAAGTATGAGTTTAGTGAAAACAGCTACAATAAATTTCATACCTCAGTTAGAGAAGTAAATTACATTTTGTCAGTTTTCTACGTTTCTCAGTGGATTTCGATTAAACTCCGTACAAAAGCTATTCATGAACATTTACTGAATGACTGTAAAAGTGCGTGAAAATCGTCAAGAGTCATGAGATCCACAACTTTTGAAAAAGAAGGCAGTACATTCTATCGAAAAATTGGAAGTGGATAAACCTGCTTCTCAGCGTAACAGAAAAAAAAACCTCAATTATCAATGACGTGGAATCCCCTTCTGTTGTGAATTGAATGATTTCGAAACATAAGTTTAATAATTTATTTCGTTTCCCTTATTCCAATTTTTATCCTGCATATATTCTTATAAATATATTTAGTAGCGGAAATCCAGCTTATGTCATCGGACAACTAAAGCAATTTCTGTTTTCCCTCAGAGGTATGTTACTTATTCAAAAAATCTGCAAATAAAAATTTGGCATTAAATAAATGTTGCTGCGTATTCCTTGAAATTGTTCCGTATGGCTCTTTCGGAAGGTGTGTTATACACCATAAAAACTGGTGGCAAGAAAAGCTCTGGTGCCCTTCCATTGTTTGTTACTCCTGTCCACAGTTCCAGTACCTCTCCACCAGGCCTTGTTTTGTCAAAGTTCTTCGCGCAATTCAGTAGGCCAGACTGCCTTTCGTGTACGCTGAGAAACAAGCACGCTACCGTCTCGTCGGCCTAAGAGACGATGTTCTTACTCTGCTTGCATCATAAGTACTGCAATTAATAATATTCCAGTATAGTAGTAAATTTGTACAAGCTAAGAAACATCATGAATGAAAGTAAGGGACTAGGCTGCAGGCTGCAGAACCGGGTAGATGGGGGTTTGATTCCTGGCATGTGCAGTGTTTTCTTTCTTTACAGAGTGAAAACCTGTTTTCAGACCCACCTAGGCATCTACCCAGTGAGTATTGTTGTCTATACCCCATGAGAACTGCGACAGCATTTTGAAGCTGACCAATCGGAGACTATCTAAAGTAAATTTTAAATAATGCGTGCAGGTATACTTAAACACAGACAACTTTGCCTTTATAACCTGTTAGGCTGGTATTAACAAGAATGTTAGTTGTGAGCAGGCTATGTAAAAAGTGAACGAGGACAGAAGTATGCCAGTATATTTACTCTGGAAAACAGAAGGAAAAGCGAGAGAGGCCGACAGATTCAAGGAGATATGGTACGTATACAGGAACAGATTCTGAAGATGTGTGCTGCTAGAATTTGGCTCAGGACATAAACTACCGATGGTTCGTGTCAGCAAGTTAATAAGCCCTCAGATTCCATAAAAATAGGACAATTTTTGGACTATACAATTCTCAGAAGCCGTTCTCATTGAGTTGCATTAACAAACGTATTAGTGATTCTCATCTTTATGGCTAGACAAATGGTTAGATTTGTCAGCTGATCCTCTTCGATTCCCTACAGGGATAAAATTTACCTTAAGCACAGCGCCCAGTAAAACTGTGTGTTCTCCCAGACCCTTTATGGGTAACCGCTTATTTTTCTTTCTGGAGTAAAGCGACACGAACCTGAAGCTGATCTTTCACCTTCATCTAACGCAGAAATCGGGGTAAACGGAACTGTCACTCCAAACCCGCACAAGTTTTGCGTATAGTACCTAATTAGGAAAAGAGAAGGCAGTACCTTTATTTTTCCAAGCGATTACTTGTGTCGTTTTTAAAACTGTGAAATACAAGAAATCTTATGAGGTAATTTATTAGCAGAAAGCGCTGTTCTCAGCCCCTAGAAAGTATAGACTGGTCAGCTTTGATTTCCAGGTTTTCGCGTGTTTAAAATGGGAAAGGAACTCTTTTACAATTTAGGAAATTTCAAGGATTTTCCGCTCCCCTAGAGAGCTATATTTAAGTGCTTAAAATAACATTTGTTTATCAAGGTCTGTACCGCCACACCTGAAGCCTGCAAACCTGCACCAATCATCCATCCCGTTTTGTCGCGTGAGGCCTCTTTGTTTGCTGCAGTGCATGTTCATACAGGAATAGACCGCGGCAGCTACCTTCCATTTCCTTCCATTAGATTACACATAATCCTTCTCTGTCTCTCTCTCTTTCTCTCTCTCTCTCTCTTTCTCTCGGCGTTAATAATCTACCAGACAATCAGTAAAAACTAAAGTATATTTCGAATCCTACAATGAAATTATTCCTGTCTTTCAAATCAATTCAATACCAACAAAATTTAGGTCCATTATTGAAAGAGAAAAGAGGCCCAGTTGCTATGAAATCTACTCGACAAATGACATAATCTGGGGGATAATGTTAAAACTGACCTGCAGCCAGCAAGTATAGACTGGATATTTAATGTGTTCCGTGTCCGTGCACTATATTATGAGAGTTTTGTCATCAATTGTGACACACTCCTACATGTTTCGACCCTGCTGGGTCATCTTCAGGGAGAACTTCTTGTTATCGTTCCGCTAAGGTTGCACTTTATAATTGAGTGAGAATGTGCTGTTGACTGTGTACTGCATTGTTTTTGGAGGAGTGAACTCTCTGCGGTCCCGACCTGCAGTACACAGTCAACAGCACATTCTCACTCAACTGTAAAGTGCAACCTTAGTGTAAGGATAAAAGAAGTTCTCCCTGAAGATGACCCAGCAGGGTCGAAACATGTAGGTGTGTGTTACAATCGATGATAAAATTCTCTTTGTACATTTGTTGGTGATTAGTGTTTTTGTATAGACTGGATATGTTTCGCTGCTTAATGGTTGATCACTAGCAGGCTGTTGTGACAAAAGCAATAAAATTTCGGCTTCAGTAACTTTGAAACTTTCTTGACGAAATGAGTAAATATTAGCTTATGAAAGTACAATATGCCCCCTACAGGTAGTTCATGAACGTAGAAGGTAGAAGTAAATAATATCAAAGGCATTTCTTCTCAACTTATGGAAAGTAAAATGTAAAGTTTCACCCTATAACAGGCCCTGAGGGCCCAAGAGGGGGAGTAGATGTATAGCTCTACCCGTTCGTGAGCCTCGGCACGAGGAGGGGATGAAGTGGCTAGCCCCACGCCCCGGCCACTTTACCCCCCTGGAAAGAGACCCGGTACCCATTGTACAGGAGGCTTGGTTGGCCCCAGGGCCGGTTTGGACGGCTGCGGAATATCTGGCCCGCACCGGGATTCGATCCACGGACCTTCCACCCCTTAGCGAGTCGCTATACCTACTGCGCTGTCCCGGCTATGGGAAGTTTAGTGGCTAAACCTAGCAGGAACTATGCAATTTGCTGTACCGCATATGAAGCTGTTGTGATGCTCTGATGTAACTTTTCTTCAGCACAAACTCGATTATGCCTGAATACAGTCACGGCTCATGCATGTGACGCACGATTATGCCCACACTCATACAGGTGTTAACATGTGAGTGGCCAGTCTACTGGCTGGAAGACCGAAGACTTTGGTTTCAATTATTGGCGGAGACAAAAATTTAATGTAGTTTTCTTTACCACCGCACTCTGACTGGCTCGAAACCACCAGTCTAATGGCTATCAGTGGCACATGCCGGTCGGAACGTGAAGCTTAATATTAATCTCCATCTGGTACCGAGTTTCGAAGTGAATTGTGTCATACACCAACTGTCCGATACGTACTAATGGTGCGGTGTTTCAAGTGGCACACGAACAATTTTTCGGTGTCGTTACTCCTTTCACACAAAGTAGTCCGTGTTATGAGTCGAAAGATTTTGTTTATTCTCTATGATGAATGAATTAATTTTGACAGATAAGTCAAATAGATCATCCAATTGTAAGAGTGGTCCCTCTCCTTAAAACCGTTATTAAGCAAAAAGTCCAAAATATTAACTTTCTTCTGTGGAATAAGTGAAAAATCTTATGCGGTATGTTTGAAATATTGTAAATTATCGTACTATCCACATTAGCAAACCGGGCAAGTTGGCTGAAAGTGTAAAGCTTCACTTGTGTTCGGGAGATGACAGATTCCTATTTTCGGCCGGGACACTAACAGTACGGAGTGAAGCTTTGTGTTTTCTTCAGCATCTTCATACAAAGCACACATTACCTCAAACTGAGCCATTTTGTCTTAACTGCAAAGCCTTTTAAATCATATTCCACTAATCAGTCCACCATTTGACAGTAGGCCTCTACGGTCTGTCACTGACAACGTCGTTAAGTAAAAAACAAAATTACATCATAAATAATGAATGAACGGTATTTCCTGCCACAGTGCGGACCTACCAATTTAAGTACCTATATTTGCATATGTTTGCTCCTTACGCAAGAGTTTATGCCACCTCAGCCACGAGACAATGAGACAGGTGATGTGTGCTTTCATTTATTCACAAGCAGTAATTCAGTAAATATGGTCGCATTCAGAAGGGCTCGGTTCGATTCTGTCACCGCTAATACGATGAACATACAGAGAAAAACGTCATTATAACATCAATCATCTGATGATCTGAGCAGAAACAATTTAATAAACATCACGCAGGTAATTGACAATGCCCAACAGAGTAGGCCTACGTGGCGTCATGAATTGATAGACCGACAATACGTCGTTCTTTGGGACGAAGGGATGAAGAGAGCGGTTTGGATTAGCCTCGGAAATAACTGACAGGCCCATAAAGCACAGAAAGGTAGGAAGGTGGAGGAGAAACGGAAAAAGAAGCAGAATCGGAAGAAGACGAAAAGTATAGAAAAA
>BLKM01000309.1:290947-338750 GCA_013340265.1 Coptotermes formosanus | reverse complement strand
GGTGGTGGTGGTGGTGGTGGTGGCGGCGGCGGTGGTGGTGGAGGTGGTGGTGGTGGTGGTGGTGGTGGTGGTGGTGGTGGTGGTGGTGGTGGGTGGTTACTATGAATTAAACAGTCACAAATCTTAGAGACTTCTTGATTCTTTACTTTTGAACATCTTAGAATGTTTGTATGTTTATAGATTCATGATTCACATAGGCTACGTTAGAAGACATCTGTGAGGTACTGAGCACACTAGTAACAAGTATCTTATTTCGTTTTTCTTCTTACTTATATATATATATATATATATGTTGACATGTAAATATTTTTCTCATGCAGTTAAAGATTTATGCAAAAGGACGCCTTTTGTATGTTGCCTGTCAGTTTTATTATTTGTCCGTATTAATGGGTTAGGACGTATTCGCCATAGAGCATGATGGCTGCCCGTACATCTGCAACATCCATGCGGCCAGCAATATTTAACAACCGTAGTAAAATTCGATATTTATATTCAGTGCAACTGACTGCTATTAATAGACTAGCATTATGATATTAAATAAATGTTTATATATTACACGCATGTACGAGAGTAGACTGTACGTAACAGCATAAAAGAGCCGGAATATATCATTTCATACAGGACCTGTCTGCGTAAAGGCAAATTACGATTCACGTAACAGAAGCATTTTTGTGATAACATTTTTCTGCATGAAGTAAAGACCAATAAACAAGACAGAAAAGCGAGTGTACATGACAATTTGAGGCACGCGGTGGCGCAGTTGTTGAGGCACTGCGCTACAAATCGGCAGGTCGCGGGTTCGATTCCAGATGGTGTCACTGGAATTTTTCATTGACATAATCCTTTCGGTCGCACGATGGCCCTAGGGTCGACTCAGCCTCTAACATAAATGAGTGCCAGGAACATTCGTAGGGGGTAAAGGCGGCCGGTGGGTAAGGCTGACAACCTTACCACCTTCATGTGCCGATTGTCTAGAAATCTGGGAGCCTCGACCTCCTGGAACCCTTAGGGCCTGTCCAGGCCTGTAATGGGACTGCTTTACCTTTACATGACAATTTGAAGTACAGAAACCTGGAAAATAAGACTAATAAGAAGTGAGAAGGTTTAAGCCCTTTAGGATGTAACGCCATATTCTTTGACAATTACTTGGCGACGTTTCGAAATAGCATACTGCATTCATACTCTTAGACAACCCTGACGACAGAAGCAACAAATCCTTCGAAAAGTCTATAAATTTTTCCCAAAGAATGTGGTGAGAGGCTGTCGCTGTATCCGCCTTCCAAACGGCTGGCTTAAAAAAAGTTTGCTTGCAATACTTTATTAAATAAACGAGAAGTCACACCTCAAACTATAAGAGAAGTGACAATATTTTAGACTACAGGGCTATAGAGGCATGTGTTTTAGAATTTCAGTTGTTGTGTTAATTACAGGCTTAGCAATGCTTGAACTTAGTAATTATAAAGAAAAGTTTCCAGAATTGATTCTTCTAAATCACAAAGGGAGTGCATAAGATATAAAGATGTATCACATGAAGAGTCGCATATCACGCGCCACTCATGCGGATTACGGAACACTCTTTTGGGAGATTTGATTGACTGTGGTTCGAACAATTGATGGCTGCGACCACCGCACACAGTCGACACGCGCACACAGCGTGTGGCTAGGTACAATGCAGACAGTTCTAAATAGGGACAGACAATAGAAATCTTATTACGTATTTTGTAAAAAAAAAGTACATTCAGTTATTCGTCGCGAGCCATGCAGTTCTTTCTTTCTGCACGTGTGCCCAGTATCACTGCGCATATGAAGCTGCGCACGTACTAAAACCACTGCGCTGTAGCAAGCATACAGATCAGAGTTCGGAAAAGTTGCATTGCTGAGGCTGAAAATGACAAATGGGTTTAACATTAATGGCAAAGTAACATGTAGGCTGAATATCGAGGCGTAAAGATGCGGCCTCTCTAACCCCTCGGGATGGGGGGGGGGGGAGGTGGCTGCCTGACATCTTCAGGTCTTCAGCCAAGTATGTTTTACGTCGTATGGGACAAAGGCCGTGCAGACTGGTAAATACTTACGTAACCGACATCACAAAACCCCGTCAAATTTCAGTTCAATTCCGTATGACAAACTTCCCGTTCACTTTTCTGTTGTACCATCACCACCAATGAGACCAAGTTTACGCATATTATTAAATGCATAAGGATTTTATGTAAGCCTGCAAGGGATCATAATAACCACAAAAATATTCTTCTTTTCTCCTGATTAAGCAATAAATCAGTAATCAGTTTAATGTAGCACTGTGAATATTAACCCTTTAAAGCCTAGCGGTAACTTTACATACGACCAGGTTTAACATTAAAAAATTCTACGTGGTGCCCACATTGCGTTTATGTGTTTTGTACGGATCTCAGAACAAACAGCAACTTTTGCCTTATAAAACATTAAGAGATTGGTTTTTATAACCGAAGTGAAGAGTGTTTACAGCGCGGTACGCACTGAGTCCTTATACAAAACAGATACGCTTCTTCTTTAAAGGGTTAAAATGTGATGTGTGATTTTTCACACTATTAAAACGGATGTGGAAATTAAAATTAAAATTAGCAGCACATGTCGGTTTTAAAACTTCTTCATTTATCTCTTGACATGTAAGTTTACACCCTCTTCGTGTATCCACTCGCTTAAATGATTTACCTTTTTACAGATTTTAATGCTCCGAGCACATAAAATAAAATGAGGTTAGGAAAATCTGAAAGCAGGAGACGTCTTTGAATACATAGGCATGGATGTAAATAATATAAAAAGTACATAAGAAGTGGGCCGTAATGCTTTGTCCTGGAATCATGCAGTTCGGAGCACGATCTCTTCATTTTGTGAACCTAGCATGTTTTTACTAGCTTAGGCCTAGAAGGATCCAGCGAAAAACTGTACGTATACGGTCTAATTGTTCAGACACAGAAAACAGTAGTTTTAACATATTTTTCTACATCTATTAAGAGATGTAGAGAAATATGTTAAAATTATACGCATAACGTTTTCCACTTCTTCGCCTTTTCACCCGCTGTTCCACAAACACCTCAGCTTATTTCAGACTGGTGCCAAATCTTTCTCAATTCCCTTTGGTTTGTCTTTTCTTCATCCCGCCCTTTCCCTCGTCATTTATTTCTCTGAATTCCTCGACCCCTGAAGTCATCCCAGTGTCGTCCGTATTCTATATAGCATAGATCTGTGTCACCCCATTGCTAAATTGAATAGTTTTCCTTGTGATATTTCTGATTTAAAATATTGTCCGTTTCTGTGATTTAATGTTCTGTGTCCTGTTTGTATTATAGAAAGTATTTCAACTATCGAAACTTTGCAGTTGGCATGCTCAAGATTTTGCATATTGCTAGCAACTTCTGCAAAATTTTGTCTGCATGCGGGAAACATTAAATTCAATATGCAGAATGAGAATAAGTGCTCATATTATTATCATCTTGCTTTTTTATTTGTTTCTACATCATGTGCAATAAAAATGTACTAATAAATGTACGAAAAATTTATAAAAAAATTCAGTTTACAACCTAAGCTAGGGTGCCGCGCTTTGTAGCACATTTCTGCAGACTGAAGTATTAAATAAATAGCTCATAAGCTTTCAAAATTGCTTCGGCCTTCTATATCGACTTTGTTAAGGAAAGGCTTAAAAGAAGTTTTCTCATTTGAAATGTCTCGGGGCGGGGTTTCAACAGAACACTGTGTCGCGGGCAACATGTTGCCTGCAGATTTAAAATTTTAAATGAAGGTGGTGTAAATTCAGCAGTGTGTCTTCTGAACAACAGGATTTTTAACGAACTTTCAAACAAACAGGCTACTTACAGTAATAATAAACACAGTCAGACACACCACTATATATATATATATTGCACACTACGTCTTTTACTATAAGGTTGTGCCAATATACTACATGTTTCGGCTCGAGCGAGCCATCATCAAGTACATGTATAAATGTTAAAACTCAGATCCTTAACCATCTAACATAAAATAGCGTAGAAATAGTATAAAAGCATTAGTGGAACTTCACCAGTTCACTGTTTTTGACTGTAAAACCATTCTGATGAAAACTGGTGTAACTTAACACTAAGTTAATACAGCGATCGATCCAACATCCACCCATATGTCGGGGTTTTTTTCGTAGAATAATAGAATACGTTTCAGAAGACAGTTCTCATTTCGTCTTGGAGGTGAGTCAGATTCTTCTTGAAGCAGGTAAGGTGGAATCCAGTTTTTCTGTGAGGGCAGCCCAAAACTATGAAGTAACTCAGCAGCATGCTTCGGGATTTTCTGTTGACAGTGTAGGTGTTTATATTTTTTTAAGTAAACTGGGCGACTTTGAAGAAACGTGTTTGTATCAGCTGGGTATATTTCCTTAGGTATTTTGAGGCTTCATTTCCATATATTATCACTGCGTTTCGTGACCAGCTTGGTTGTCTGTTGCACTGTTTGATCGGTAGCTGAGGCTAGTGTTCTCTTAAGTGTTTTAAGTGTTCTATTTGTTCCCCTGCAGATGGTGTGAATTCACAACGAAACATGTCGGGAGTTCTGTGAAGCTTGGTGCATTGTGATTTGAACTGTTTACGAGTTGGTTCTATTAATATATGTTGCTTGCAAGTTGAGGGGAGAGGGCCTGTTTTGTAGGCTGACACACCGACACCCGACATTACGTACCATGTCTCCTCTTCCCTGTATCAAAACATAGGATGCCAAATTGGATATGCGACTGAATATTCATACATAAACTGTGATTCTTTGCATTACACCTGTTTATAGTTCTGCGTTCTTAAAAGTGGTGTCTATTTACGACATAGTTTACATTCGCGAAGAGTACATGAGTTTGTGCAGTTTACAGCGTGAGGCGGAGCGCACAGGTTTCCGTGTGCAAATTATGGATCCGTAATAGAATATTGCTACGTTATATTTTTGTATACACGACAGTAAATCGTCGTGATAGATGTTTAATTATGTTCAAAAAAGCTGCTTCTGCCATATGTTGTGTGTGTATGGTGCTTCCATTAGCCCAGCTTAACGTACTTGGTCACTGTAAAGGTGTCGCAAAACACCTCTCCTTTCAGTTCAAATTGTCTATACATGCGCCAAGTGTCTAGAATTTGAATAGGTGGTGGTCTTATACTCTAGTTGCGTACGGGGCGTTTCCTATTGTTGGCAGAAGCCTGTTGTGTAATAAGCCTGTCTTTACGTTCTGGAGTAAATAAAGGGCACACACAGCTACTCTCGACATGCAGGATTTACGTCTGCCGGATCAAAAACTTGTCGAGGCAGAGTTTAGTGTTAAAAAGCTGATATTTCTATAAATTATGCATACAACATATCCTATGTTTTGACTTTACAGAAAAACATAGCCCGTTTCTTTAGAAAGAGCAAACATTTCAGGTTCTACAGGAAAGTAAGCAGATTTTATTGGAAGAATTGTGTGAAACGCATACTGTACTGACAAAAGCAAGAGTTTCAAATGTGACAGATGTACACGGTTAAGGAAATGAAGTAGGCAAGTAGCGTGGTTTTACTTTAAATGCATCCTTAACACCTCGCATCTCCCTTACCAGTAAGTTTATACTCTTCAAATTGAACGACTTGAAAAAGGCGTTACTAAAATGACAAGATTCCCAGAGCACTATTAGTACAAAATTAGAAATTATTATAAAGCATCCTACAAGCAGTAGACTTGTATGTTTTGTCCTAGAAGTAGAGAATATGTAGAAGCTTTCGTATCTACGAAAATCGAAAAGAATCATGTAAACCTACGGACCAATATGAATGCTTCTTCCCACTACGGTGCATATTGAGTTCGTATTAACAGACATAATTTAAACATGGCAATTTTACGGAGTGAGGACTTCAATTATTTCGTGTAGGAAAGGCCGTTGTTTCTTACGCCGACACCCCAAATCCGCTGAAGAGAGTAAGTAAAATCGTTAATTACGAAAAAATTATGAACTGCATTAGTGAAAAAGTCTTTGAGCACTGGTATGATGTGCCATCGCTGGAACCCACTTTCTTATTTATTCTAACCACCCATCCGAATAACACTTGTCCGCTGGGAACCAATCATATTTCAAGTGCTTGGGCCCACATAGTGACATACTTCGAATTTATTCAGCAATTTAACCTGAATTTTGTGTGACATATTCTTCGTTTTGTCGCAGAAGTGGCAAACTGCAGTTTATACTGTAACTCAGAGATAACTTATTGCGAACACACAAGACGTAACTTCTGCTAAAATACATTTCTGCACAGACAATAACGCTGTCATGTCACGCCACACAGAAAGGAAACAGGACAACAGCAAACTGCAGCAACTTTATTTATCGACTCTTTCTCGCATATGGCATCTGCTGATTCGTCGATAAAGAAAGGAAGAAGCTTGTAGTCTTTTGCTATTTATTTTCATTTCTGAAACGTAAGTTACTGCAGTAATGCACGTCAACAACCTGTATCATTAAAGCCATCCTGGTCTCCACCAAAATCATGATTAAAGCTGAAGACAGGCTGTCAGTGTGCTTGCATCCGTGTTTAGACTCATAGCAGCCTGTAGCCTACTGAGCACAACCTGAGCATTTTCGAAGTGATTTAAACTTAATATTTATGTGTAATGGAAGCTGCCTCCAGTTTTACAGAAATGCAACTTGTATCCCTTTACAGATATTCATGACAAGGCTTTTGACTTGATTCTTTAGAATACTTATACATTTACTTATAAAGTACCTTTGACTATCATCAAATAAATTAAAAAATATGGGATTTTATAAGTAACTTAAGAAATTAATGCAGTCGAGTCTTTATGTACAGTAAAATTATAAGCCCGAAAAGTGCTCTTTCATCCTTGATATACGAGTAAATTCTTTGTTTCTTTTAGCTTACCATTTTAAGGACTGCCATTCTACCAAATCAGATACATAAAATCAATTGCTGCTTGATGGGAAAGCGTTTCGTCTCCATTATAAACATCAAACTGTGTTTATTGTGAAATCATGCTGAACACAAAAGCACATTGTGTGGCCATATGCAGGGCTTCTTAACATTAGAGCAGGTGATAAATACTGTTGCCTCTGGCCCCTAAAATTCATATATCAAGAACAAATTTAACGTACATGTAGGTCTACATGGCTCATGGGAACCATGAAAATTTTTTTTGTTGTGTGCGTGTAGCCCAAATAGGTCCTAGGGCGTCTCGTTTTGAGGTTCCTATATCACATACAGATACGTACACTCGGTAGGACGCCTCTGAACGAAAAACCCGTGGCGTTGGTCACTACCTGCTACAAAGCAGACTACAAACACAAGCGAAGAAAATGTATGCCCTCAGGGGAATTCGAACCCGGGATCCCAACAAATGAGCGGCTGTATACCTATGCCTTACATTGCACGGTCACCATTATCGGAATAAAAATATTTACGTAGGCTGATAAATAATCAGAATCAGGAAAACAGCATGCCTACATTAGCAGCAAAATTCTACGGGCTAAAGTAAGGTACGTTTTAATCAGTATACCGTGCTTTTCGGCACAAGTAAGCACTATGCCCTGCATCTTAATTTTGCTTACTTGAAATAGACATAGAAGAGGCACTTGTCATTCTTTAGAATATAGTACATATTTTACGCTGTTTTCACTATGAAGGAATTAACCTTCGGCTGCCAGGTAAGCCTAATTTTTTAACACTGCGACCAGTTTTAAGAAAGCTCAATGCAAGTTCATGACTGCCATAAATTGACGATAAAAAACTTTTTCAAATAAAAGTGGTGGCAAGAATAAATCTTAATTCTTAGCCGTGTAGAATCGTAGGTGGACACTGACGTTTCGGGTGAACTCGCCGCTTCTACATTCAGAAGGTGGAATTCCTTTTATGTAGGGGCTCAGATTATTCGCCGATAAATTGGTCAAGTTATGTGGACGAGTTTTATTGTGTTGACAGCTTATAATCTGAGGATATTTTGTTAAATTCTGGCTTATAATTTGTAGACTGTGTTCATAATTTTTTAATCCAGTATTTATGGAGTGCTGTGTAATTTGATGAATTGTTGAAGTATTTGGAAGTCGACGAAAGGCTTAATGTAAGCAGAAACATTCCGGATTCAGAGAATGGCGGATGAAATTAAAGCAATAAACTTGTCCCTGTACACACCATGCAGGCATAGGAAAGATTGGAGCTGTAGCTCCAGTGATTCATACCCTCGGCGGTAAATGTGTGTCATCAGCTTGAATCTTCTTTCGCTTTGCCCTCAAGGCAAGCGGTTTCGTAACGCATTGAATAGGAGTCTGGGTGACCCCCAGATTCAGTGTGGACATTTTGGGGGGGAGGAAACCCCCCTTGCCCCTCTTGGGAATAAAACATGATTCCGCGGACGTCCGGACTGCAGCCCAGTCACAGTGCTGAAAGAACTGTCACAGCGGCCGGAAAGAGAGCTGTAGAATTGCTAAAGACAAATAATTTTATACGACTTCTAACAATGTTTCAGGTGCGGTCAGGAGAAAATGCCTTCCTCAGTAAACCCAATTTTTATTCTATTGCACGTACGAATCTTTATCCATTTAAAGTTCATCCGAAGGTATCTTAAACTTTCACGGTGAAAGCAAATAAATAATTTTTGTATTTGCCGATAATATTAAACTGACTGACGTAAAACATTTATAATGCGAGGAAAATTTCATGAAATGTATTTACAGTATATTCAGTCCGAAATTAGACGTAAGGCTGTACGGTGAAACCTCAACATTGACCAGATATCTTGCTTGTTGGTACGAGGGTAAAAAAGCAAGATGGTAACAGCGCAAGATGAATGCTAGCGTCTTATATTCGTCTGAGAAAAGTCTAGAGCAGGCATGCTGAAACTTCTACGTGGCACAGGCTGCTTTGGCAAAATTGGTGTGCATGCAGGTAGAAAGAAATTCTGTACACAGAGTGAAACATATGTGCCGGTATAAACACAATATAATTTTACTTGGGCATTTGTCCATACGGCGGCCGGGATAGCGCCGTTGGTAATGGGACTAGCTACGGGCTGGACAGTCCGGGAATCATGTCTCAGTGTGGGTGAGATTTTCCGTGCCCATCCAGACCGACCCTGTGCCCGACTCAGCATTCTGTACAAGGGGTACCGAGTTTTTGCCGGGGGTAAAGCGGCTGGGAAGTTGTTTGACCACGCGGGCCCTTGTAAGACCGAGGTTGCAAACGTATTTGAGGTATACCTCTGCCCGCCTTGCCTGCAGAAGCATGTAGTAGGATGACTTTTACCTTCAGGTTTCTTTGACTATATAGCCTACCATACGCAATATTAATACTGTGATAATAATAGGAAAGGTCCATTTAAAAGTGGAATTTACAGCCTAGGTTAGACTGTTGCTATTTGTTGCACATTTTTGCAGAATAAGCAGTAGTGTAATGTATGTCTCCATAAACAAACGGCCCATATATTTTCAAAATTGCTTCGGCGTTCCATCTCGGATTTACCCGCGACTTACAGCTTAAGCGGGCCTGGTCTGAAGTGACTGAAACAATAAATGTGTTTCCAGCCGAGTGTTTTTGCAAAATATAAGGCCACTTGGCCTCTCTGAAGTGAAATTAGTAATGTAGTTTACTCAAGAGGATGCAGTTGACCTGAAAGGCATGGGTATAGTCTCCTAACACTCGCGACGATGGTCAGAGGAAAACATATATATCCTGTCAAAAACATCAGTCTGTATCACTGCACGACCTACTTTCCACTGGTCGCTCTTTGTTATGGTCAGCTGTTACCACACAGAACACTACAGACTATAACTTTGTTATCCTACGCACACAAAAAGCAACTGCACTTTAGGTCAATGTATTTTTAACTGGAATACACCCATTACTGGTCACAAGCAAAGAACGGTCAGCTTTCCCCTGTACAAGCCACTGTCAAGGTCAACTACAAACTCCACAGTCACTGTGTTTATCTGCATCGCCGTGGCGACTGCAGTTATTTGCAATGTTCGGGAGCTGAGGTGGCATGTCATGCGGTTCCTACAAAAGGAAGTGTGCTCTGCTGCCCAGAGATGTGTATCACATGAGGTTTCCACGGCAACAAATTTAAGATTTCTGTCTTCAGAGACGTGAGACATTCGGGTTTGGTAAATACCAACAATTCAGAGAAACCTTAACCCTGCATTACCAAGACAGGAAAGCAAAAAGTTGGAGAAAGCATGTTCCACCAAAATTTTCATAAATTTTTTGCAAGATACAAGACGCCATATCTCAGAATATCGTATTTATTTTTAATTCAGGCTAGTGTTTGCCAGAACTATGCGGTAACTCATTTCTCTCACACCAAACAACAAGTTGAAGCATAGGGATCGATTATTAGCAATCGCTTATGAAGATTGTGGGCGATGGAATATAGTTTCCGACCATTACCATTACGCACTTTGGCAACAGAGGACGCCTTACCGTGGAGTATTCGAGATGTTGGCATAAACTCTTATCATTCAAAAAGAGTCAAGGCGGCTTCTTATATCATATCACATAAAGACGTCAAGTTTCAAGCACTTTAATTTGCCAGAAAGAATAACTATTGGATGGGGGGCTGTTTGGGTACTTCAGCTCGTTCTCGCGTGACTAACTCGATAAAGCGGTCATTCTTGAGGAGGTAAGGTCACTACATTCTTGAAAACAATGCGGCACAGTTCCCTGTCCTCAGCCACCTCAATTCACTCCACACCCCACATCCTAAGTTTCTAACAGCCTTTTTAAAGTCATTCTCCCCATCTATGCCTACGTCTCACAAATAACTCTTTTCCTAACTAAAAAATTTCGCATCACTTACGTGCCTTTCATATTAACCCCGTTACTTGGATTGCATTTGTTTGATATTTCGAGCAATAGATGAACTATATGAAATTCTAAGTTCTTATTTTTAAAGTAAGAGTAGTCGCTATAGTGTCTAAGATATGGATTGTACAGTCTGGAATTCGATTGTCGGGAGGGGCAGAAAATTGTTCCTCCTGCAAAATGTCCCGACCGGTTCTCGAGACACCCAGACTCCAAGTGAAGGAGCGCCGATGTTTCGTCCAAAGATGTAAGGAGGTTGGGAAGTTAAGCTGAGCACTTACCCCCATCTGGGGGCAAAGGTTAAGAGCGAGTGTGCCATAAACCTTCATTGTGCCCTCGTAACTGGCACAGGAGTAACTTTGACTTTGCACTTTGATATAATGGTGAAAGAAATTTCCGACCGTCCTGCGCCATTGACTGATAACATCAAATCGCTGCTACTTTCTCCAGTTTTGTCATGATCACATTTAGACGACAACTAGATTTTAAGCCGGACTTTTACTTATAACTAACTAACTAACTAACTCGATGGAGCAGAGTCCTTCTTGAAAAGCTAGCAAGTCCTCAGCTAGTCAAGAAATTTCCCGCATTTTGTGGAACCCGAATGTTCATTACCGCATTTGCAAGAGCCCTCTACCTGTCCCTGTCCTCAGACAGCTCAATCCAGTCCATGCCTCCCATCCCACGTCTTTAAGATCCATTTTGATATTATCCTCCCATCTACTCCTGGGTCTCCCAAGTGGTTCCTTCCCTCAGGTCTCTCTACCAAAATCCTGTATGCACCTCTCCCCTCCCCCATACGTGCCACATGCCCCGGCCATTTCATTCTTCTCCATTTGATCACCCGGACTGGGGTTTTGCTTATTCGAATAAAAAGCTTTTCAATTTCGACACAGCCTGTAATTTCCCTTATGTGACAGCAAGGAAATGTAAAAAGTCGGTTCGTACAGGAACACAGCGCTGAGAACAAACATTCATCATCGAGTCATGCGTTGAGGATCCTGGGGCAATGTGACCTAAACCGTCGTGTTCTGTTCTGACTTCCTGCCCGGTTCTCGACAGACTAATTCTCTCTTCACACAAGTATCTTGAAATACAATGAATGAAACTTTGTGTAAGTTTCGAGTGGTGGTTACCAATATAACCTTGTGTAAAAAGTCATAGCTGTTGACGCAACGCCTTGGCTGTATGTTCACATCCGTTTGCAGCCCCCTGTGCAGGAAAAATTAACGACAGTTGGTTTATGTTGATGTGTTAGTGACATGACGCGCACGTGTGTATTTGCTAACGTTTACACTGTAGATGTTAAAAAAGATTTCCTCGCATCTACAACAAATATGTCGCTACTTTAATCAGACGTTATATTTGTAAAAATTCAATTTTTTATTTCTTACGGATGAAATTTCTTTGCCATTTATATATTCTTAGGCCAGGTATTTTTGACTTTACAGATACGCTTACGTTAAACTCTCCAAATTTAAAGCAAACATTTAATTCTCTTCTGCAGTAAAACATTATACAACTAACAAACTACATCTTGGAAAAAAATCCTTCCAGGAATGATTATAGGCCTATCTTAGTTGTTCAAGTGAATATAACATTTCCCACTTTTCTGCAATTTTAATTTTGATGTCTATAGTCGAAAAATGCCTAACGTAGATCCCATTCTAAGTTCAAATAAATTTACACATTTTCTGCCTGCGCCTCCACTACTCTCAAAAGTATGGTTGTTCAAATTTGAAGTCTAAATGTAGTGCGTGATTCTTGGATTGTCTCCAGATTAGGAAATTGCTGCACAAAGCATGTTGAAATCTATGCTGCCTCAAAGTTCTTGCAGTCAAGAGAATGGAACAGTTTTAATGAAATATCTTGTGTAAAAGTACCAAAGTAATGGCGTATGAATCTATTGGAAGTCTCTAAATAAACTAAACAAAATCGTCTTGAATTTTGAGGTAACGTAGCAATAGTATTGCTAAATGGCCCACTCTACAGTAACTTCCATCTAACGTGGCTTTTACTTCCCAGGATAGAATTTTTTACGTTTGTTGGAAAAATAGTAAGCATTACCAAATTATTCTACACACCCCGCAGCAAACTCCACAAATATGTTTTTGTTGATTGTGGTTTTATTTTATATGTACTTACTCTGCTTTTCCTCGTTTTATATCTACCTCTAGAATTGGGCCCATTTTGTCATAAGTATAAGGAAATTTGTGTAATAATTTATTCTATTTATATTTTTTCCCAGTCACTAGGGACGGCATCCATACTTACTTTGAAACCTGTCCTGTAGTGTCCGGCCTGTTGATTTTACGACGGCTTTAAGAATAAATGCAAACCAAATTACATGTATGATGCTTCATCATGCTGAATCTTTGTGGAGGCAGGGTATATTGCGAAATGATGATGTAGGGGACTGGAATTAGGTATGCAGTGAAAATTGAATTCAACTCAAATATGCCATTTAAAATGTAATTCAACTCAAATATGCAGTTTTAAAAGTCAAACCGTCAAATTCAAGTCAAACATTTTTCTATATAAAATTAAACTCGGGCATAGTATTTTACACGGAAGTTAATTTAAATAGGTTTATGCCACTTAAAATTTTAATCAGCTTATATATGTCAGCAAAAATAAGATTTAGCCTAGATGCGCAGTTCCAAACCTAATTATAGGCCTACTCAGCTATGCCATTCCAAATCAAATTAAACTCAGGTATTCGGGTCCCAATTAAACTCAACTCAGATATGACGATCGAAACAGGGCTCAAATTAGATACATCACATAAAATAAGTTCCAAATACGTCAGTCCAATCTAGACAGTAGGTAGACGTGCTTCAGTTACAAGCGCCGTCGGCTGCGAAAGTTATGTAGCGTGTATGGGGTATGGAGAAGGAGAATACGGACATGCAGCATGTGTGGGGTGATATTTCAGTAAAATGACTAATTGATCCGCAAAAATTTGATTCTTAAGATTAGGATAATAGGCTACTTAATATTATTAGACTCTTTTTTACAGGTCAGTCAAACAACAACTTGCTATGGGCTTAAAAACCAGTGTTCATTTGCTGACGGATAAAACTTAACTGGATTCCTCCGATCCCAGCTACCGCCGGCGGGATTAAGCAGTGGATCTGTGAAGCTAACCAC
This sequence comes from Coptotermes formosanus, assembly GCA_013340265.1. Classification (NCBI taxonomy): domain Eukaryota; kingdom Metazoa; phylum Arthropoda; class Insecta; order Blattodea; family Rhinotermitidae; genus Coptotermes; species Coptotermes formosanus. The sequence goes on along the minus strand of BLKM01000309.1, from coordinate 324,761 downwards.
TTGTCTCTTTCTAGGTCATAGGTTAAGAATGTGTGGAAATTAGCTTCCACACTATCGAATGTCTTTGTGGACAAGGGAAAGTTTACCTATGTTATTCTTTATCTGTTGTGGGGGTAAAGCGATGTCCCTGTTTAACCGTAGCTCCTAAGGGTCCCAGTTTTCATTCCCGTATATAGGAAGAATTAGTATGTTTCGTTAGTGCAATAACAACTTGGGGACCATATCGAAACAAGTGGACAGAAAACGGTCACCTTGCCTGTTTTTCTATTAAAGTAACCTAAAGGACTGACGTGGGACCAAAACCTGGCCAGTATAATGAGATGCCTGAATTATGGCCTTTACCTTAAGAATTGTTATTACAGAATGCACCCTGAGTAATCAGAACTCTTTCCGTGTGTCATTTGTTACTCCTGTGTAAACATGTCATTTCTACGTAACTAAAATTCTCCTAATGTTTCTCATTTAAACTGTTATGAGGGGATGTTAAACATTCTTTTACGCCTTTCTCAGATACAGACAGCATTCTGTAAGTGAAATAAAATATTGTTTTTGTTCAGTTTTCTACCTTCCTGTAAAGTAAGCGATATGTCTTTCTTTGTGATAGGAAAAGAAGTGTTTGTTTTTCTAAAACAGTACCGTCAGAATAGAGTATAATTCGCAAATATTTTTGTACCAGTTAACAGCCTCCACCCTCGACGTTACCATCAGTCTGTCACGTTAGTTCGGTCTACGTGTTGACTTAACACCAGGTAGAAGCTACAGGTCTGTGTCTTAAAGGACTCCAACCCGGATTATCGCTGACTGCACTTAACATTAAAACAGCTCTCCAAGCTGAGTTTCAAAGGCGTTTAGGAATATCCTTCTGCAGTAGTAAACACGATTATAAAACTTCTGTGATTTTAACCAACAAATGCACACAATTGTCATTAGATTCAAAATAATATTTTTAGAAACACAAAACTCCTAAATGTTTCCAACCGTACTGGTCTATCTTCAGGGAGTACATTAATTGTTGCTGTATAAAACAGTTACATGACAGTACTTTGATCTCTTGTATAGGTAGAACTGATAGAAATCCTTCTCTGTACAGTGAATGTACATAGCAGAAGAAAGTGTTACACAATAAGATGAAGGAGTGTGTGTGGATATGTTGAAGGTCTTCAGGGTGCGTTGAATACTCTTAAGTAATTGTTTCACACAACAGCGCTTAATGTATGTAGCCTACTGCCTGATGATGCAGCAGGAAGTTGCAAAACATGTAGGAGTTTAGTGTTTTTAAAAATATTATTGTTGAGCCTAGTGACATTTGTGTGCATTTGTTGATTAATACTGCAGAAATTGAATTACAATACAATGGAAAATATAGAAAATAGGATTGTAAAATTGGAGAGGAGAGATTTTTGCATAACAATGATAAGATTTTACACAAGTAATATGTGTTTACGTTCAAAGGATTTTATACAGAATGAAAGAAAGGAAATCTTCGAAACTCGTTCTGTGGAAATAAAGTGGAATATACAGTACAGACATTTTATTTGTTCCGGAGTGATGACACCTTTTTTTGTGGTCGGATAACTTGCCGGCATTTTTAAGAACGTAGCTGTCTCGACGGAGATTCCCCTTGTCAACAGACGCAGCCACTTTCTCCAGAATGTCAGCACGCCACCCAAAGCAGGATGTCATGGGCCAAGAACAGAAATGACATTGAACACAAACCGCTTTGACAGCACGAAGACATTTCTGACAATTTAGCCCAAATTACTTGTACGTTTAAGTTTTTATTACGCAATATTTTAATTACTTTTCGAACATTTTTATTTCCGTCAAATGAAGTAGGCTTACATTATTATTATTATTATTATTATTATTATTATTATTATTGCTACGGGCTTGACGGTCTGGGGATCGAATCTCGGTGGGGGGGGATTTTCTGCACACCGGGGCCCACCGAACTTCCTGCAAAATGGGTACGGGATCATTCCCGGACCTAAAGCTGTCGGAGCATGGCGTTAACCACCTACCCCTCAACTAGCGCCGAGGTTAAAGAACGAGTAGAGCTATAACTCTGCTTCCCCTCTGTGCCTTCATGGCAGGTTATAAGGTCAAATTCACTTTTACCTACTACTACTAGTAGTAGTTGTAGTAGTAGTAGTAGTATCTGTAGTAGTAGTGGTGGTGGTGGTGGTAGTATCTGTAGTAGGCCTACTGTAATTTTAATATTTTAAAGTGAACGTTATTGACAGTACGCCTGCATATGACAGAATCTTTACAATTTAGTAAAATGTGCCTGTCGTTATATTCTTTTTTGGAATTAATTTAATTGATGTGCTGGATTTAGAGATCAGTGATGACTGAAAATGCGTTATTTATACCGTAAATATTTACCGTTATGTGATGATTTAATCTACTTCAAAACGTATATATTTTTACTTAAATAGCATTTAGTTCGCCAGAAGTTTAAAACTTCCGATATGAAAAGACCTGACCATTACAAACCATGTGGCGTCACTCAGGTTTTTATACGGTTTCTTTGAATATTTCTTAGGATCACCGGCTCAGTGAACGCTATCGCCTTGTATTTGAAAATAGCATGTTATGAGTTCAGTTCCGTTCCTTAGCTGAAGGAGTGTAACATGTGAGTCCCATGGTCATTCCTATTCGCAATTGTTTGGCGGTTCAAGCACTAACAGTCACTGTTATTTGAGCTAAGTAATTTAAGGCACAAACTACTTTAAAAATCTTTGATTAACAGAGACCTTTCATCCTATATACTGTATTATAATAAATAATAGTAGCATATAAATTTATACAAAGTTTGTAAATATTAACAAAAACTTACGCTTCAAAGGGGGCAGTGCTTTCGATAGGGGGAAAGCTTCACAGCGACAAAACTGCAGAAGTTAAAACAGAAAAAGTTTGGTCATTAGTGTATAAGGGAGCTCGACACCAAGATGTGTCAGCTGACTGAAAATCGGTTGCAATAAAGTGGTTTCGATTGCGAATTTGAATTAAGACTGCAAATCAAGTGAAATTAATACCAATACATAAACAAAAATTCACATATACTGATTCGGAAGGAGGTCGGGTGTAAAGTGTCATGTTGCCTGCTTGCTCCTAGCGCCCTGTATACAAGAAAAATTACAGCAAAACCTAACAAACGTAACCACGAAGAGGCCAGCAGTTGCTGGCGTAGATAAGCAGTCGGCGGGCTCACGCGACTCGATAATTGTTTCTCCCTGTAATTATTAGCAAATTTACACCCAGATCTTATAATATGAACCAAGAACACTGCCTGCTGTCAGGAGTAACGAATCCAGTGTGGAAGAACCCACACAAATTCTGGCATTCTGTATGTATGGGGCATCACCTGACCCACGGGCAATCGCGCGCCGCTGGTTCTACGGAGGCCTTGCGTACGTCACTAGTCTCACGTTCTACTATCCTTTGCTGCAGCCGTTGTGATTTTTCCAGAGGTATTAACTTTATTTATTAAACACGACATCTAATTTAAGTAACATAAATTCTCGCCGTTAAAACAACTATTCTTTTCGCAAAAATAAACTTTCTTCGATTTTATATTGTAAAAAAGAACAGTTGAAACTTAAAAATATTTAAATAAAATACAATTTTTTGCAATCAAAATGAGTTATGTACTCCATAAAGAAAGTAAATAAATTCATATTTTCTTGCATAAGCCGTTGCAGGTTTATGTTGTTCCATGATCTAAAAATAGCCTATATGAAGTTACCTATCCCGGTGCGCAATTAAAATCAAAGCCAGGAAGATGTCTGGCTTGTTGCATTGATAGCTCCAGGTAGCCTTATATTTAATACTAATTGGTGTTGGTCAGATTTCTGACCCGGCCGCTTCATCACCAAGGCAGAGTTCCATGAAATTTTGTGGCTAGGATAAGAGAAGTTTGGTCCTAAAATCCGTCTGGATGTTATTAAAAAGAAAACTTCTCTGCCCCTGCCGGCAAACCAATTCTGATTCCACAGACATCCTGCTCCTACGCTCTTAACTCTAATGACGGTTTATAGGTTAAGTGAAAGAGCAAAACGTTCTGCCACTCTCAAATGGTAAATGTAAGAGAGTGAAATTTCACCCTATCTGCCTACAGGCGCAAATTCACATACAGAAACCGTTACAGTTCCTTTTACGCTTTAATTTCAAACAAAATATTCTCCATTTCTTTTGAAACCCCCTCAGATTTTCTGCCACTTCAATTTTGTCTTTACATACTGTACTGCAAACGTTTCGTTCACAGGTACAATGTGGAAGTGTGTCGTGCTGCAATAGTGAGCAGGCCTATATTCATTAAATCTTCGACACGTAACTTTTGAAATGAGTTTCTTATTTAATAAAAAAAATTAAGTACAGCTTTCAGCAGTGGAACACAACATTCCGAACTACACCACATTATTCAGGAAACTGTAAGTGTCAACTAAAGTTATAAAGTTATAAATCTGAGAGGTTATAAATGGATAAAGTGCAGTGTGCGTTAAAAACACATGTTATCGTGAGTACGACTTTGCACATCTTGGACATCACTCCACTCCATGACCTAGAACCCACACTGCAGTGACTATAATGAAATGAAATTAGGGCCTCTAACCATAAAATACGTAATTAAGGGGACTTGAAATCCTATGTTCAGAGCAATGAAGTAGAATCAAGATTGAGCAAAAGAAATACTGCAAAAGCAGTAACCCGTTTGTTTTGTACGTTCACAGAATCCCTGTGGATTTGAACTACGTCGAGTACAGCTGAATTCGCTGAACAAGAGGATCTGCCTTTGCAGCACCTTATTGGGACTGACTGCAGTACCTTCTGCAGTCAGTCCCATTAGTGTCAAGCAGTCTTAGTCATACTGGCTCCAAGAATATTTTGATTTCCTTAATTTCTAATCTAATAATTTTGACAATGATGATTCTGACATTAGTGATTATGTAGGCTATATTTATTGTTGTTCTCATCATGTCCCATATGTCTGCTTCTACGGCGAAAGCTCGGGTTTGATCCCAGGTCAGGCCGGTCTGTGTGGGATGTGTGGCAGAAAAAAATGAGACTGAGAAACGTCCTTTCCCCAAATACTTCTTTATTCCCTGTCATTATCATTCCATCAGTGTCCCATAGGATATTCATAATTTACTCCAACACCAGCGCTGGACACATTAATATTTACAATTGACAACGTCATTAGAAACTCCTTTTGTCTCTGTTTCCCTTCTCCCGAGTTTATGGAGACTTTCTCTTTAGACAGAGTTAAACAGCAGAGGACGTTCCTCTTTGTACCTGTTAGGTGGATTACTGAAAGGAAGATAGTGATACTGCTGTGCGCCTGTATTTAAGATAAGGTCTGACCGCTATAATCTCGAATCACTGTGACAGTGATAAACTACACCATAGTAAATAATTACCTGTATTAAATTAGTAAGCTATCTGAGCTACAGGTGTATTTGTTTTATTTGCTCCTTACCATAACTGACAGCCCTCTGTATCAGATGCAAGCGATAGTTCCGCTCTATCAACACGGGTGGGGAACGAAAAGAACCCCAGGCAAATATTATGCTTGTCACAAGCCAGTGGACGGTAAAATCACATTGCATGTAACAAAGTATGATTAAGTAGATTTAATGATCTTGTTTTCGGCTCGAATTTCGAAGAGGAAACCATTCGATTAAAATCTCTGGCGTTTAAAGCGCATTTCTAATTTCGTATCAGACCGCAGTTGGGCGTGTGTAAGCTATTTTGTGACAAGCAAAGGTAGAGTAAAATTTAAAAATAAGGGTTGCCCTGTCCCAGCCGTGAAGGCATATAGGTGTAGTGGAGGTGTAGCTCCACTCATTCTCAACCTAGACACTAAAAAAGCAGTGGTTAACATCAAGCACCCGTCACTTTACTCACGGTACCCATTGCATAGGAGGCTTGGCTGGACCAAGGAACACTCTGGAATTTTGGACAAGACAAAAATTTTTGCTCCCGCCGGGAACATAACCCCGGACTGTCCAGCCCGCAGCCTAGTCGCTATAAAGACTACCATTGCTCCTGTATACAAATTAAAAAGGAAAGACATCAAATGGCTTGCCACAGAAGCAAGATGTTAGGAATGAAGTGTAGGTTTGATAAAAAATCATTTTTGTTTTATTTATTTAATTTAATTAATGACGCTGGCAGTAGCTAAGTTTAAGTTTACATGTTTGTATGTAGAGCAGAATGTTAAGATGAGAAGTAAATAACGAATTGGAAAGAAGGTGAAAATGAGGCGTTTGTAATTTGCCTTTAGTATCGCGGCCTTTCTCTAGAGGTCTGTAAAACCTCACGTAATGTCTCAGTCCGGATGCCTCTCAAACACGAGTCAGAATGTTTACCACTTGAACCAACTTCTTCGGTATTTTTTCTTTACACTGTCGCTTTCATTTTCAGTTTGCGAAACAAAACAATCTCGCCTTGGAATCCGTAATATTTGTATTTTGAGAGCAGGTAGGCTTATTAAACAGGGCAGCTTAAAACATAATTATATTAATTAATGATAAAAACATTTCTGTTTGGAAGTCAAATATTAGTATGTATAACGCTTTTGAGGACTGTGAAACAAGCGTTAGAATACATTTCTGTCAAGAGTACAATACTAAAAAATTTTATTTTACGTGGTTTTATTGGGAATTAATCGGACTCTTAGTAACTAAATAGAATATAACACCGAACAGAAGGTTTTGCAAAGGGTATTGACGGCAATGGTCACTAAATAATTTTACAACGTAGTTAGATTACTCATACTTATAGTAGACAATGAGCTTATCCCACTGTAACTGTTATTTCTTAAGCAGTCATTATTTGCAGCTAAAGTAACTTCCCCCTATTTTCTGAAAGCTGTAGGTTCATTGTCATGTCCGTAACAGCAAGTCACTAAACAACATCTTTAGTCAGTTGAACAGCAGTTTTTCACAGCCAAACCTAAACTTCCGTCTTAAAAATATTTTTCTTTTTGAGGCATATTTCAATATCACCCTTTGAACAGCACCGCAGTTTACCAAAAGCCAGATGAAGATTCCATTATTTATCTAATGGGATATATTCAATGACTTAAGTTCTGTTAATTTGAACGTGGCCCATCCCGTTGTATTTCCAGTCAAGAAGAACCGAGATAAAATATATATAAAGTCCTGCTAACACAACCTTAGGTCATACTTAGGAGTTAGATTACGTGCTAAACACTGCTTGTTGAAGTATATGTTTGCATTACATTTTAAGACCCTGTGTATGAAGTTCTTGTATTTCTTGATGGAACAGGTTTGCCTCCTATCAATAATTTAACGTGATCCATCCCGTTGTGTTTCCAGTCAAGAAGAACCGAGTTAAAATATAAAGTCCAGCCGACACAATCTTCTCCTTCTAAGGTTGTGTTGGCTGGACTTTGTATTTTTTTTTTTCGATTCTTCTTAAATTCTTATTACACTTACACGTTTCTTGGGTCTGCTCACAGTTCAGCACCTGAGTTTCACGGTAGACTGTCCCCTCAGCATATACTTTTCATATAACTAACCTTTAAAGACGAAGCATATCTGTTTTATATATATATAAGGACCCAGTGCGTACCGCGCTGTAAACACTCTCCACTTCGGTTATAAAAACCAATCAGTTAATGTTGTATAGGGGATAATCGTTGTTTGTTCAGGGATCCCTACAAAACAGATAAATGCAATGTGGGCACCACGTAGAATTTCAGAATGTTAAAGATGGTGGTATGTAAAGTTACCGCTAGGCTTTAAAAGGCTAACTTATCCGTAGCACAGTTTTCGGAATAGCCTGTGCAGACAGTTCTTTCAAAGAATTTCCTGTTTCGGTTTATCGGATGACCACGTTATCCCACGTAACATTTTTCCAAGGCGTGTCTGTTATGTAAATGACGTCAGAAGGTATGCATCACATGAATTATCTTAGAGCAGATTCATGTCACTTGTTTCACAGAATGCAAACGCGACTGCATTCTAGAATATTAGACTTACACGAAAATTCGCAATGGAATACACAAGGTTTTAATCAGAATCCAAATTACTCATTCTTTCCAAGAAGTCTCGTTCACTTTAAATCATATTTTTTAAGCCACTGACGCAGAGCACTTCATAGCCTCAGCCGGGAGGGTTTAAAATATTTCTGGGTCCAACGCAAAATAAACTTGCCTTACTTACTTATATGAAAACCTAAACTGAAAATGCAAATAGGACAGTGTAAGAATTTTCAAGAAAATTATGTTAAAAATATATAAAAAACAACCAACATCACAAACTCCTGCCTCCAAACTCCGAGTTCCATTCAGCCTTCAAAAGACTTAAAACAGACCGCTTGTGAGAAAGGCCAATCTTAATGGAGGCAAAACAAGAAATAAATTAAAGTCATTAAAACCTTTAATTCGACGCATGCAGCATTCTTACCGACATTACAGCTGGAGTACTCTTTACAAAATTTTATAAGTCATGTACATAGGCATACCTTCAAGGTCAACACTTAACTGACGCCTTTTACACGTACACCCAAGAATATTTTTAACGCCTCTTTCTTTAAAAACAACAACTTCCAGCAAGAAATATCTGCCACTGACACACGTGTACACACATAAAACACACACACACATATATATATATATATCTACATATATAGACGTATGTGTGTGTGTGTGAGTGTGTGTGTGTGTATATATATATGTATAGGCCTGTATTCTAATACAGCTTTCCCCCCTTCAAAACCTACGACAGTTACATATTCTGAAGACAAGTAAGGCGAATAGAGTAACAGACTTCAGAGAAAAAGTTTCGCGCACTTCGCTTATAATAGCCTATAGAATGTTAGATAATAAGCATCGCGATATATTAACAAACGTGTGAAGTAGGCCCGTAAATTGTTGCTTTCAATTGGGAGTATTCCCTTCGCTCTGAGGTGCAACATTTTCTACGGTTTTCACAAAGACACGGCTTAGAGTTTATAAAGTTAATTACATTTGTGCTTACTGTTTAACTTCTTTGCTTCTGTTACGCACCTTTAGTTCACCACCACAAATCTGTTCCCCGTCCCCTTCGATCCACTACACACACAACCCCTGATTACACTCTCGTTGTCTCTTAGAAGGTTCTTTGCCAGAAACATCTTACAAATTCTGTAAATAATTTTATTTCTACGGCTGTGCTACGTACCAAAGCCATCGCAGTCTATCCTAACATTGCTATTGGAACAGGCTACACAGATCTTAGTTCCGAACTGATTTCTTTAAGTGCCATTACGATAACATTGGGACTTATTTGGTTAAAAGTGTTCCGACAAATTTTTCAGGGGCAATACATTTTTAACTTCAGAGCTACGATCTGTTATTAGGCTCGAGAAACTGTTGTGTTGGTCTGTTTGTCATACCGTAAACATTTCGCAAAATACCTTGCTTCTTTTTGCAGAATATAACTAGTTACTATACAAAACCAACTAAATGCACGCTCACTGTTCACTTAATCTCACACTTTGCTTCAGCATGTTTCGGCGTTCACGAAGCCATCCTCAGGAAATATGCCAACTTTAAAAGCACCTGCTGGTGGACCCAGCCTTTAATCGTGGTTCTATTTTCATTTACCGACAACAACACAAAACACACACAACGATAAGCAATAGGGACTAAATTCCAACCGCAGCCACATGTAACGTCTCATGATTGGACTCGCACAGTCTAAAACTGTGATGCAAAACACATTTAACCAAGTTTTAATCAAGTTTTAGTGTTGTATCCACACGAACGATTAACACGAGCCTCATATGAAGAGATCACAACGCTGCAAATGAAGACAGAACCACGATTAAACGACGGGTCCACCGGCAGATGTTTTTAAACTTGGCGTACTCCCTTAGGATGGCATTGTTAACGCCGAAACATTATGCAGTGAAGTGTGAGATTAAGTGAAAGGTGAGTGTGCATTTAGTTGCTTTAGTATAGTGAAAAACTTCATAAAAATGCAGGGAATGGACAATGTTAAAATCAGGTAATTAGTTTCGTTAGCCCTGGTACCTACAACAGTGATTCCTATAAAAATATTTTAAAAGCTTTGCATGTTTCCTAAAATTAACATTTCTGGACTACATATTTTAAAATTATTTGTAAAAGAACAACTAAATGCTACACCCATGCATTTAAGTATAAGGATTAATAATTTCGTCAGCCATACGTGTGACGTGTTTACCGTAACACAAGTGTATAGATTTCTCTCCCGACTGAAGCTTTGGATATTACAGAATACAGCCATATTTTCCTAACAACGCACAGAGCCCTGTAGTACTAATACGATGTTACGCACATATATGCATATTAACGTGCGTGTGAAGATGCAGGGGAAGGAGGGCTAGTCAGGTTCCGAGAAAAAATTACGGTTGCCTATATTCTTGACTACTGATAACATTCAGACCCACTAAGAATGAAGTTATCTGGTGTATAGAGGCCTGCAAATATACAGACCTGTCTTTAGAGGAACAGTACATATCATGCTAAATCAAATTTTATCGTCTGATATTCTTTAAATTTATCTGATTTCGAAATTGTGAACACACTTCATGTTAATCTGCCGGAAAAGCATTAAGGTTTCATAATATCAATTTCGTAGGGTATGTGCAACAACAGGATACTAACAGACAAGCCACAGTAAAAAAAATTTCAAACAGTACGTCTCGTGTCTTTGAAATCTAATGGAAACGTGTACTTAAAAATGCAAACAAAAACAAGCTATGTGGAATACATTCTTTTTTAGTTTCTGAGTAATACTAGCCCTATAGGGTACAGCACTATATATGAATATAACTGAGAGACAAGAGTTCTGTATGCCATACATACATGCTTTTCAATAAATTTAATAGTTTAAAGTACATCAACCACATTTCTTTAATAAAAAATGACGTAAATATTTGTTACTTCTTCGAAATTAGAAGTTTTACCAATTGCAAAACAATGCTTTTAACTTTTTTGTAGACCTTCGCCACACAAACACGGAACTCGTGCTTTAAAAAGATTATGTTCTGCTGGAAGTTGATTGTGATGGTATAATTTCATTACAGTTGAAACAGTTTGGATTACTGAATGTTCTGAAAATGATCTATTTTAATTTGCAAAGACAAACAAAGCCAAACTATTAGCTATATTCGACAAGAGTGTTCTATGATGGTATGATTTTCCTACAACTGAAATCTTTGTACCTTTTGAAAATGAGCTATTTATGTTATAAAAACTCAAGTAAATTATTAACTGTGTGTGTAAGCCTGGTGTGCTGTGATGCATTTGTTTCCTTACAATTTAAGTTATTGTACGTACTTCGAAAAAGTCCATCTTTTTTAAACGATTATGCTTGTCGGTCATACAATTGCGGAAGGCCTACTCATATAGTCTAGAAGTAAGCCTATATGGCCTAGAAGATACGCGCCTATTACTGTGTACTTAATTTTCTCTCGACGTTATGTGATTTCATACGGCCTACCGTTAAACCGACTTACATGCCTTCAGATATCTTGCTAGTTAAAACAGCCCTACTTTAAGCTATGAAATGAACCCATGAAATTAATCCTTTGAAGAAGAAGCGTATCTGTTTTATATAAGGACTCAGTGCGTACCGCCCTGTAAACACTCTCCATTTCGCTTTTCAAACCAATCTCTGAATGTTTTATAAGACAAAAGTTGCTGTTTGTTCTGAGATCGGTACAAAACACATAAACGCAATGTGGGCACCACGCAGAATTTTTTAATATTAAACCTGGTGGTATGTAAAGTTACCGCTAGGCTTTAAAAGGTTAAATTAGATTAACAAATAGTAGCGTTGATTACAACACTATACTTTGCAGTTAATTAAAATTTAATACTACATGTTTCAGCCTGCATACCCTTCATCGAGTATTACAAACCAGAAAAAACTTTGAGGAAGTTTAATTGCTATAGTTAACCTTCCTCGAACGGTTTTACTATTCCTAATAACATACCTGATGACGGCCATGCAGGTCCAAATAAGTAGTATTAAATATTAAATGATAAAAAATTGAGTTATGATTGACGGGTCTGTTTATTAATTTAATTTACATGTGTTATAAGGAATGTATAAATTAAACCCAACAGATCAGTTGATATCGCCGTATAAACAAATATATGTACCGTACAGTCTTCATTTCTGTCATGGGAATAATTTCCAAAGTAATTCATTTCAAACTGTAGCTCTTTTAGCACACATCTATGACCTTCGACCTCTCGCAGATCCAATTTGTTTGCAGAGGACTGTACACGCATTGCCAATAAATAACGATAGCTCTCAGAGCGCCAAACGAGTCTTGAGGTCGTAAATTGAATTTTGTGTCTATCTAAATTGAATGATTTATTATCAGGTGCAAATGTTAACCGGACAAGTCATTTATGACCACAGCAATACTTACAGTCAAGCTGTAAACCTGAGCACGAGACCCGAAGGGCCTGCCAGTGTTTCAAATTTTCCGTCTAACTAATATTCTCGTATTGTTTAAAGAGTGCTATTGCCTATGCAGCTTGCCCAACCGTGTTAGATTACGTGAAACAAACTAACACACAAAATCTTCATTTCCTTGAAGGAAATCAGTCACGACTAACGGGGATATTCAATACTATATTTAGAAACAAATTAAACTTTTGCAAGTTTTATTTTCCATTTGACAGATCTGCGATGTTTTGATTGGTCTCTAGATTTGGAAAAAGGAGAAAATTTTACACGGAAGCCGTTTAAAATTTTTAGACTCTGGAGTTCACCACATGAAGATATGTTTTTGATTTACGGAAACAAGGCAATGAACAAGCCTAGGCCTACAAGCGAAGATTTGCAAAGGGAATTTCAGTTTAATTTGAAGGTAGGAAGAAATCAAAATTTAATTCTCTGGGAGATGGAAATATCATGATTTCGTTAATACTTGATCTGATTGAATTACTATTTGTTTATTTATTTATTTATTTATTTATAGCATAAACTGCAAAGGCAGGCTTTCGAAAAGCTAGCTAATTTTTTGAAATGCAAGCAAACAATTTCTATCAAAATGTTCAGCCTCTTATCTATGGCTGCAAGCAGGCATTTCGAGCCCTTTAACACAACTGCGGTCTATCGCGCAGAAGGCTATATAATCAGTAGCTACCTGAAAGGGTAGTTTCAGATAGACACATGCTTTAAGAATCAGTTTCGGAACCTTCCCAAAAATTCGTGAATAATTTATATTGCACATTGATTAAATACGTCCAATAAGTTTAATATAAATTCGTGTAAAATAGGCATCACACAAGTGCAGCCGTGCTAATACAAACACACTTTTTAAAAGTTGGAAAGTCTCACCTTTAACAATAACGTGGCAAAATTAAAACAAACATTTGAGTTCGTCATTAGAGTTTGAAAAATGTGGTATGTAAAACAGCCACTGAAATAAGAGTTATGGAAAGCACTACCTACCACCACTTGCTGCCCCGTCCACGACCGGCCTTGTTCTTGCTGGCCACCTCCTCGGCGAGGGTGACAAGAGCCATCAGCAGGGTCATAAGCACCAGAGGTGCACTGGACCACTTCATTGTCAGCCGCGGGTCATCAGTCACATGGAGACGGCACCGTATACGCACCACGACAAGCAGTTCCACACGAATAGCACGGCGCGGAGGACGGGCGAGGATCGGAGTAGCTTAGCCGCCGATGAAGGTGGATGAGACGCGCATTGAAGAAAAAATACAATTTCTCACTGCACCGAGCCCCCCAGTTTTTTGAGGGGGTCGTGAGGGATTAGGGAAAGGGGGAGAAGAATGGAATAATTTTCCGCACCCACGGAATTTGCCGAACTGATCCGAAATATACCGATATATATTTTCCTATTGGTTCTGTATATATTTTTTTATTTCCACCCCCTTTGTTCCTCGACGTCTAGTGTACGAAAGCAACTGCTGGGCTTTCGCTGCTGACACGAAGCGACCCCTGCAACCAAAGTGACGAGAGAAGGACGGTACCCTTCAACATACCTACCGTACCGGTGTGTCCGGCAAAGCGATCTGTCGGATGTGGCTTCAGGAGGTGGGGTTGGAGCCCAGTAGGGAGGGAGGGAAGGGAAATAAAAAAGATGCGGCAGTGTGAGACAGAGAGAGACATGGCATTCTTGTTTCATTGGGGGAGGTGTCATTCATGAGCAAACGCACCAACTGGAGGCACATCGGCCGGTCACCTGACCCGCTGGACGGCCCCAACGAGGTGTGTGCAGTTCCAGGAATGTTGCGCGCGCCGACGCCATGCACCTACAAAACACGTGGACCGTCCAGGTGACCATAAACACACGAAAGGCAACTTAGGGCTCCATTGTTAGGAGACTGGTCTTTACTGTGGATCACCCACACGGACAGACCAGGATGCTTTGACGGCATTATTAGAGTCGAGACTGTCTCTGTCATAAAGAATTCATTATTTATCCAGTGGGAAGGTACCTTGATGAAAGGTATTTGTATTTACATTGATGCATGCGTCTCAGCTTTGCGCAGGCACGAAGAAACAACAGAACGTTCGTTAGCAGGTACGACAGCTTTAATCTGTCGGCAAAATCACTGTTGAAGGAATTTCTATACTGTAATGCCTATGTAAATTCTGCTTCATGTGTTTTGGTCTGCTGTCGGGTTCGCAGCAATGGGGTTTGGGTGTTTATCAATATAAATATGCGCTGACTTGCAGTTAATTCATTTACATAATGTCGAATTCTTCAAATTACTATCGAAAATTCGTTCTGTAACATTTCGATGCTCTTAAGGAGCTAAAGCGTGTTTTATAGCTACAGGCTACGTGAGATTTGAGTTCTGAAGGTGGCGACTGTGACAAATGCTTACTGTCTAGTGGAACGTGATGCCGCATAGTTTGTTTGCAACTTAACAGCTTATTGAAGAAAACTACTGCCTCCAACTTAAGGCAGAAGAACACTTAGCTGGTCTATGGAGACTAACATATAAAAGAAACAGGAGTGAACGTAGATCGATATCCCCCCCACCCAAAAAAATGTTAAGTAAATGACAACACCTAAACAATTATAACCTGGAATAACATCGGTTACAAATGCAATCTAACAAGCAAACAGCAAAAATCAACAAAAAGTCATAAAACAATTGTTTATCACTTTCGAGAGAATTGAGGCTCACCCAAAATTCACCAAGCAAATGAAAATTCAAGCAAATAAGAACCAGTGAAATCAATTTTGACAGTTTTAACCGTTTTAGGAACAACAGGGAAAATATGTAGTAACCAAGAAATATATATATGTATATATACCAGAAATATAAAAATGAAATATATATACATCCTATAGCATAAATACTTCAGTGCTACGACACCATTGTAAAAGTTTGTAAACATTTGTAAGATCTCACAAATTTCAAAACACCGACATGCGTATATACTTATGTTTTAAATCGTGTATTTTAGTGCCTGATGATGATCCTTAAGGGCCGAAACATGTAGCGTTTATTGATGGTATTACTAAAAGTTAGTTGTGTTTGGCAGTAATATGTATGCCAATATTAGGTATAATATGTCACAGCACAACGGGATGGATTACCTTAAAAAATGTTACCAGATTACACGGTGTCACACCCCAGAAGACGGTGATCATCATAATGAATGCGCTGAGAATCTAATTATCACCAGATGTTCTGAATGTGCTAACACACTGATCCCTCACACGTCCAGTACAAAATATTTGCTGACGATAAATCTTACCTTTAAAAAGTTCGTTTGGTGCATGTAGAGAAAATTAACAGACAGAACAGCAGTGATATATCGGCTGAACTTTGGGTGCAAATGCCTATAAAGGGCAGGCAGAAGTGGCTAAAAATACATTACGAGTCCCACAGCGGACTCACGACGTTTGGTACCTTTCACTAGTGCTACTGCGCGTATGGTGGCCGGCGTAGCACAGTCGGTATAGCGCCTGGCTACGAGGTGGACGGTTCTGAGTTCGAACTGCGGCGGAGGCGTAATAATCCACACTCGTCCAGCACGTCCCTGAGGCCCACCTTGCCTCCAGTACAATGTGTACCGTCTCTCTTAGGCGTAAAGCGTCGGATGGGTGGTTTTGGATACCTACCCCAATCCAACACTGAGGTTAAGCATGGGTAGCGCTGTGACATTTACCTTTACCTTCACCCTTGCGGTGCCTACGGCAGCAATAGGCGCTTAGTTGTTATTATGAATACATGAGACGCACCTGGCAACGAATAGGAGGATAAATCGTAATGAGAAACTGGAAACAATGTACAGCACAAAGAAGCTGTCGTGGTCTATTTTAAGATGAGTTACTAATCCATATTTTGTCTAAAGGAACTGACGGAAACCAGAAATAATCGAATCTGTGTGTGGGGTTGATAACGATAAAATAGTACTGGTCACGTCTCTCCTGTTTTTAACTAAAAGCACTAATACTTTAAACTTCAAAAAGGTGAAAATTTAAAATTATCCATGTACACGCGGTATGATAAAGGCGTATAGGGAGAGCAGTTGTGTAGCTCCATTTATTCTTAACCTGGGCACTGGCTGAGAGTGAGTGGTCAACGCCACGCCCCGCCCGCTTATCGTGGGGGAAATCAGCCACTTTACGTACTGAATTGGACGCCGGCTGTTTTCACTGAACAAATTTTAAAAAATTATGACGAACATGACACCACTTGAGGCCTCCACATCCGGTAACTTTAAATCCTTCGCCGAAAATGTGGGCGTGGTGATTGTACGAACTCGCAACAGCGGAAAATAATTAGTGTCATTCATTTTAGTGTCCTGAATTTAATTTGCTTGCTGCTTTTCGTATTGGATAGATTTATAAGCAGGTATTAGATTTCCTGCTACACCAACTCTTGTTTAAGTTGCGTTATTTCGCTGTTGGAGTACATTAACGAAATACAAGACCCAGTCTATTCCTTTTATGAAAATGAAACCCAGCATACCACCCGCACATATTGTTTTTGACACAACAAAAGTGGGTAGGTCGTGCAGAATGTAGCGATTAGCTATGTAGATATCAATTAGGCCTATCGATTCTAGGTCTGCCTGCCGAGTTTTAACATGCTGTCTAATGCTTTGTAACCCTAAGTTACACTACAGCCGTAGGAAGTGCTTACGGAACCCATAACACGTGCGCTTACAGTACGTGAAGTCTGAAATCCACGCTCAGTTTTATTGAGACAAGGTACGTTAATCTAGCAGATCAGTCTGTCAGTCCTAACAGTACAGTTAAGATCAGCAAGAGTTTAGGCAGGTTTGCAGGTGACTAAGGCGGAATGTTTGCCAATCCCAGTGGCCGCGCTGTCTAAGGCGTGGGTCTGCGGCCGAGGGCTTGCTGTGATCGTGGGTTCGAATCCCACTGGTGGCATGGATGTTTGTCTCTTGTGAGTATTTGTGTTGTCAGGTAGAGGTCTCTGAGACGGGTCGATCACTCATCCAGAGGAGTCCTACCGACTGTGGTGTGTGCCTGAGTGTGATCAAGTGAAAATACACAACCTCGACACCTACTGTTAGTGGGTAGAAGAGGGAGAGGCTAAGAAACGAAACTTGTTATGAGGCTTACGTTTGTAAAGATACTGTCAAATGCGTAGAATACTGCAGGCTGTAAGGACAGTTACTCCCCTGATATTAAAATCAGACTGACGTGACTTCAATAACTAAGAACTGCAAGTGGCCGAGATAAGTAAGATAAAAATAAATAACAAGAGCAATGCATATTAGAAAAATAAAGAGAAGGATCACTTAAGAGATACAGATGTAGGTAGAAGGATAATATTAAAACGGATATTAATTAGGGCGTGACGAGTGAATTTTGCCATTGAGATCTCAATGGCAAAAGTTTCTTCCTATTACGTTTGTAATAAGACCTGATGATGACCACATGAGTGGTTGAAACATGTAACCAATTGTAACTTTTAAACTAAAACAAGCTGTGATGACGGCGTCTAACTGTGTTTAAGTTCTTTTTTTGTTGAGTCACTTAAGTAAACCAGATGTTAAATTTTTATTAACTTTAATAAATAATTGAAATCTGGGAGTAAGACTTAAGTATTGATGTTTCGAAGTCTGAGGCTGTCAGAGCGGTGTTGCTGAAGCTTCGCAGTTCTCCGGCATGCCACGTCCTGCCGACCAATAAGCACTCACCGACGTTTCGAACGATCTAGTGCCTACATCCTCAGGGTCAAGCAGTTCAAGGAACGTGCCTCTTCTTGCACTGCTTCGAAACAAAATCATACGCGTTTTCTCTGCCTCCTTCTAAGACGCAAGCAATGTTCGTTCCACACAGGGCATAGCCGGCCTAAACCGCTGGAGAAATGCACAATTTTTATGCATTTTGTCACTAGTGATATCACATATCTTGTATATAGCCTACATACAGCCTAAAAATTAATGCGTCTAGGTTGATTCATAACCGTCCATTGAAATTCTGCTCACGTCTGAGACACAACCATACTTGATTAACTTGTTACGGGCTGCTATGGGACAGGTGGATATATTACGGACACCCATGCAGAGCACATACAATCTCCATGAATTAGGAACCCACTTCTTTATGGTTATGTGGTAGGTCTATGTCTGTCCTAGTACGAACATACACTGTTTCAGGCATATAAATATCGTAAGTTATGCAGGTATTGCGCGATTGTGCATCGATATAATTCAGTCGATTAATCATGAAAAACACAAACAATAGTTGCATGTGCTGAACGTGAATCGCCGTCGACCTCACTCTTGCTGCTATAGACCTTACATATCATCAATCAATAAGGCGTAGGCTACATCAGTATCTTAGTGAATGCAGTAAAGCCAAGCATCGTTATTTCTTTTTTACTTCGCTACGTTGAAGTAACAATACTGGCTACCGAATTCGGTCTACAAGGAAGAATAATGTGCCATATCGCGGTATATTTATAGAGCCTGCACTGATGGAGTTCTCAGCATCAAAAATTAAAGGCTATGAGATTTGAAGTTTTGATGGAAATCATATCCCGCCAGGACTACGTTTCCCGCCGAGTAGAATGCTAGATGTTTACCAGAGCTTCAGAATAACCTGTTGCCTGCACCTTAGGGAAGAAAGAAGAGGGTGTTCTCTTCCGAACACAAAGACAGTTAGTTCCTCCGACACTTTATTGGTATCCATCTACCAAATAACAAATCATCATTTCTCATAACAGCCCAGTCCTAAATGACGGTAATGTGTGCATTAGCATTAGGCCTGTTGCAGTCAGGTGCACTTTCTGGGCGCCTTGCATATTTAGACTGTATACCTAGATTTGTGGGACCGGTATCTCAAAACATCACCATGTACACAATAAACAGAATGTACTTTATTTTATATTTAGTGTCTAATGGCGTGCTGTAGAGAAAATTTGGACCTAAGAGAGAAGCACAGAGAAGAAAAAAAAATTTCGGAATGATGGAATTCATAAACGACAGTGAAAATAAACAAGTGTGGAGTGGTTATCTGGGGGGTAGAGATAGACAGGATTCTGCTCCTTGCAATTAGATAGTCTTGGTTAGTTATCGGTAAGTTAGTTAGTTGGACTGTTGGTTGGGTAGCTGGTTGGTTGTTCAGACTGTTGGTTGTTTAGTTTGTTATTTAGTTTGCTAAATTGTTTGTTAGTTTAAACTTAAAATTCAACTGCCCTGGGTAGACCCCTGTGCAGCTCGAAGTGATAAAATATTCTATGTACAACGAAAGTGAGAGACGTGGGAAGAAGCGGCCGTAACTCAGTTGAAGGAGCTGCTTCTTCATGTACCTGAAACAGATACAAAGTTGTTGACTTGACTTAATAAGACTTAAGGTCCAGAGATATTTCATTTAGGTGCGTGAAGTGATAAGTGTATTGCACATACTTTACTGCGAGCAAGTGCAACGAGAACTGCTATATCCAAATTATCAGAGAACTAATACACTGTCTTTGACATTATTATTATTATTATTATTATTATTATTATAGGCTGTTGCATTATTTTTCTTGTATTTTTCTTCTTTTAGGTTCTTTCGCAAAACAAATGCAAAGACGCGACGCTGAACATTAATACTTAAGACCGATCAATTGCGCCGATGCCAGTGGCCGCGCGGTCTAAAGCGTACGTCTGCGGCCGCGCGCCTGCTGGGATCGTGGGTTCGAATCCCACCGGTGACATGGATGTTTGTCTCTTGTGAGTGTTTGTGTTGTCGGATAGAGGTCTCTGCGGAGGGCCGATCCCTCTTCCAGAGGAGTCCTACCGACTGCGGTGTGTGTCTGAGTGTGATCAAGTGAAAATAAACAACCTCGACACCTGCTGTGAGTTGGTAGAAGATGCAAGGGCTACGAAACGAAACATATCGATTGCAATACTCATTTATAAAACCAAATCAATGAAAGTTAAGCAAAATGCACGGAATGAACAATTTCAAAATACCGACTGTAAATTTCCCCGCGTAGGATATTCCGATCAAGATTACTTCTGAATTTCGTGCTAAGACACGAAGAAATCTTATAAAACTGTTTGTGTTAATACTGTAAACTCATTATCCCTGTGGGCACTGTTTAAGAATTTAATATCCGTAGAAAATAACTTAACAATGCGAAAGCGCCTTAAGTGTTAAAATCTGCAGATATTTCCTAAATTTTATACTTCAGTACTCTTTTATGTAGACCTAAACATGTTCGTACGCAGACCTGTGTGTTACATTCGGCATATTAAACTTGTTTGTAATTGCCTGTTAGGATGTCCATCAACACTAAATAAACAAATAATTGAATGGAAAAATTAATTTATTAATGTTGTTTCTTTAGAGGTAAATAAACTGTTGCTGCTTAAAACAAGAGTGCCCACAAATTTACAGACACTTGGAAGGGGATTCCTGAATGTAATTTTACCTGACAGTAACAAGTCCTGTGCCTTCAAATTGTTTGGGATCAAGTGACAACTCAAAATGAAGAGTTGACTGGGAGATCAAAAATTACATTGCGAAAGTGAGAGGAACATTTGTAGTCGAAGTGATATCTGAGATTAAATCAACTGGCGGAGTGCCACGTTTGTTTCAGAGTCACCAATTTATTAAGGCTTCTCTTTAAGGCTCTTCAGGATTTCAATAAAAACTGATGTGTGTCATGCAAGAATTATTTCAGTACATGCAAGCGGATAATAGTAACACAAAGAAGGCTGGAACGTGTGCTATACTCATGACGCACGGAATGCCCAGATGAGTTCTATGAACTTAAACACATCTCGTAGTGGCCTAGCTAGTGCATAGAATACAACTTCAGCTTATAAGACGTAAATTTATTAATGACAAAATAATAATGGAAATACTGTATCTGATATAGGTGCACAATTTTGTTTGAAAAAACATAATTAATTATAGGCTATTGGCTGAACGGCTGAAAAATCGGGGTCCGATTTACAGCAGGGACAAGAAATATTTCCGTCTATTCACCATTCAGACTGGCACTGGATTTAGGCAGCGCCCTACAAATCAGACACTGGGGGGCTCACTCCTTGGCGTTAAAGATACTGACCCTTGAATCTGGTCACTTTCCTCTGTCCAGGACCGGACTTTGAAAATGTTTATTGCTGTATTTCCTGTTTATTAATGTTGTTTCCTGTTTATTCCGTTAAGGACAGCAGTATCTATCGTATTATTAAAAATAAGCATTTTGCTACAGATTCCGTTTAGACCTACGTTTCTGCTATTGTTCTTGCAATAATTATAATCCTGTCCCAGTAAGATATTACCCAAGTATTGATATGTTCACTGCGAGACATACTGGTTACATAGAAATCATGCTTCGAAGAATGCAGTGATAAATTGTGTTCACGTCTGTCGGACAGTTTGCAGGACGGCAGTTCAGGCACACGTGAGAACTGTCTGTCGAACCTGGAGCAAGATGACAAGCAGATATAGCTAACAGCTAATTGCACAGAATTTTTTTAGTGTACCTGAAATGCGTAATTCAAAAAGGCATCTGAAACACCTGCAGGATATTCATTCCATTGGATGCTTCCTGTATAGGCTGTATCGGCTAGCCACGCCCCCTTCTCAACTCGCACCTCTGAAATAGCTGACGTCAGCGTGTGAACAATGTCACAGGTGTGTCGTAGTGCCAGTCAGCTGTATGCTTGGTCACTGTCGTGTGGTGTGAGCGAGCACTTCGTAACACTTCATGATTATCACGATGATGCTAGTAATAGTAGGACTATTAGTAATCAATAAAGGAGGGTGTGTTAAACAGGGCATGTAACGTGCATATATTTCGGGAAGTGAAATACGTACTTCTGGTGACTTCGAACTTCCTGGAAGTGAAAACGATTATAGGACAACAGGATCATCATCATCATCATCATCATCATCATCTGGGCTCTAAGTCTTGTCCATCTACCATGGACATTACTGCTCTTCGAGTTCCCATTCGGAAACTTCGATACGTCACTTTGTTTCATGTTAGATCATCTTATAATAATTGTCTCTCCGCCAAGTGCGCCACTGGGCCACTGCGCCACATTCAGTTTGTAATCATTTGGATGTCTTCAGAAGGCAAATTATCACATTTAGTCAGATGTAATATCATTTTTAGTGTCCTAATTAATTAGTTTCCTAATTAATTAGTCATGTATTCTTTATTTGTTCGTTGTTCTTGTGTCTGATTCTTTTTTGTCCTGTTTATTGTCCGTTGTTATTTGTGTTGTGCTGTTTCTGTAATTGGCCATCTGGCTCTTGATTCGGCACATTGATAAACTAGAACTGAATCGAATTGAATTAAATTATTACATCACAGCGCATGTGACTACGTACCGGCCTATATCAAGTTCAAATAATATTTCTAAAGTACTTGAAAATTTGACGTCAAAACCAAATATGAAGACTGAAGGATACAAGTAGAAAATCCACAATGTAGCGCCAGAAAATCCAGCTGTAAGCAAAAAACACAAGAAAACTCTATCAAGAAAATTGGTCATCAAAAACTACAAGAACAAAATTTGCAAGGAAGGATTCAGGTAAGCTGCAATATACAAAAAACTCAGCACTCACGACTAACACCTTCCTGAGTTTTAGAAAAACTGAAGCTATAGTTGAATTATGCGGGTCGAAATATGTCGTGTAATTCATGTAGATAATAAAAATACAACATTTATTACTGTGACGTTTATATAGCTCTTGAAATGCAATGAATATTGTGGTGACAGGTGTAAGCCCCACAGTGGCCGACCAGCCACGGCAGCGACGGCGGAGACTGAACATAAGGTGGATGCATTACTTCGGGAAGACCGCCGCATAGCAAGCGATCTGCGCGCCGCAATAGCGTTTGGAAAACCGGCGCTTGTAGCCATCGTCAGAGAACCTGACTGCAAGAAGTTTTGTTCAAGGAGGGTGCCGAAATTGCTCATGGTCGAACTCAAAACAGCCCGAATAAACATCCGTGCAGAACTTCTCCAGCATATTGAGTAAGAAGGGGATGCTTTTCTGTCAAGAATAATTGCAGATGTTGAAACGTGGGTTCACAGTTATGACCCACTGGAGAAAGGACAATCAGTGGAATGCACCATCAGTCGTCGCCACGCAAGGAAAAATCCAAGATGCAGATTTCTTCAGGCACGGTTATGGCTAGCATCTTCTGGGTGAATTAAGTAACTTTGTTAGTGCAATTATTGGAGAGAGGGTCGCATGTCCTACGTATAAAATTCTATTGAAATACTACAGTAAACAGAATAATATTAAATCCCTGCAGTTCAAAAAAGAAAATATCTCTGTTGAGAACTTCAATAATTTTATAATCTGAAACATACGCATACAAATAAATACTTTTAAAAATAGAGGAGCCATGGTCGTACAAAAATGCATTTCATTAGTAAGGGACAGCATATTCATCATCATCGTGGCAGGTGATCTGTCACTCTTTGAAGCGATCTCTTCATTGGTGTCCCTAGGTTTCTCTTCTCCACATGCTTGAATGCATGTCCTGCTCTTGACAACAAATTAAATTATGTTAATTTATCAAATTCTATGCTGTCATGACAGTGAATGTGAATATTACATTCTTTTGGAGTCAACAACGTCTAATTTGACGGACCCTACTGCTTCTTCTTTTAGTTCTATGTGTTAATTTGTCTTTCATTTATATCTTAATACCTACGAAGTTGGTAAAATCGGTAAAGTTTGCGGTTTGTACACGCAGGTGTCCTTTCAAATCCGAGGTGGCGCTCCCGCTAAATTGAATGAGGTTCATCTTTGGATTCTTCTCCGAAGGCAACTGCTCATGCACTATTTTAGTTAGATCATGATGACTTTTGTTAACATATCTTCCAATTCATGGCTTATCATCATCCTATACTTCCACGCTGCACAGCTTGGGTCATTGACAATATTCTTAAATTCGTCATCTTAAACAAACGAGCTAAAACTTACCGTAAAGTTTGGGCCTTATAAAAGTGATGTCTGAGAAAAGACTAAACTAGACGAAACACAGTTGCCAAGTGACAGGATAGTCGGCTGTATAAATCATGATGTGATTAATTGTTTGACGTGGCGGTTGTTTGATTGATGGATCATGGCGAGGAGCATGTTGCGGTTGTCACCACGAAGCGAGGTGACTGATTGTCCTTCATTCCGCTCCTCTCCCCCCAGACACAGGGTAACCTGGCAAAATATTTACCTATAAGCGTGCTTGAAGTTGGGGAAAATATCTCTCCTCGTCGTTGCATTTCCTGTAACAAAGGACAGTAGAAAGGCAAGCAGGACGCCTGGATGCAGAGCTGCGGGTCGTCTTACTCTTGGAACAGTGTGGCTGTGTGTGGTCAGCTTCGGACAATGGAAAACTTACTATTCGTATCATGTAAAATTAAATGTGGCAAACTGAGGAAGGGAATTTCAAGTTTAGAATTTTTTCTTTTACTCTTACTTTCATTAAAAAATCTCGCAGTACTTTAAAGGTAGTTGTAGGAATACTTGGTGTAGTGTTAATATACTGTGTTTCTGAAATTGATGGCCTGTATAGAGAATCCCGAATACGGCACAATTTTATAGGATTACATAAAGATTTTATTTCAATAGGTCTGCAGTACAACTGCAGCAGATAATATTCCGAAGCTGAACTTAATTTTTACATACATTTTTACTAAAGTTACCAAATTTATCACAGAAACTGCATGGCTTCAATATGAGCATGCGTCAGTCTGAAGGTGCCTCAACCTGCCACATAGCCACAGATTCCCTCCAGAAAAGAGTTGCTTGGAACAAACATTTTTGCAGAATTTAAATTTGTAAAATTTGTTGGAATGAATGCAAATTTCGTAATTTTAGAACACTACAACTACGATATCCTGAAATAGTTCGTTATTAAACAAAAATTAACTGCAATAAAATCCCTTTATTCGAATTTCCAGACATTACGAACTGTTATTACGCCTAAATCATGCCCCATCTTTAGCCGCACCAGAAATTTCGGAAGGACAGAAGAACAGACCTCTACTTGTGAGGCAAATTAGCTCTTAGGTTTCCGAACAGAGATTAACGCTATAATGATAGATAATTGTTACACAACCTGGTCCATATCGTAAAGGGAGAGGCTGAACCAAATAAGTAACTAATGTAGAAGTAACTTAACAAGAAACAGTAAACTAACACTGTCTTCATGGACGCATTATGCAGCTCGGGTTTGTGACAGCCAGTTTTCTGTTTAAGCTCTCGGACCGTGATAGAGACCTTCGACACCACAGTTTGTTACAATTCTGGTAGTATATTCAGAGTGCAAAACTTCAGCTATTTGGAGATCACAATCTCGATATATTTCTACACTCTTTTTCAACGTGTGGTTCTGGCGTATAGAGATAATTTCGAAGGACTGTACAGAAGTGGTGATCTGCCTTCGGGATGGAATTCAAGGTAATTAAGAAATGCCTCGTTCTCCGTAACAGACTTGCTAACTGAGAATGGAACACAGGAAGTGTGTAACACAAAGCAATAGTTCTACCTACACAACGGCATTACTTAATTCACAGTTACGTCCTTTTACAATACACGTTATTGAAAAGAATGTAAGACCATTCCACGACCCAGGCAGTTAAAAGCTGGCGTCTCATCTTGGAGGCCCAAATTCATCCCCAGGGCAGACCATATTGCCTTTATGGTGCAAATATTTCGGTTTCATTCCACCAGCACACCACATTCACTCATGTGTCAAAGTTCCATAGCAGTTCCTTACATAACTTACACCACACGCTGGCAGGTAGCATGTCAAACGAGAAATTCACAAGTTCTGTGAAAGTTTGCAGTAATTAAGCATATTAAAACAAGAGTACGTCAGGCAGGGGGAGATGCATGGACAGCGACCCCCGCCCCCCAAACAAGCCAATACCATTAGAGTAAGAAGTTAGTAATGCCACGTGCGTGCTTAACACGTGGTGGGTTATGTTAGGTTAAGAGTTGTGTGCGTGTACTTGTGTAGTGGAAGCGTGAAAAACTGGCAGCAAGTGTTCCTGTGACAGCTATGTGGAAGGAAATGTTTGCGTCTTTATAGCAGTAGCAATAGCAAAGAAGATATGCACAGTGGCGGCTCTTCTCTACTGTGTGTTATGTGATTCTAAATAAAGCATTTTAAAATTTAAATTAAACATTTCACGAAATAAAAAATAAATAAACAGACTCCAAAAGACTAGTGCATGTAGTCGTATTTTATGGACTTAACGTGATCGCGACGTGCATAAGAATATAACTCACGAATATTAAAAACAAAATGATTAGGACAATGTTTGAACCTAATAGCAACAAAATATGGTAACCAATTTTCTTGATTTTTAAAGAACACCTAATTAATGGTTTATACAATTTACTCAGCATTATTGCCATAATGGGATCAAGGGAGTTGCGACGGGTTGGGCATAATATGAACCGGTGGAATGGAAAACTAATAGTGGACTTTAGTAGGGAAAATCCTTGGAAAACTGTCACGTGGAAACCGACATGTGGGATAATATTAAGTTGGGTATATCTGTGGGAGTTTCGGTGAAAAAGCGGCGGTGGGATTGCTAGGTTCTTTACGAAGTATTCGGATTCCGCCCGCTCATTCTCATTCCATCTATTGTGGCTGGTTCTGCCTAGTCTTTATAGCGACTCGCTACGGGCTGGACGGTCTGGGGATCGAATCCCGGTGTGGGGAGGTTTTCCGCACTCGTCAAAACCGTAACTGGGGCCCACCCAGCCCCCTATACAAGGGGTAACGGGACATTCCCTGGGGCAAAGTGGCGGGGGCATGGCTTCAATCACCCAACCGCATCTAATACCGAGGTTAAAGGAAGAGTAGACATACCTCTACTCCCTCCCCTATGCCTTCATGGTGTATTATAGGGTAAACATTACCATTCACTTGCTGGATCTATCAGTTCCTAAGCCTCTAATGTCAGTGCAGGGCTGGGAAAGATAGAACTGTCTTCATTTTTACGTCCTTCTCGATTGATCCTTATGGTCGTATATCGATTGTGGGCATATCATACACTGCTGGAGACCTCTACATTTTATCTCCTGAAGGGAGGGGGCAGTGATGAAGAGTTGAAATTAACCAAATGTAAACATCCTATATTTTGACATTGACGGTTTCCGAAAGGAAGTTACTTTCACTTAAATATTATTTATGTGTGCCCACACAACAGCCTTCCTAAAAAAAGCTTGGGTCGTCCTTTCATTGACCTTACCCAGTTCTTTGTATTTTCGTAATTCTATCACTGTTAGCATATCAGTCTCGCCAAAAGATTGATTTGTCAGGATTGTACTGTATAGTCAAAATTTCTTCATCATTAAAAAGTAATCAAAATTTTCTTATCTTCTTAAAGCTGTATGTTATCTGCACCAACTGCTATAAAATTAAGAAACACATCACGCCCTGCATTTATCACGTAAATTTTTCATACAGTTCTGACAACAGATACCGATTATTCCCCTAAACATCTTTAACTAACTGGTCTTTATGATTGTCATCTGAAATTTCCCTCTGAAGTAGGAACTGAATTCCTATATACAGGGACTTTTCCAAATGAGCCCACTCATCAGTCTACACTATGAACATTTAGCCTGGCGAAAGAGCAGCGAACGCCGGGGCACTAATATGCGGAAGTTAGGGTCTACTCTTTTTACCTTACTGCATTGCGGGTAATAATCATGAGTGTAATTGCCGTAATTTAAGGTTGTTGTGAAGTTTTGCTGTGGGAGTTGCTGTAGTACCTTGTTGTAAAGGTAGACATTCTCTCGCAATTGGAAAGGTGCTAAAAATATTCTGTGTATATATTATATATGTGTTCAAATTTGTAGCCTTATAAAATAAATGATCTGTATAATCCTTGTCGCATTCATAACACGTTAACACGTGCCTAACATGATAAAATGATTGTGCGCAGTAACATGGAACTTTGTGTGGACATTACACAATATTCCGAGAGTTTACGTGTCCACTGAGGTGACCACTGTCTTCTCTTCAATATGTACTGTATTTGGTGGTAGTACAGTGTTGTGTGTGTGACAGTGCTATCACCAAATACATACTGATTAATAACAAAACGGGGGTGCATCAGCTTAAGATTGTAGTAGCCAGCCAAGTTTATATCCACGCTGTAGCGCAGTTGTTTCAGACACTGCGCTGGTTCTATTCCCAATAATGAAATTGAAATTTTCCGTTGACATCATCCTGCCGGTCGCAAAATGGCACCAGATCATTTTCGTCTGAATTTAAGACATTATTTGTAGAAACCGTATTTTCGGTACGTATCACTCATAAATGCTGATCCCAGTGGCCGCGCGGTCTAAGGCGTAGGTGCGCGGCCGAGCGCTTGCTGGGATCGCGGGTTCGATTCCCACCGGGCGCATGGATGTTTGTCTCTTGTGAGCGTTTGTGTTGTCAGGTAGAAGTCTCTGTGACAGGCCGATCCCTCGTCCAGAGGAGTCCTACCGACTGTGGTGTGTGTATGAGTGTGATCAAGTGAAAATAAACAACCTAGACACCTACTGTGATTAGGTAGAAGAGGAGAGGACTATGAAACGAAACGAATCACTCATAAATTTGCATGTTTATCTACTGAAATGTCTTACAAGTGTCTCACCACCTCTCCAGTAAAGTCTGGGAAAAACTGGTGCTCGATCTTGCTGTACGATGACACCGACACAAGGGGAAGTGAAAAGCAATTTGGGTCGTTTACAATAACGGTCCTGCGTAATTTACGTGAAGCTTAAAGTGTTAATGTTTTCCTGTCATGAGTACTCAACATGACCTTCGTCTGTGTCAGTTCACTTAATCCAATCACAAATACTGGAAGCAGAATTCTTGTAGAGGCAAATATTTTTGGATGTTATAAAGGCAAGAAATAGGTGTTATTTGCTTTGCATTCATCCCTTTATTTTTATCCGCATCACTATATATTTAAATACGTACCCAGGTAAATGAAATACTTTACAAGGTCATTACAAATCAGTAAGATTGCAAGCTCGACATATCTTTCAGTGCCGCTGCTGAACACGTCCAATGAAATGCTTTCTTCAGCTGACACTCACGAACAATTTCCGGTAGAGCAACATTTCCCACCCTAAGAGTACCTCACAGTGTGCGGTGTGCAATTCTGGAAAGTTTTAACATGTGGCTATTTGTGTTGGTCTTAATGCAGTTTTAAAAATAACGCAGTGGTATATACTCAATAGGGTCGCCTCATCGCGATAACTCAGCAACGGGCGTCAGTAGAGTATGATAAGTCACCACCAGGAGCAACAGGCTCCCAGAAGAAACGCTGCTCTGTAGTGCCTTGTCTTCCACGCTCAACACCCAGCTGCTGCTAACATCTCTGTTGGAATTTTTCCACACCTCTTTCCTTCATTTAAAATTACGAAAAGCGGATAAAGTAACAAAAACTGAAGATAATTACGCAAATAAATTCTATAATAAAATTGAGGGAGAAACTTGGAGTGCACAACATTGTTTTGGAAATAAAACAGTACCAAGGAGAGTGGCTACAACATGTAGAGAGAATGGACACAGACAGGATACCCCAACAGGCACTGAAATATAGGCCAAAAGGGAAGAGAAGCATAGGACGCCCAAGGAAAAGATGGAAGGACCAGCTTCATCTCGAGGAATAAAGAACAGGCACTACGCCTAATACGTCACAGCTCATGATGATGATGATGATATGATGATGATGAATTTACGAACTTCGCTTAATATTGTTAAGATGATTATAACTGAATTTGGATAAGAAGGGTAGGACATACACAGCACAGGGGAACATAAGAAATATTTATAAATTTTGGTCGCAAAACGTCTGGAGCTAGCACTGTGGAGACCAGTAGAGACAGCCAGTTGCAGATAGGAGGAGAGTATTAAAATCGATCTTACAGAAAGTGGCCTCTTAATAGTTGTTTATAGATTCATACATTTAGAGTTATTTCAAGGAAGCACAGCACGCATCGATCCGCTAAGAAGCAATAAGCTTCTTGTAATTGTAGCAAGCACGTAAAATTGTCTGTCTGCTTTATTAAAATGTCACTGAAAGTGAAGATAATCCATTTGTTTCAGGGATCACTTTTCCTTCAGTAATAACTCATAGTTGATTTGTAAATCTAAGTACAAAGACTTCTCTAAATATACGATAATTATTCAGCTGGAAACGAAATATTCTGCCTCAACGAAGCTCTAATAATAATCACGTACTACCAAGAGCTTCACCTTTACAGCCAGTTTATCCGGTCCACATATTTGTATCTCATTTTTCCCAGATCTCATCTTGCTGCGGTCTGTTATTCTCCAGTCTACATCGGGACACAACCCGAAGCTGTTACATGCGCCATACACTTTCTCCAAGTTTTCTCTTTGCTAAATGTTACGAACTATGAAGTATTTCTATAGAATAAATTAAAATGTAATTTTTGATGTGTTTTTCCAAAGCATATTTCCCACCTCCAACTTTAAATCCAACGTTATAAAATTAACACCTGAGATATTGTTCTGTGTTTGGATAGAGGTTTCACAGGACCTGTGTGAGTTCGCCAGTCTGAGAACTTTTTGCTATACACTAGACTAATAAAATGCATTCTTTTAACATATCTCATGCTGCGAATGTAACTCATTTGCCTGAAGGCAGACACCGCTTCTTTAGGTCCCAAGCAGTGTTTTCCAAGAACACAAGCTAGAATTAATAGTTAGGCGAAAAGCGTGCGTCTAGACTGCATCAACCTGCAGTTCGTTACGCGATGCTAACAAATGGCCAACAGATGAGCCGAGACATGCCAAATGTCATCCGTCGACCTTCCCCTGCTGCTAAAAGCCGAGTTCACATCTGTGCGAATCAAAATCACTAAATTTTAGTCCACATGAGCATTACACTGTTTAGTAGATGGCAACAAAGCGTTAGGTACCACACGCAAAGAAATTCCTCACTCATTCGCCCTAACAATATTAGGAAACGAGTAAAACGAGGTTACTTTGCAGTAACTCTTTTGCTTCCTTTTCTCTGCCAAATAAAAATGCTTTGGAAAATGACCAAAAAGCATTTTCTCTAGTGTTTCCAGTTTGTAGCTTACAATCATCTGGCCCGCGATTCTCAAGTTTAGTAACCAATTAATATTTGTAAAAACATAATTATAGGCTACTAATTAATAATTTTAAACAAAGAGAAAATTAGCCTATAGACAATGTTCCCTCTAAGTTGCGCGGGTGCGCGGCCGCGCAGTAACTGAAGTGCTCCCGCGCAAACTGAATTGTTGCTGCGCAGCTGGAATTTTTTAGTTTTCATTATAAATATTCTTATTATGCATATTGCAAAAAACTCCATTATCGTCCAACAAGCATGCAGAATTTTGTAAAGAAAAAGCTGATATAATCTTTAAGTTTAGACAATAGCTTGTGTAATGGGCAATGTAGAGAGTGACAGTGTTTGTGGTAGGCCTGTACTTCCTGAGGAAAGTGTCTGGTCGCGAATAAGAGGAACTGCAATATGGTTAGGAAAAATTCAGCCAGTGCAAAAATATTATCTTATGATTTTTATCATTCTGTTTCTGCCACTTTTATTTTGTTGTTTCATTTCGTTTCGTAGTCCTTCCCTCTTCTACCTACTCACAGTAGGTGTCGAGGTTGTTTATTTTCACTTGATCACACTCAGACACACACCACAGTCGGTAGGACTCCTCTGGATGAGGGATCGACCCGTCACAGAGACCCCTACCTGACAACACAAACACTCACAAGAGACAAACATCCATGCCCCCGGTGGGATTCGAACCCACGATCCCAGCAAGCGCTCGGCCGCAGACCTACGCCTTAGACCGCGCGGCCGCTGGGATCGGCTTATTTCTTTGTCTTCTTCTTAATTTGCTTCCTTCTCTGGGTTGTCAAGCTATTTTTTGTGGTTGTGAACAGCGCTTACAGCAACCGTTCCTCTGTAGTGAAGGGACACGACAGCACTTAACAGGCTAGCCCCGTTCAGGCGACATTTAAGTTGCGTGGACCAAAGACGTAGAAACAATCTAATGGAAGTCATTTCCATTTCCGGTATAATTTTGCAGCCACTCTTCTGTCTCTTGAGAGTTTGTGGTAGTAGGCTTAACTTTTAAGGCGGGAGATTAGCAAACGCAGTACAGACTTAGCCATTAAAAGAACGAAAATGAATAATGTAAACACAATTTAAACTCCCTCGCCCTTCTTTAAAATGCCTTAAAGTTTCTGTGTGTGTGTGTGTGTGTGTGTGTGTGTGTGTGTGTGGAATGTTCACGCGCAATTAATTTATACTTCACATGGTAACATGGCCAGTTTTGCTTTTCGACTCTCTCCGTTCTTGTCCCCTACTTAAATTAATTAAATTAAATTGTGCCTATATTCACGTGTAAGTGATTATTTCAGACATTTCATACACGACATATACATCCTATTTCTTACATTACAGAGCATTTCAGATAGTGTCACATGAAAAAGAAATAAACACTTCAGTTTCTTGGTTCTTAGAGTAACCAGTTATTCTATAAAGGAGCCCTTCAACACCTGTTAGGGCGTCAAGTGAAAATGACCGCGTTTATATTCCTAAAAGCAAGAGCATCGAAGAGGAGATAAAAATGCTATTTAAAAAAAATTTGAACTCACGATTTGTTTAACTAGAAACGTATATGTTATTAAACCAGTAAATAAATAAATGTATATAAATAAATAAATTACATAATAGAAGTGTCATATTTTCCATCACGGTTTGCTCACATGGCAACTGGAGCGACGTAATACCGCCATTGTTGGCACATTTTACGTGTAGTTACTCCTACACGAACAGTTCTGAAATAGCCGATCAGTTCTTTCATCCTGATCGCTGGCTGCAGGAAGTGTGGGTAATTCGACCCGAATTTCCTTAGCATCAATCTCGTTCTCTTCACGCGCGCGCGCGCGCACACACACACACACACTCACACACTAACTCTCACACACACTCACACACTCACAATCACACACACACACTTACACACTCACACACACACACACACTAAATTGCTTCATTGTGCCACTTCTCCTGTTCTGAAGCGGATAAATAAAAAATTATAATTGTCTTTGCAAAATTACATCTCGGCTGGAAAGGACAACTTTACTTCCGCTGTCGAATTCGTGTACTGTCAGGCTGGCTGTGGCACCCACCGCTACACGTCTTATTTATGCCACACTCATCACTTGAACAGTGGCTTGCACAAGAACTACGAAAATCGTTTTCACGTTTGACCACACACATACATACATACATACACACATACATACATACATACATACATACATACATACATACATACA
>BLKM01000309.1:134412-286017 GCA_013340265.1 Coptotermes formosanus | reverse complement strand
GCATGCATACATACATACATGCATGCATGCATGCATGCATACATACATACATACATACATGCATACATGCATACATACATACATACATACATACATACATACACACACACACACACAGATACAAAAATGTTTGTTGCTTCCACTGCACAAACACACACGCGCGCACACACACACACACACACACATACATACATACATACATACATACATACATACATACATACATACATACATACATACATACATACATACATACATACTCACACACACACACACACACACACACACACACAGATACAAAAAGATTATTGAAAAAATAATGGAGGAAAAGCCGTTTAACCTCGACACTGCATGTGTTCAATGAGTCATGGTCCCAAAATATTTCTTAGGTCTGCTTATCATTCACAGTATTTCCTGCAACATTAAGCAAGCCCGATGCTGTCATTGCAATTTTTCATTGACATAAACACAAGTTTCACAACAATGCAAAATACATAAAAGCGATATTATTATATTTATTGAGCTGATCTGTTCTGCAATAGACAGACGCAGAAAGGGATAATTACAGTCACTTCTAGAAATAAGCCTCTTCTGTATCAAATCTTATCACTCATTTTCTCCCAATTTTAAGTGTTGTTTGAAGACATTTAAATTTTAAAATATTATCAAATGTAATTATTTTTCATATTCTACAATTAAATGAGAATGTACCAAATATGAAACTAGGATACAGAAATATAAAAATCCAACCCCATTATTCTTAAGCCCTTTTTCAATTCTGAACTGCATGGACTAGCCTACATAATCAGCCCACGAAATATAATGTATGCGGCAGTCTGAGACTTCGTAGACCTGAAGAGAAACAAAAGTAGTCCGGGGTTGAAACCCAGTTCGTCTGCCTTTAATCGAATTGCCGAAGGAAAGAACCCCTAATTTTTCTTTTGTGTAAAACAATGCAACAGTGAAATCGGACACTGAACGTGAGGCTCCTCCAATCGTTTCATGTAAAGTGCCAGAACTTTAGGTTAAAGACTTTGTTTAAATGAATGCGGTGTCACACTGCAATAAACATGAACTTATAGGCTTTTAAAATTTTATTACACCAGCAGAGGAAAAACACTTGTGTTTCCATTGTTCCATTTTAAGAGTGCTTCCGCCCTTTTCTAAGGGTACAATACGCGAGTAAGTAAATATGGCCTGCTATTCTCGAACACATCCCTACCTTAAATTCTGAAACAATGTGAAAGTACAATTCTAGACGGTATTCTTGTGCCTAGCGTTCCCAGGTTTATGAACGAGCCCTTTTTTTCCAATTTTTCCGGGCTTCGCCATCTTTCTTCCTGTTAAGTATGGAGCACTGGAGGAATAATACCGGCAGGGGTATAGCGAAGAAGGTGGAGAAAAATCTGTCCCTCTGAAACTTTGTTTATCACAACTTTCTGAAAAAGTGTTCTGGGAATAAATCCTGACATCCGCGGTTTAGAATCAAAATTTATTTCTTATATATGCAGGCCTATAGTTAAAAATTTAAAGCGTAGAATACAGCAAACACGTAACATTCTACATTACACAGAAAAATGTTGATGTCAAGGATGCACCCAAGGAGGGGGGAGGGGGGGTTGCCGGGCTGAAGCCCCCCAAACCCCCCAAAATAGAAAATTTAAAAAACACAGATTTTGTAGATAATATGATATCAAATGTTGAATATGATTTCCCCTTCACCCAAAATCAACCACTAAAATCGACTGATGACTAGTACGTTAGAGTTTTGAAATATAAATTAGTAAAATTAAAAAAAAGAAGATAGGACACTTATTGAGTCATGGAGCATGTAGTTGTATTCGTTTGTATATAAATGCAGTTGCAGCCAGTGTTATGTTGCCCTTACAACATGAGTTTTATAATATTTTGTATATAAATGCAGTTGCAGACAGTGTTATGTTGCCCTTACAACATGAGTTTTATAATATTTTGTATATAAATGCAGTTGTAGACAGTGTTATGTTGCCCTTACAACATGAGTTTTATAATATTCTTATTTCCAGACACGGTCACTGTACGTCTTATTTGACATGTCATGTAATTCCTCACACATGCGCACCAGTTCTATTAATTTTTCATCCATTTTTCAAGCCAAAAACAAGCAGCACTCGTTGCAAGCAAACGTTCTAAGTGTAGTGGAGAAGACGGAAGACTGATCACAGTATCGGAATAGAGCAGGCACGGACAGGTCCGGACGCGTTGCGTCACGTCAGTCATTCTCGCTTAGCAAGGCAACCGGGAGGGAACCGAGACGGGAAGGAGACTTTCCTGTCAGTGTGAACAAACCTCTTTAATCACACATGAGAAAATTTTGCTGAACAGTGATGGAACTGAAACGTGACTGGTAGTGTGAAATATTATTCGGGTGATCAAATGAA
The DNA here is from genome assembly GCA_013340265.1 of Coptotermes formosanus. NCBI lineage: Eukaryota > Metazoa > Arthropoda > Insecta > Blattodea > Rhinotermitidae > Coptotermes > Coptotermes formosanus. The sequence continues at coordinate 283,597 of BLKM01000309.1, read as the reverse complement.
GAAGAATTACATGGGCACAGCATGTAACGCGTATGGAGGAAGCAGAATTGCGTGCAGAGTTTTGGTGGGCAAACCTGAGAAAAAAGGACGACTTGGCAGACCACAGCATAGATGGGACTTTTTTGTACATATTACATTGTTTTTAAATTTTTCGCTGTAAGCCCACGAAGTTGTTGTTGTTATTACATCCATTTCTGTTATTTCTATTATTATTGCTAGTAGTAGTAGTAGTAGTAGTAGTAGTAGTAGTAGCAGTAGTAGTAGTAGTGTGGGCCGGGATAGCGTAGTCGGTATAGCGACTTGCCAAGGAGTGGACGGTCTGCAGTTCGACTCCCGTTGGTGGCGAGATTTTGAGTGCCCTTCCACACTGGCCCTGGGGCCCACCCAGCCGCCTGTACACTGGGTAACGGATCTCGTTCCAGGAGGTAAAGCAGCTGGAGCGTGGCGTTGCAGATCCACAACCATCTAGCGCCGAAGTTTAAGAAAAGTAGAGTTATACCTCTACTCCTCATCTGGAAATGCATGCCCTGTTCTAGACCGAACTTTACCTTCGTAGCAGTATTAGTGGCAGTAATAGTAGTAGTAGTAGTAGTAGTAGTAGTAGTAGTAGCAGGATCAGCAACAGAAACGGCGGCAACGTTGGTGATAGCGGTTAGTTGTTTGGTTACTTATTAAAACTAATTTATTGGTTCCATCATTTTTCCAGGCAGAATTTTTTCTTTGTCATCACGTGCATGCATATCCTGGGACCCACTCAGCCGCCTATGCAACTGACAAAGGGCCTCTTCTCCCTGGTGGTGAAACTGACTTCACACAAATCTAGACTACATGGAGGTCAAGAATGCCCTGAGGGTTGCCTCATTTGGCACTGCTCATGTTCATATTGCGGTAAAAGGTAAGGATCAGCCCATGACATGCCTGAACAGGCAGAGGGGCAGAAGGGTATATACCTCCAAACCATTGGGCACCTGTCTGTAGTACGAGGGGTGGTCAGCACGAGGCTCCAGCCGCTTTACCCCAGGAAAGACCCGATACCTTCTGTGCAGGAGGCTGGTTCGGCCTCGCTGCCGGTCTGGACGGCACGGAAAATCTCACCCGACAGCATTCGATCCCCTGACCTCGCTATGCCGACTGTGCTACCCAGGCCGCCATTCGTATTGTGGCACCCAGACTTAAGAACAACTTTCATTTTCGGCTTTTACCATTCTGTTGGTACACGCGGTGGCGCAGTTTGTCGAGGCACTGCTTTACATGCCGGAAGGTCGTGGGTTCCATTCCCGATGGGGTCTTCAGGATTTTTCATTGACTTAATCTTTCTGGCAGCACTATGGCCCTGGGGTCGACTCAGCGTCTAACAGACCTGAGTACCAGGGATATCTGCTGGAGTTTAACCCTTTAAAGACGAACAGTATCTGTTTTATATAAGAACTCAGTGCGTACCGCGCTGTAAACATTCTCCACTTCGGTTGTAAAAACCAATCTCTTAATGTTTTATAAGGCAAAAGTTGCTGTTTGTTCTGAGATCCGTACAAAACATATAAACGCAATGTGGGCACCACGTAGAATTTTTAATGTTAAACCTGGTCGTATGTAAAGTTACCGCTAGGCTTTAAAAGGCTAAAGGCGGCCGGTACATAAGGCTGCAAAACCTAGCACCTTCATGTGTCGATTGTCTATAAATCTGGAAGCCTCAACCTCCTGGAAACCTCAGGGCCTGTCCGGGTCTCTAATGGGATTGCTTTACCTTTTTTACCTTTAAGCAAGGGACGTTTGGAGCTCTCCCGAGTATTCATTCACGACGAACGCTCCCGATACCTGAGTGACGGACGCAGTTACTCACGAACAAATTTTAAGCCTCTAATCTAGTAGTTCTTCTTATTTTCTTGCATTGCCGATTGTCTGGAAATCAGAGAGCCTCAACCCCATGGAATCCCAGGGGCCTGTTCAGGCGCGTATAGGAATGGCGTTACCTTCATCATTCTGTTACAGACGAAACGGACTTACCCTTATTACAAGGAAACGTAGACCCCTAAATTTGTGGATAGCTTACGTCGTGGTAAAATAAATAGTTGAGATCAAAATAAAAGAAGTATAAATTTTTGGTGAAATCTTTGCCATCAGAAACTATAAAATTCCTGCGTTAGTCTGAAGAGACGGAGGATAACATATAAAGGCTGGTGTGCGTGAGAATTCGTCTGTCGCAGAGAAAAACTTACCTGCATAAACTGCCACATTCTATGCCATGAATGTATATATGGAAGTAGAAGTACAGAGAGACTCATTCTTACCTCTGCACTAGATGAAGAAGAGAGGTCAATATCATGTGTCGACAGTTTACTCCGGGAAAGAAGAACAGAGCTAATGCCAGTGGCCGCGCGGTCTAAGACGTAGGTCTGCTGCCGAGCGCTTGCTGGGATCGTGGGTTCGAATCCCACCGGGGGCATGGATGTTTGTCTCCTTTGAGCTTTTGTGTTGTCAGGTAGAGGTCTCTGCGACGGGCCGATCCCTCGTACGGGGGAGTCATAGTGACTGTGGTGTGTGTCTGAGTGTGATCAAGTGAAAATAAACAACCTCGACACCTACTGTGAGCAGGTAGAAGAGGTAAGGTCTACGAAACGAAACGAAGAAGAACAGATACCCTTTAAAGGGTAGGCTTCCTAAGGCTCGGAAAAGGTTTGGGCCTTTAGTAGAAGAGATAATTGCCTTGCCCCTGTCGAGAATCGAATCCTGAGTCTAATCGTTATACCGACTACGCTATTCCGCACTCAAAATTAACGTATAACTCGACAAAACCGTCATTCCGAGCCAGTCATGCCGATTATGTTGTAGTTACTAACTGTCCTACGTAAGAACGCGTAAAACTCACCTCGAATTAACAAGCAAGCACGTCACAAAATAACGTTACTGGTCCCTACCAAGGTCAAATTTTCGGCCCATTTCTCACTCTCGCCATCACTGTGCACCTATAGAGACCACCTGGTTGTCGTCCTTCACAACCTTGTTCTGAGTGCCCGTCCTCAGAATTAGCAAGGTTGGGAGCAAACTTGTAGGTGGGCGACTACCCACACCACCCCCGCCGCTACCCGCTGTTAATGGGGTGTTAAGAAGACCCCATGCCGTTCGACCGACAAAGGGGAACCACTTCATTGCATTTGCTGGAGTGCCTGTAAAGCAAGAGACAACGGAATGGGTGGGGCTATGGGCACTTTTATTCACTGAGCTGTCAACAGACCAGTTATTAGAATATCACCCTGTGTGGGAACCGTCTCTTAAGAGGAAACTTCTCTGTGCACTGCATATTGTGCTTCACGAGCGACCTCATGAAAGGAATGGAATTTACATGTGAATCCTACAGAAGAACTACGACATTCCTAGTTGACTACTCTTCACAAGTGGTGATGCTTTTCCCTTTTCATTTTATTAACCCTTTAAAGAAGAAGCGTATCTGTTTTATATAAGGACTCAGGGCGTACCGCGCTGTAAACACTCTCCACTTCGGTTATAAAAACCAGTCTCTTAATGTTTTATAAGGCAAAAGTTGCTGTTTGTTCTGAGATCCATACAAAACACATAAACGTAATGTGGGCACCACGTAGACTTTTTTAATATTGAACCTGGTGGTATGTAAAGTTACCGCTAGGCATTAAAAGGTTAAATTTTATGTATGTTTTACTTAGTGTGTCGTAGTTTTTTTTTACCACGCAAGAACATAGATTTCCTTGTTCAAAGAACCTGCTCTTGCCAAAGGAAACATATGCCTTCCTGCTACGTATTTAACAGTTCAATACAGGACCTATCTAAGGACTGAATGAACTTCCATAAATAAAAAACTAACACTATCGCAGCTGTTTCAGGTGCTCCCGGTCTTATACCTAACCCGAAAATTAATTACGGTGTTAAATACCTCCTGCTCGATTCAAAATCTAAAATACAAAGACTATAGTAAAATTGTGCCTGCTCTCATTATGTGTGTGCAAGGTGGTTCCCAACACTACGGTTGCGCACCCACCAACATAGTCGAGCCAATGGGAAATCTTAACTATCTTGTTTTGCACAGAGTTAAGTGGAGGAAGGGGTTGCGTCGAAAGAGACGAAATATGTGAGTACACCAAATGAAGACAAAGAAACTGGAATTCGGAATATTTAGCCCCTCTCCTGTGCAATTTTTACGCAAAAGCTGGCTATGTAGTCTTTGATTCTGTGCTGACAATGAGTGGTGGCGTAGAGGGCACGGTGGTGCTGAACTAAAAAAAAAGTTTTCTACATTGAATTTCCAAAGAAAAATAGCAGCTCTCACGCCCGAGCATGGAGTTCGACTGATGAAAATGAAACTTGCGGCATCAGGACTCTTGACTCGGCAAGATATGTGGGACTCGCCTCGACCCCACTAGACTCTGCTGGTGTGTATGCATTCCCACATGCGGCTATTGCAAGCTAGCCAAATAACATTTGTCACTTCTTTGCGCGTCTGATAAGACTCGACTCGACTCGACTCGACTCGACTCGACTCGACTCGACTCGACTCGACCCGACCCAACTTGACTCGACCCGACTCGACTCGAATGTGTTGATGGGCACGCAACCTGAGGGAAATTAATCAATGAAAAGGTTCATGTTTCGTTGTTTTTACCATACACTAATTGTAACTCACGCCGCTTCTGGCCAGTGTGTCCCAGGTCCTGCAGTTTTTCAGGCATATGGAGCTTGTTTGGAGATACATTTGAAAGGCCTCCTTTGACGGGCGATTAACCCGTCCCTAAGCCACTATCCTCGCAGGCCAACAAAAAGACGCGTAACTCAGAATTACATCCATGATCTTCGACAATCTGATCCCATTGTTTGAGTGGTACAAAACAATACACAACTTAGACCACCGGCTACTGTGATCGGTGCCAAATACCCTTAGGGTCATAAAATTATGAATTACTGTTTATTGAGAAAATCCTACATCAAAAATAAATACACAGTGTGGCAAAATGCAGAGTGTCTGAACACTTTCAGGGCCGGGATGGCGTAGTAAGTATAGAGACCCCCTACGGGCAGGACGATCCGGGGTTTGAATTCCGATGTGGTGAGATTTCTCGCACCAGTCCAGAATGGTCCTGGGCCCCACCCAGCCTCCTACACAGGGGGTACTGGGTTATTCCCCGGAGTAAATAGGCCAGAACGTGGTGTTAAACACTCACCACCGTCTAGCGCCGAAGTTAAAGGAGTACAGCTACACCTGTACTCCACTTCTGTGCCTTCATGCCGCGTTATAGGGTGAAGTTCGTCTTACCTTTACCTTTACTCTAACAGTTTGAAAGGTGGCAGGATTTCGGAAAAAAGTCGCTTTGATAAAATGTTCTCACGCTTCGCCCTTTTTTCTTCTTAATAAGAGTAACTTCAAGATAAAGATCAGTTTTGGGCACTGGTGGAATATTTTCCAATGTAATCGTGTTCAGAAATTCAGTTCCTATATCAAAGGTATCAAAGGCCTTGTCCATTCTCGCGGCAGAATTATGTAGAACACAAACCCAGAGTTCATAAATAGTGCGGCGGTTGGTGCTTATATACAGCACTGGCGTTTAAGTTAATTACTTTATTTATGAACTAATGTCCGCTGCACCTTTCTGAAGCTTCATCTGCCAAACTCCTACTCAGTAGCTACTGAGTGTAAGCAGTCGCAATGTGGGGATGACAACTTACCTCTATCTAATGCCAAGAGTAAGAATACCTGGAGATTTGCTTCCAGCCACCCATAGATCTTCAAGATAATTTGTCAGGTAAAGGGAAATCTCTTCTTTTTGTCATACATAATTGTAACTGTTTACTTGGGCCGTGCCATGGCTCTGGCGTTTAGCCGCCGGCCTCCCACCGCGGAGGCCCGGGTTCGATTCAGGGTCAGTCCATGTGGGATTTGTGGTGGAGAGATTAACACTGGGACAGGTTTTTCCTCGAGTACTTTGGTTTTCGCCTGTCATTTTCATTCCCTTGGTGCTCCATTACTTGGGAAAGGACAAAAAATCATCATAGGCCTCATAGAGTTGCACAGGAGCCTTACGGCTACGGTGCGTCCGTAGCGTCTGCTGAGGGACCGTTCTCTACTAAAATAAAAAGTGTCTACTTGAAACTGTGAGACTCACGGTTACTGTTTTGCACTATTCCCGTCAGTTTGCACGTTGGAATTCTTCGCCCAGTTGGTGTGTGGTTTCAAGAACTGCTGGTGACCAGCTGTACGGTTCCAATGCAGAAATAAATCGGCTACCACAAGAAAAGGATTGCTGCCTGTGACGTCCCAGGACGTCACGCCGGGACATCCACTTGCAAAAGCGCAAAGAAGCAGCAGTGTCATGACCAAAATCGCGGAATAGAAATTCAAAGCAAAATCGTCGAACAGGCCTTAACAACGCACCATATAGGAAATCACACAGCATCTAAAATCGGGTCAGTTCTGAAAACATGGGAAGCCGTTCGCACAGAAACCGGAAATTGTTAGTGGTGCCGGAAGGAGGAACTGAAACAGAAATATATCTGCAGTGTACCCAGTCATTACTTGTAGATGAGACAGGCTTACCTCCATTACAGAAACAAACTGAAAACAGTGTTAAGTGTGAAAATACAAGTGTACATGGGACAGAAATAAATATAAACGAGACTCAGATCTGAATGTAGGGGTGAAAAACGGCGGGACTTCCGATATGACCAGACATTATATTTGTTAAATATCACTTTGCGGGTGATGAAGGAGGACGGAAAAAAAAGAGAAAGGTTAATACAATAGGATAAGTGAGAAAGAGATAGATGGATGCAGGAGGTTAAGAGAAAGAAAGATGAGACAGTAGGATAAGACAGAGTAAATTTAAGACAGGAGGCTAAGAAAAATGTAGAACAACTGTTACAGAAGTTACGGAAATTGGCGGATAGTATAGAAACAAACTTTTCAGGGACAATGGAGAAACTAAGTGACAAATTTCAAACAAAATGGAAGCAGAACTTAATAAGCTACCTCAACAAGTAAATTTTCTCCGAGAAGAAACTTAGTCAGGTATCCTGATGTAAACTTCGAAGTAGATAGAATGATTGGGAATTTGAAAGGGGGGAAGAATGAATACTTTGACGCGCATATATTGGACGTTAAAAAGGACCAGAAGAAATTATCCAAGGAATTATAGAGCCGTAAGAAGGAAGCATAAACTATAATTGATACATTCTTTGTGTGTTGTGTACCGTGCATATTTACAAGTTAATTATAACAAACCAACAATTATGCACAAAATTCGCAAAGTTGTATTTACATTGGCATTATCCCTACATGTTTCAATGGACATGCCTTCGTCTTCAGGGGATACAAAATGTTACAGGTGCCAAAGCATCAAGAAGTATAAATTCTTCCTACATGCATGAAACCTGGTCTATAAGAAAAATCTAAGAAACTAGCAGCATATTAATGTAAAGTTAATTAACTATTCTCTATTACGTAGTGTTTAGTAAAGCACAATCATTAAATATATATACAATAAAATGAAGCATGTATATTCGGACTAAGAAGAGTATCTATTCTTCATTTTATTGTATATATACTTAATGACTATGGTTTAGTACAAAAACTACATAATTGGGAATAGTTAATTAACTTTATATCGATAAGCTGATCGTTTCTTAGATTTTTATTAGAGACCAGGTTTGATGCATGTAGGAAGAATTTACATGTCTTGATGCTTTGGCACCTGTAACACTTTGTATCGCCTGAAGATGATAGCATGTCCATTGAAACATGTAGGGATAGTTTCAGTATACGTATAATTTTGTGAATTTTGTGCATAAATTTTGGTTTGTTATAATTACTTATAATTGATACAATTCAGTCAGACATTTCAAACCGCACGCAAGGAGTGACCGTAAATAATCCCAGTGAACTCGAAGACCAGTTGGAAAAGAAGAACACAGAACGTGTAAATTGTTACATAATGAACTGCTTCGTTCACATTAATATCTGTCCCTTCTTCACCAAATCTTTATATTCTGTAAGACCGAATAGTTATTTATGCCGCCCCAAATTTAGGACGAGATAAATAGTTTTCTCTCTCATTCTCGACTTAAAGGCAATAGCCGATGAACTGTTTTGCCCAAAGAGATTAAAACCTGACAAATGAATAGATGCACCAGCTGTGATGTGAAAGAGAGCAGTTAACAACTATATCTGAACTGACAGAGATGTGTACCCACATTCTGTGATTAATGCCACAATTCTTTTACGATATCGGTTAAAACCCTGAACCCTTACTAATAGGAAAGGAAAATTCCAGACCGCTTGAGCGAGACTTGTGATTGGTTGGCACTGTTTACCCCGGATGGGAAAGCTTTTATCCATATTATAAAACACAATACAATGTTCCAAAGTTCTGAAGGGTAATTGCAGGACCGGTGATGGACCCTATTGTGTACTGTGAGGTGTAGCCCACCCACATTTGAGATCACCTTCCTTCGACCTGCAATTTGTAAGTTCTGCGATATAACTGTGTGTCGGTACCTTTGCCTCAAGGTCGGTTCACAACAGCACGATGTGACTGACGCATGTGCAATATGAGTTGCCACACACAGTTCGAGAGCGCTCCGCTTGTGGGTTAGGAGCCTTGACAAATGTTTGGTTCTGAAATCACCAGCTTAAGTATTTTGGTCACAATTAACTGTTGCACCCCGTAATAAAAACGTTATTCCACCGTATTAGGTGTTATTATATAACAAGTTTTGGTCAACATCATAAAATAAATCATTGTCGGATATATGCGGTCAGAAAAGTTTTAACTTAAATTCCCCTAAATTAATACTGATTCAAGACAAAATATTATTTGCACTCTTACTTTGGTTCATACCTGAACCAGGCACAAGAAAGGCGATCTCTTTCGAGCTGGTTGCGGCATCCATTTTAAAAACACATTGCTTAGCCCGTAAAGATAAGTGACAATTTCTACATTGGTTACTTGAAGATTTAATACATACTGTGTAACAAATACGAAACAAATGCAATTAAATAAACTTTTTGGATGTGCAAAACTGTAACAGGAATATGAATATTTATTTATTTAAACTTATTAATATATTTTCTGTTTATGAAATAGAAAAGGAGAAAGATAATATCCCGTTCTAACACTCGATTTTTAGAATTACTTAGGTAGTGGTTTTCTGCATCTTCAAAAATTATTTCAGCATTACATGTATATATATATATATATATATATATATATATATATGTCGATCCTTATTTTCTTATTGCTTGCTCTGGATGACCTCTATCAAACACTATGTCCCACACCTTGTTCAAACCAAGTTAAGCGCAATATATAACCTTGTCATTTTGTAAACCTCATTGACACATTCCTAGTTTTACACTTTATTCCGAAAGGTGTTGAACAGAAAAGTACTACCCTCAGTATTTACATCACGACAGTTCTTACGGCGCTGTCAGCACCATTATTCACAGTGAACTAATGCCGCTAATACAAGTCCAGTAGCATATGTAGGCTCCCTTTCGATGGTTGGTTTAATTACTGTTACAGATAATCAATCAGTGACGGTGTTTGTGTAGGTGTCAAACTCCAGTCTTGTGTTTTGGAAACACCCTGTTCAGATCTCAACTACCTTGGCCTATTTTTTCTTCTTAGACTCAGTTCCTCGAATCAAACGCAATAAAATTTTGAAACAGGCCTCAGTCACTGCCTTCTACAGCCATAGCTCATTTAAGTTCATCACCTTATACACATATTTCCTTCGAATCAATATGACTTCTATAGCAAATGTTTTGGAGTTGTCCTTTCCGTGCATTCTGCTCGCTCCGATACACGACACAGCATAAACACAGGGACCCGATCCTCCTTGGGCTGAGAAACGCACTAGAGACCTGAACATATAACGCCACATAAGAACTTTCCACTGCCAGCCGCAACAATAATTGTAACTATATAAATCATATTTATTATGTAAGAAATATTCTAATCATATTTTAACCATAAGATTTTTAAAAATAGGGCACGTTGTACTTTTATACATAAGTGATATCAGCAGTAGAGCCTACTACAAACTTTGGAACCTTGAAAAATAACAACTTATCACCAGCAGCTGGTTTTAAATTTGGCATATTGTGCTCTCTCAGGGTCGTAGGTTTGTACGGAAATATATTGGCGTTACGTGTTTAACACTCATATGTAACTGATAATGAGCTTTTCGTTGGTATAATAAATTGAATATATTTTTGTACAGCAAAATTGTGTCCTTGAATAACTTAAGAACAATCAATCTTCATTTTACTTTGTAATGTCTAATTAAAATTAAATACTCTGTGCTAAATTCTGTCCCATCCCTCATCAAATAATTTCCTTCATAATAAATTATACCAGGAAATACAATTCTCTCGCACACCAAGAAATTTCAGAAATATATCTCAATAAGGTACCCTACAGGGGTCTGGATGACCGGGCTTTCGTTGTCGTCAATGCAGGAAAGTCTGACAACCAAATCCTACAGACCAGCACTGAAGTCTTCCCTGCTTTTTGCCACTGGACATTGGCAGGTCTGCCTATGATAACAGGGTAAACGAATGGTCAATTTTTAGGCGCGCTCGCAAAATTGAGAAAAGTGACAATTAGCTTCGTCATTTCTGTTTGTTTGTCCGTCCGTCCGTCCGTCCGTCCGCATAGACCAACTGGACTCCCACTGGAAGGATTTTCGTGAAATTTGATATTGAAGTACTTTTCGAAAATCTGTTGACAATATTCAAGTTTCATTAATGTCTGACAATAACAACGGGTAATTTACATAAAAACCTATGCACAATTATGATAATATCTCACTTAATTTTTCTCAGAATGGAAAATTTTATCGAAACAAGAAGGAGAAAAATCAAAACGCAGATTTTTTTCAATAACTTTTTTTCCGAAAATCGTACCTTTTATGAAATAATCTGGAAAAAATTGGTAGAACCAGAAAGGCCACAGATCACAACAAAATTTGGCGCATGCGCGTTACGTGCTGGGTAAATGAGGCTACAGACACACGCTCAGAATATGTAATACTTATTGCTCTGTCACAACAAAAATAGTTACGCGAACGCGCCTCACTATTACATTATAGATACAGTGCATGCCTTGTTTGTTTATAATTTATCGATGCTGTTACTAGCCCAGCTTTTATGGCGCCAAATGTTAGGATAACAAGTAATAAAACAATTAAGAATTACGCGGTAGTTGAAGCAATATGACGCTGGCCTCAGGCAAATCACGAATATTCTCAATCAGGACATTACGTATGAGGGACGAAATTCGAAAGGAATACCTCCCAACTGTAACTCAAATATGTTACCGTTTTAACTAATTTTCTATGTAAACGAACTGTTATCTGAACTGCTTCTGTCAGTTCTTGAACTTCGCCCACTCAATGTTTGTAATGCTGACAAAGCTTTATAATGATGTAAGAACAGAACGCAGGTACATATAGTATGCCATACGGAAGGGAACAAATACGTGGAGAACTGTGGGATAAAAGAGTGCTTCCGACGGGAGTTGTATCTCAATACTTTTACAGACACTTGTTTCTACGATCACTGTCGTGTTGTGAACCCGCCTTTGTGTAGCACAAACTCTCAGGCGTGGGACAAGCTACTAGCGATCTTGGCATTCCATCCAACGAATGTTTCGCGTTATAACACATTGTTCGCTAATGGTTGTTTCTAATGGCATTCAGAACAATATATTGCTCAACACTCGTGTATAATCACAGCATTCGAACTTAAAAAGAAGCCATAGAAAATAGAAGTGTCACACGTTTCAACACTTGTTACTTATTAGGTGATTTTTTCCTTTAAGGCATAAAAGTGGCGTTTCAAGAAAATTACACCCTTGGATACGTAACAAATGTCTGAGAATGAAATTGGCCGAATACGTCTAACCATAAGAATACACAGCTTGAAATTTAAAATCTGTTCTGGTCTGTTTGGCTCTTCGAAAAACAACACCTTACCGCGTGTATCACAGGCTTATGTTAAATTGCCCCGTTCTTTTAACTTCCAAGGCCTTCAAGCTTCCTGTGACACACAGAGACTTTTAATGTGTATTTTCCTACCGTCGCACAGGAATAGCACCTTTGGAGCAAACATTTTGCGTGAATCAAGGTATTTCCATATACAGATATATATATACTGCAAGACATCCAGTGTTAGCAGTTACAGTCCCCGAAGATGGTGTATATGCTCGATATCCAACAAATAAAATTTTCTTCTTCATATTTATAAATAATATTTTGATGTATAAATGATGTGCTTATCGTAAATTTTAACCGTGGGTATGCAAATTACCATGTCTAGTTATGATGTTAGAATACACATTAAAGAAACAGAATGTGATTACTTGAGATGGATTCAGTGGGAACACAATTCAGTGCCGACTTTTGTTAACACAACTGACATAGAGAGAAATGGCTTCTTTCACCCACTTACACCAACAAATGCGCAAAATGTATATAAAGTCACGAATCATCCATATGCATGAACGCTCCTACACCTCTCCCTGAGAATGGGGATTTTTCGCTGAAATTTGCAGGAGTTTATGTATAAGGACAGTTTGAGAGTGTATGTAAATTTTGTGCATTTTTTGGTGTTTTTGGGTGATTATACTTAAATGCGCGGAACAGGTATTATAGAATTTAAAAAAGAGGTGAACTTATTTATGATATTAGTGTACATGTTAAGAAAATAGAATGTGATGGCGTGAATTGGATTCAGTAGGCTCGGGATTCAGTTGCGGGCCTTGGTCATAGCTGCAATGAAATTCGAGTTACACTGGTAAGTTTTTCAGAAGGATTTTTTCAGTGAAATTACAGCGTTTCTTCGTAAACTTGGAAAACACTCACCAAGCGGTACTTAATCATATTCCAGGAGACCTGAAACCAAACTACCCCAAATTATTATTCTGTTTCATTCATCTTAGATATAAATATCTTGTTGAAACATTCCATACAAATTCTTGAAATAAATCCTTCTTTCAGGCGCAGGTACCAGGTTTCACAACCACAAAATTAGCTAAAATGTATTCTTGCATAAGAATATCTTAATATTTAATTTTCAAAGAAGACGAGATGTCGGTAAACCTTGATCCAGTTAATGTTAAGACGACCTGAGCTATGAAACCAGTCATCAGCCTAGCATAAGGTACCGTTCTTTATGACTCTCCCAGGATAATTACTTCTCATTTTACAAGCACTTCTAACAATTAACAATGGTCTTTCACATGTATATGAAATTTGTTGAATAAGTCTTGCTTTACTACGAAGCCTATCTCTTTTACATAAGGACTCAGTGCGAACCGCACTGTAAACACTCTCCACTTCAGTTATAAAAACCAATCTCTTAATGTTTTATAAGGCAAAAGTTGCTGTTTGTTCTCAGATCCGTGCAAAACACAAAAACGCAGTGTGGGCATCACGTAGAATTTTTTAATGTTAAACCTGGTCGTATGTAAAGTTACCGCTAGGCTTTAAAAGGTTAAATACACTTGTATCCACAGAAAGAGGAATTTTATAAAAATATAATAAGATATATCATCCATTACGTAATATTATTTGATAGTTCAAGAATGTAAGCGCCTTTCGACATTGTTTCAAATCCAAATTCAGTTGAAATGGTTCAGACAGTAATAAAGATGTTTTGAGTGGATAAGTTTATTTTTCCAACCCAAAACCAGCCTTAACAAAGAAATTTCTGTTCAAAATTCAAAACCAAAAGAGCAAGCAACAATTCATTTATTTTTAACGGGATAAAGAGAGACGTCTGTAAGGATGTCAGATGAGGATGTTTTTTGTGCATCCTGGCAAGCTCTTCGATTTTGTTGAAGAGATTCGTCATAGAGTGGGGGCGCGACCCGACCTACCTGTGAAGTTGTTAATGGGGAGGTAACACAGGCTCTCACCTGCTGGGGCCCACACCTCGTCGTACCACCCAAGTGAGCTTATCAACAGTGCTGTGTGAACCAGTTGCTGAGTATCCCCAGCCAACAGCCGACCATGTAAAAAGAAATCCTTAAGGTTATTTATTATACATTCCACATTTCTTCACACTCCCTTGTGAGACCATGACTTTCTGGCGGTTTTAGTAAATGTCTGAACCTCTAAAGAAATTGTTTAGAAGGAAAAATAACTTATAATACATCATAAATTTGCATTGTTCCTAAACCGTGGAAATATTCTAAATTATGAGATAGCACACATGAATAAGTACTGCTATTTCAAACACATATTTTGACAATGCTTTTATACAGGCCAAATAGAAAAATATAGACTTCCTGCCGTTTTTATACAGGTGAAGCGTAATCTCTCAAATTAAGAGCAGGACATGGACTGTAGATTTTCGAGAACAGGGTGCTGAGGAGGATTTAAAATATCACAGAATTATTTAAACTTAAAGTTTTTGAGGAAGTTCTATTGTATTACTAACCTATTCATTCTATTTACATGTTCTGAAGTTTGCTGGCTTCCAGGTATCCGAAATTGTATCTCCTTTCTTGCACAGACCGGCCACTAAAACCATTCTCTTCTTCACGTCCTGTATTTCCATAAAAACAATCTTTAATGCCCTCCTCTCAAATAAGCCTACATATCAGAAGGGGTATCTTACCTTGAAGATTAAGAACTTTTGTGTGTTCATGTTACTCGTACATACTGTTCTACGTCCCCTCTTTGAACCGATCGCTCTAATACATCTGTTGACAAGTACAGTTACGAAGAATTTCTTCTACATCTTATCCTGACGTCTTTCTATCTGCTCACTGCAGGTGTAGAGGGTTATTGTTGTACCTGACCACACTTAGTGACACACACACACACACACACACACACACACACTTACTCACACTCACACTCGGACACACACACACACACACACACACTCGGTAGGACTGCTGTGGTGAAGGGATCGGTCTGCCGCAAAGATTTCTACCTGACAAAAACAACATTCACAAGAGACAAACATCTATGTTCCCGGCCGGGTTCGAACCAGCAATACCAGCAACCAGGGGGGGGGGGGGGGCGGCAGACCCATGCCTTAGACTGCGCATCCTTCGGGATCGGCTACGAAGAACTTCATTACGCGATTTTTTCGTCATCCTTTATTCATTTCCCTTATTTTCTTACATTCTCCTCACCCCTTTCTTCGCAACTTCCCAATCCACGCGTGTCTTCTTTCCGAAGAGTTATAAATCAAGTCTAGGGCACATGCAATACAACAGGTAAAGCTGATACTTCGCTTTTTAAATTGATGTGTGTTGTTTTAATGTTATTTGTTTTAACCATTTCAGACTTGCATTTGTCTAAATGGTTATAAAAATTCAGTTCCTACCTTAAAGAAAACACATGTAATAGCCATTAAAAAGACGTACGGGTTAAATAAACACAAAATTCACACCTGTAAATTTAGTATATTTAGCAATTTAGCACAATTAATATATATTTTTATTGGTATTTCACCTACACCTTCCGGTCAAATATAATCTTTCTTTTGTACAAAAACATTAGCCACTTCACAGTTACAGTTTTCCTACAACAACTAGCGACCTAAAGTTTTAAAAACAGATCTATGTGTTACTTAACAACTTAAAATTTTGAATTATATTACAGAATTATATAATATGGTTATAAAGTTTCTATATATTGTAGAATAATTGGCGCTGTAGGTAATTACAAGTTTTACATAAAATAACTGTTATCTCAAGGATGTCTATGTGTAATCGAACCGTATGGCTGAACACAAGCAATAAAATATGTTATGTAAGCCGACTATATAAAATACATAATTATGTACTGTGTATTTACGTAAGTACAACACAACGGGTGTATCATTTACAAGCCTACAAAACAAAGCCCTTCTGGAAAAGAAAATAACAAAGGACATCTTAATCTTGGCACTCGATGAAGGTGAGAGATCAGCTTCACGCCCTGGCCGCTTTATCTCCCGGGAAGTAGGCCTGTACTCATTGAACTGGTAACTGAATGAGTCCCAGAAGTCATTTGGAACTTTTGGACGAAGTTGTATAAATTTCATACACGTAAAGGAATTTGAACCCCAGATAGTCGAGGCCGTAGCC
This sequence comes from Coptotermes formosanus, assembly GCA_013340265.1. Taxonomy (NCBI): domain Eukaryota; kingdom Metazoa; phylum Arthropoda; class Insecta; order Blattodea; family Rhinotermitidae; genus Coptotermes; species Coptotermes formosanus. The sequence continues at coordinate 267,491 of BLKM01000309.1, read as the reverse complement.
TATTCACTGTAATGGCAAGCTTACGAAATAATCAGAGTTGTGAAAAACATAAGAAACACACTGATACAAAATGTACAAAATATTATAAAAGTTATAATATGTATTTGCGTTTTAAGTTGGGACATAAGAATTAAAAATCCGTAACTGAATTTTGGTATAATTACATTCCAGGAATGTACTCTGTTCTTAGCCACTTCCTTGGTAGCGCGTGTGAAAGCAAAGGTCAGCCTAACCCCCTAGGGCGCAACATCCTGTCTTCACAGGAAGGGTGCGTCACCGGTGTATGCAATGGTAATAAGGGAGGTCCCAGTCGACTGGCACTAACTTCTTTGCTCACTTACAATAAGATGTGTTTTGTATTTACAGGCCATTAAAGGGATAGGCCTACTCAACACAATGCACTAAATACGTCCTGAAATGCCCAATTTTGTAGTGCGGCGCCAACAGCATTAGCACCGGTTGGTTGCATCCACACCTACAGCCAACTGCATGATCGCCGCATTTCCTTCTTCTGAAGAAGGCGTGTTTACGCATAAATATTTCTTATAAACTAGACCCCAGTTTTGTTGAAAGTGCCAAAAACAAGTTAGACCTACTTCTCTCCAAACATCACCTCCACTCTGTAGCAGAACTTTTAATTTCGTCTCAAAAATATTTCCCAAGCAGTGCACAAAATATCTGGAAAGGAATGGCCTAAGGTGCTACTTTATTTGCTTGTTAGGGGATCCTCCGTAATGAGGACTTTTATGCTGCCTGTACGTCACCTTATTCATTGAATGTTGGGCTAAGCAAGGGATAGGGTCGTTAAAAAGGATATACTTCAAATAAATATTTTCCCGTTTCCTCGGGTACGACGCCGTGTGAATTGTTTTCTGGGAGAACAGTGCGTCGAAGGTGGAGGTGGTTTTCTCCACAGACTGTGCTGCGTTTTTATTAATCTAAATCACGTTCTGTTCCAGAACACCTGCATCACTGTAACAATCTAATATTTAGCACAAATGAATAATATTCTGATCGTTGTAAATTTTAACCATGTGAAGATAAACTAAGTGTAAAATTTGTCCTATGCACACCATGAATATATGAAAGATAGGACAGGTATAGCTCCACTCATTCTTATCCTCAAATTCAGATAAATGTGAGTGGTATGCTTCAAGTTCCGGATACTTTACCCCCGCTGCCCATTGAATGTGATGTTAAGTGGCAGCATATACCTACTTTTGCTGTTTTTTTAATTGGATTCAGGGAACTTCGCATTCCTAGTCATTTCGAAATAAGGACCAGGTTCCGGTACTCTGAGATGGGGTCTGCTTCTGTGAAGAGGGGGTATACATATTAATCACCGTCACGCTACAGGCTTAATAACCGGCCCTGCCGCAGGAGTAAAGTGCACTAATAACGACGTATTGGGTGGCACGGCTGACCCTCCACTACAGCTTTATTAATGTGTCGTATGCTCAAAATTGTGGCGTGTGTGGTCTGTCTGTCTGTCTGTCTGTCTCACCTTGCTGCCTCACAGGCTACTCTTCCTCTCTCGCCACCTGCCACTTTTCTGTCAAAATAAAAATGTCCCTCATACCTTTAAATTCTCAAACCACTAAACTCCCTGGGGCCCCAACAACCGCTATATTATCATACACAGTTTGTCTAGACACTGTAGTGCAACATATACTACATACGCACTTTGCTGCCTGTAACACAGATGATTCAATTAGATTCAGCCACACAGGCCTGGCGTCATTCTGTGAGGTAAAGTGTAACTTAGACACAGACAGAGATTGTGACTTTAACATTTTATGCTTGATGACAGTTTATTAGGTGAAAGGCGCGTTATGGAACTTTGTGTGTTGAGAAATGTATGGGACAGTAATTCTGTTACGAAATGGACAGCACACTACAATGGATATGGTTAATATTTAGAACAATGTTTTCTCAATTTTTCCTCGCGGAACTACGCGGTTTCTCGACCCGAAAATAATGGTTCCACAAAAAAATTCATAACGATATAAAACGAATAATTTCAAACTAATTATTAGAAACTTAAATTAAGAACCTTTATTTTCTTTGGCAATGATCTATCTGTTCAAGTCAGTCTGAATTTGCCATACCAGAATAAATATAATAAACTTCTTCTGAAAAGAATTTTGTGCAGGAGAACTTACTAGATTTAAGTTTTATTTTTGTGAGATATTAAATGTGATCTCTATTTATAAATGTTTGCAATAACATAATGTGTTGATCTTATATTTTCTTTTAACGTATTTGTGTTACTATTCTTATTTATTTCCGGTCTAGCTTTTTAGGCTCATATATGAAGGTTTGTTAGGTGCTGGGCAAAATATTTCAAGCCCAAACTTGTTCGGCACGGAAAATAATTTAGAAAACAATGGTTTAGGGAGCGTGCTGCGGGTGACGGGTGGAAAGTGGCAGAGTACGTTATAATAGTCGAACTTATAGAGGCAGATCCACTTGTTTCAAAAATTTTAAGTAATTCGATTGCATCCACTGTGTTTAAAATAACCACATATTATTACGCAAGGCATGTCTGTTAACTTACAAAGCATCCATTACTAAATTTTGCAACCAGTATAGTTATCACGTGGAAATTAATTCACACCACAAAATTTGCTACATATTTCGGCAAAAGAGGTTACTTCTGGGTGAATATCCTATTACAAACTACTGAGATGCACTGCTTGTTTATTTCTGGAATTTAATAAAATGTACTAATAAAATATGAGTTTTAAAAAATGGGAAATAAATAAAGGTACAACGGGGGTTTTCGTGTGGATCCACTCATTGTCTTGTTCACCGCTACATAATTTATTCGTATTCATTCGCTATTAGTGACAGTGACTAACGAAAGTGAATTTCGAATAAAATCTCTATCATAGATGCCAAGAGTTGAAACAGCTGAACGTTTTCACATTGACATTTAATTTGATAATCCCTCTTTGTGTAATATATTTTTGTAGTCGTGACTGAGAAATAGCGGTTTGTGTCCGGACTAACTAACTAACTAACTAACTAACTAACTAACTAACTAACTAACTAACTCCATGGAGCAGAGGCCTTCTTGAGAAGCTAAGAGTTTCTCAGCTAGTCAAGAAATTCCCCCGCATTTTATGGAACCCGAAGGTTCATTACCGCATTCACAAGAGCCCACCACCTGTCCCTATCCTGAGCCAGCTCAATCCAGTTCATGCACCCCCATCCCACTTCCCGAATATCCATCTTAATATTATCCTCCCATCTACGCCTGGGTCTCCCAAGTGGTCGCCTTCCCTCGGGTCTCCCCACCAAAATCCGGTATGCACCTCTCTCCTCCCCCATACGTGCCACATGCCCCGCCCACCTCAGTCTTCTCGATTTGGTTACCCGAATAATATTTGGTGATGAGTACAGGTCATCAAGTTCCTCGTTGTGCAGTCTTCTACAATCCCCTGTCGCCTCGTCCCTCTTAGGCCCAAATATCCTCCTCAGCACCCTATTCTCGAACACCCTTAGTCTTTGTCCTTCCCTCGGTGTGAGAGACCAAGTTTCACATCCATACAGAACAACAGGTAAAATTATAGTTCTGTATACCCTAATCTTTGTGCTTTTGGATAGTAACCTGAAAGACAAAAGATTCTGCACCGAATGATAGCAAGCACTCCCCGACTTCAATCTGCTCTTAATTTCCTCATGAACGGAGTTTCGATTCGTTAGGGTTGCTCCCAAATATTTGAATTCTTCCACCCTTTCAAAGGAGTTATTATCTATATTTATGTTGTGATTATGTCCTGCATTCTGATTTCGAGACATGACCATGTACTTAGTTTTCTCAGCATTTACAGCATTTGTGTCCGGACTAGAATACTAAAATAAACCTGTAGCTTTTATTTAAAAAAATCTTATTGTCTTAACCAGATTCGGTAAGAGCTGAGATATACGTGACAAAATAAAAAACCATCAGTGCGGGTAAAATTGCAAAGACAGCAATAAATATTTTACAATTAGAAAAATAATAAATACAATTGTCGCTTTTTAATTAAAAATTTCACTACTTAATAACACGAATTAATTACCTTATGATTTTCAGTGATTCATTTAGTAAACCACTGACTGCCAATTTAATGACATCGAAAGGGACAAAAGTTCTTCTTTGGGGTTTCTCCCGTACCTGGGGCTGTGTCTAATATATTCCATGGTCTGCTTCCTGGCCGTCAAGCAGATGGAGCGTGAGACACACCGCCCACTCGCAGCAAGAGAGAGCCTGAATATTTGTGGCATGGAGTCGTTACCAGAGCGAGGAGAAATTTTAGGTACCGTAGTATATACATTTTGATTTTTTAGGGACATAATAACCGATCCCGGTGGCCGTGTCGTCTAAGGCTTAGGTCTGCGGCAACTCGCTTGCTGGGATTGCGGGTTCGAATTCCGCCGGGGTCATACATGTGGCTGTTGTAAGTCTCGTGTGTTGTCACGTACCGATCTTTGCGACGGGCTGATCGCCCGTCCAGAGGAGTCCTACTGAGTGTGCTTGTGTGTGTTTTTTGAGTGTGATCCGATGTTATAATAATCCTCTACACGTACAATGAGTCGGCAGGTGTCAGACTACGAAAGAAAGAAAGAAAGAAAGAAAGAAAGAAAGAAAGAAAGAAAGAAAGAAAGAAAGAAAGAAAGAAATGTAATATGACCTGGCATTGTATTTAACAACGCTTTCTAACTTTCTTCATTTGGAATATTTACTGCTCATCTTCTTCCCACAATATCACTCATAAATATGTGAATATTATTAACTTCTTGAATTCCTATGAAATCGACACAGTAGTTTCTACATGAATAGAATTCCGAAGTCACGAGGCTAAAGTGTACTTCATCAATAAAAGTTTCTCCCCTTAGGAACATACACCGTTGTTTTGCGAAGCCTACTTCTGAATAAAGAGGCCCATTACACAAGTAGCAGGCCTGCTTGTAAAACCATCAGCAAGTGGCTCAAAACAAATTAATGCCGATTTGAACTGCATTAGATAAAATATATTACCTGTTTCTCTATAGATTTGTGTCAGCATTCAATGCATTATAATAGGCTTACAATTGTAGGCGTACGTTAGGCGTGTCACTGGTCTTGCCACATCTTGCCAACTGATTATTTATTATTGTAGGACAATTCGGAGTGCATAGTCTGACTTACTGTCAGCGTCTTTAAATAAATAAATGTTTGCATACTACATGTAAACAAGCGGCAGTTTTACACCGTAAGAATTCTATTACCATCTGACGCAGCGATAACTCTTCCTTTATTTATTTCTTACACCGAATCCTTGCTATATACTATTTGTAGATGCAGAGGACTGTTGTTGCATCGGAAAACACACACACACACACACACACACACACACAAAACGCTCAACAGCACTCCTCTGTACGAGAGATCGGCCCGTCGCAGTGACTTCTACCTGACAACACACAACTGTCACAAGAGACAGGCCCCCTCCCCCCGGCGGGATTCGAACGCACAGTCCCACCAAGCTAGCCCCAGCAGACCAAAGCCTTAGACCGAGAGGCCAACGGGATCGGCGCAACCAGAACTCAATAATATGGCGTTCCAGCGTAATACCTGTTTTTCTTCTAACCCTTTTACCATTAGTGACTGCACTACGTTATCCCGGGTCCATTATCCTTCCACAAACGCTCCATATGCAGTCATTCATCTACCATCGAGAGTACATTATAGCCTTAGCAATTGATAGCGGCGTTGAATAAAACACCTCTCTCTCTCTCTGTCTCTCTCTCTCTCTTTTCTCTCTATATTTTATGGCGTTGAATGATGAGCTCTATGGAGTGGCTAGATACAGCGATTTATGAAGTTGTGGGACTTGACCGTTGGTAGGATCAGATGTGAGGTATTGCAAGTACGGACTTTTACAGTGCTTAACACAGTACGAAAAGTCACACAATAGTAGGCTTGGAAAAGTGCAGTTTTTTCACACTATAGCGGGCCGACGATTTTTTGCAACGTAAAACATGATGCACAGTGATGGGACGGGAGCTGAGTTACGATCCCGGATCTTGTAAAGACAGGTGTGCCTCAAATTGCCGTATTTGATATTCGCATCTGCATACATTATTATTTCGTGTGTTCAACGTAACTGAACGATACACCTGTTTGCTTTTAATACATCAGTAAAAGGAAGCTGCTAAATAAGGTGTAGGAATGAATGTCATCGCTCGGGCTTGTCGCTTTGACTTTTATTCTGGAAGTAACCTGTTGGTGAAAGACACTCTTAATAAAGACCACTATCAATTAAATATACGAACTTTTAAATATATGTCAAGTTTTGTAGTTTAATAGTACTTAATCTGCCCAATAGGGGATGAGTACGTGGTACAAACAAGTGAATGCTCCAATCCGCACAAGGGTTGCAGTACTTGTTACTTGTTAACGTTAGGTCAGTCTTAGCCTGCGGTTCGCGTGTGTGGTCGAGTGCAGTGGAAAAAGCAGTGTAAGTTGCCGTCAAATGGCACCTTGTTCAAGTACGTTTCTTGAATTGGTTACATGTGAAGGAATATTCCCAACGCTATGTATTCGGTTAATTCTTTCGTTCATAAACGGGATGATAAAGTATTTAAATATTTTAATCACAGTAACAAAAATTTTATATTTTTGTACGGAATCACATTTATGAAGTTATTCGGAAGGAAAGATGCAATTACCATTTAGTAAGTACAAAATTGGTCTCGCAAAATTCAGTCTCTAAATTAATTTCAAACTTCCGCACGCTTCAAGAATTCCATCTAAGGTGCAGACTGAAGGTAATCTCACCCAATAAGAAGAAGCCTGACCTAACAGCAACCAATTCGCGATAAAGGTATTCAGTTAAGAACCTCTCATATAGCAGCTCATTAGGGAGAACGGTGATTTCATTGGCTGCGGGTAGCCCAGACACAGGTCACTTTTCGAAGAAAAAGTTTCGGTAAAATGTTAGTTGCTTGACCAGCTAAGCGACAATCAGCTTGTCAATAGAAACTCTGTCTTACGGATGTAATTGCTACAATTGCCTTTTTTCTGGCGAAAAAAAATATTGAGTATTCTCAGCTCCAAAATTATCGTAACTGAGCTCCAGCTACATTAGGAACTTCCATCTGTCCCACCGCTGCACAATGCCACATTCCCCCTGTTCGTCACTTAACCGAATACGATTCGATGTATTGGAACGTATATTCAGAATTCTGGGTATCCCATCCGATCTGAATTAATAGTAAAATTAAATCTCACAGATACATAGAGAATAATGTTAAAAGTATCTTAAAATATGACGCCGTGTAAATCGCTAATGGACACAGATGTTTCGTAGAAGTTTGTTGTTTCCATCTTCATGATAGTTTAAAATCGTCTTCGTAAGCCTTGAATACGGATCCAGTAAGCTTCTCCAAATATGTCTGTTACCGTACCAGCGCTGCTTTGTATATTGAGAAACACCTGAATTTTCATCAACACCGCTGAGAGGACCTTAAAGTTCTGATATGGAGAACAGTTTGAATATCAGTTTTACGTGTCAAAACAATTTACGAAAAACGTGGTACTGTGCAAGATCAATCTTATTTTCGGGCGCATAAAATGGAGTTTTCAAACACAAATTGTAGTAAATTTAACAAAGTCTTACCCCATCCAATCTTTATAATTCATTTAAAAATTCAACATTAAAATTGAAAGTGTGAAACTTTATTCAAAACCAAGTGAAAATTCGCCGTTTCTTGCAGTTCATTTACGCCATGACACACGTATACACTAACCTCTTCACATAGTCTGTCTGAGTCACGTGCTTATGTAAATGTTGGTGGAAGGGTGACTGGATGGATAGAAGAATGTATGTATGTATATATGTGTGTATGTATGTATGCTCATCACCTTTATGTGACGCTAGAAGAGGTACATATCTTCCCTAACATATTTCATGGCCGGCAAACCCTTTGTCCACTCAGATGAACTGCATTTCTCAAACAATTGTCGCAATATTATACAAAATTCTGACTTCAGATACATTAAAAACTTAATGTGGAAATGAAATGAAATTTCTTATTTTATAGGTAAAATGTCATCACATGTACGAATTATATGTGCGTGATATCTGGAATATTATATACAACACCGGTGTTATGTATTATACCAGTTGTAATACTATTTGCAATTTTACGTGTTTTAGGATAAAGTGAAATAAGACGAAACATCTGTGTGGAGATACTTTTTTCTGGTGAATAAAAGTTTCATTTCGTACGGTTAACTGTTACTGGTCCTCGGTGGTAACATTAATTTGATACGTGTTGACACAAGCAGTACTACTTTCAGTCAACGGGGCAGAGTCCTTCTGGACAAGTATGTAGTCGCTTAGATCATGAAGACGTCTGATTTACTGTACAAAGCTAATATTCTCCTAGATGCAGCGTACGTAGATTAAAATCAACAAGTTCGGTAATGTCACACATCCCGTTACGTTTATAGGTACTGAAGCTCAACTTTTGCGGGAAGTGTCTGAATTCCGAAGGCAATCTATCACCTTACAAAGCTGACGGAAGTATACAATGGGTTTTATACAAGGCACTACCAACGATTGTTTGTCCGTCCATCTTTTCCTAGGGCAAGCTAGTGTTAGCGATCTAGGTATAACACTAGTCACAGGAACGCTCCTTCAATTAGGACTGGGTGGTGTGTGCAAGCAATCTGTGGTGGTTTTATTCTTGTATGGAACGGAAGAAGTGCGTCAAGAGTCTGTTTAGTTTAAAAAGTAGGCTAATAACTTTCTATTAGACGGAGCGTGTGCAATTGGAATTTACAAGTAACGAGTGAAAAAACGTAGCGTCATTCACAAAGTGATGGAAGTGGAAGTGTGTTCAGCGTGAGAAGCAGTTTGTTTCCAGTGTCAAGTATCAAAGCACAGAAAGTGTTTTAAGTGTAAAATGTGTTGGGCGATTTGAATGAAGTAGTGAAAAATTATATCTTTTAATGTAGCCTCAGTGGCGGTTAGTGATCAGTGATAATTGTGAGTGCAACTGGCAAATCTTGCTTTAATTCACGTCTAATAAGCTACAGCAGCAACAGCAGAAGCAGCAGCACATCCACCACCACCACCACCACCACCACCACCACCACCACCACCACCACCACTAACAACAACAACAACAACAACAGCAGCAACAACAACAACAACAAGAACAACAACAATACAATCATCTTCATCAGCACCAACTCGACAAATATGCTTCCGCCCCTGCAAGGTTCACTACCTACAAACCATCGTGCACTACGCGATGTCAGAAAAACACCATCTGAGCGCGCCGGGGTTAAAGTAGGTGGTCATTTCTTGTCCCCCCGTTGCTTCTTGCTCAGTAAGGCTCGCTGGCTGAATCACTTAGAACAGCAAAGCCACTCCGTATCAGTCGGAGTTTGGCGTGTTTGAGTCGTAGGGTTTTGTAGCACGTAAGCGTTAAGTTGGCAGCCTGTATTTCAGAGACATCGCTACATATTTAAGAAAGTGTTTGCTGTTTTTTGTGTTTTGTCTCCTCCCCCCCGCCCCCCCTCCCCCCAACCGGCAGGGCTTTGCTGATTAGGTCGCGATGTTAGATTTTCGTACTGTTAGGTAGGCAGGTATTTAGATGTAAGACCGTGCCAATGTGCGGGGCCACGTTGGTAGTGTAGTGTGTCGGCAGGCTGCAGAAAACTTGACACCCTTGTGTTTCAGCCAGTGGCGGCGGAAGCAGCACTTGGAGAGGTCGCGGAAAGACACACAAAATTAATGGTGAACGTTTCATGAAAAGAGTCTTTGAACACGGAGAAGGTAGCCAGGTTATTCTACAGGCTACTTTCAATGCGATGGAGACTCTTTCTAATACAGAAATCTGAATTGGAGGAAGTAAATCATATACAAAAAATGTAAGTTTTCACCGTTAATCTATTTAACTGGAACCTCTTTAATTTTAAGGTTTGCCTCGTGTGTAAGTTGCGGCCTCTTCTATACAGAACTGATTGCACACATCAGGGAAGGGAGTTCACACATTTGCTTTTGTCACTTGTTCTTCAAGTGGTGAAGTGGCGTAAAACTCCTTCCTATCTATTTTCACTTAATTTAAGGTAGATTCGTCACTAACAGAATATTTGATTATATGCCTACCTAAATTTATTCTTTCATTACATGATGGATTCCTAAATAATTTAAAAGTCATCAGTACATTAAAATTCACTTGCATTCACTAAATTGTGCGATGTTTACAAAGGAACGTGACGCGTCTACACAAAAAATGGTGTGTGCCCTCAATTCTTCCCTTAGCTCCTAGAGCGAAGCAGCCCGATCTCCATGAACACGCAAAATATGCATTGCAGCATGTCATAACAACGTTAACACACTGTCTGCACTGGGCTGTGGAGCTCGCCCGGTTTGTATTGGCAGCCGGAGGAGGTGAGCGGAGTGGACCTAACATGTTGTGGCTTCTGTACTCTTTCAAATTAGGATTGCGTTGGGGGGATGGATAACCTTTCATCACCAGAACGTGTCAGAAACTGCCACTCATGTTGCAGGACACTACGTGAGCCAACAATGCCAAATGCGCGTGAGCAATTGTGCCTTTTTACAGCTATACGCATGGAATTGGTTACAAATCACATACATTTTGGATCTGAATAAGAGGACTAAGATTTTTTTTTAAATTTTGGCAAAACTCTTCTTGTTTGACGTCCTCAAAGTCTGTTAAAGTGTGAAATTTGGTCTCGACAAACTGTAGATATACCGTTGTTTTCCTATTTTCTCTTCAAAATTTAATAGGACTACGCGATAGGAGGCTAACAGGACTTTCGTTAGGGTGTTTGGATCAGCTGCACCTTGCTATAGAATACGAGGACAATAAAATTATTTAAAGCTGCAGGAAATTTTCTCATAGTCCGTCGTACTCGGTTGGTAGAATGTCTTCAGCTCTTCTTAAAGTAAACTATGTTGTATTCTAATGTTCTGTTTTAATTGTTTCAAACTGTTAGCTAATCACACTCTTTCAGCGAATAATCAAATTTATGTATAAGCTTCTTCTGTCAGTGCATTTTTTTAGAAACTGCTGTTTGCCCCTGCCAATCTGCAACACTTCCGACCCAGTTAGTAGGACTGCGGGGGGTGGGGGGAACCAGGCCAATTTATTAGGATACTACTTCTTTAAAACACATTTTGCTCTGAACTGGGGCTTTTTTTTAATAAACTTATCTGTGTTTGTTCAGACTGTAGGGGTTTTGCCCCAGTACGTTTATATATCTTTTCGTGCAATATTATATTGTATTCTTTTGTTGGTTTGCTTAGTGTTTGTGTATTTGTGCTGTTTTTGTATTTGTGTTTCTTTTTCTGTGCTGTCTTTATAATAGGCTTTTTTGTTGTTAAGCTTGCACGTTAATAAATACCCATTGATTATAATAATTATTATTATTATTATTAGGATAAGGATATAAAGGTGTCAACTTCTAAATTACAAATAGCGTGTTTGTATTAGTTATTGACGCGTTACTGGTGCATTTACAGTTTAGCGTCCTTTTTGGGTCAAATACGGCACTGTTCATTAGACCTCCATTGCTTTAAAGTTGTCATAGTGGGTGACAGAATAACCAGAGTTTGAGAATCACACGCTGTCCCTTCGGCAGACATGAAACAAGATAATAAACAAACTGATGAAGCCTTCCTCAGTACCCTCACTGAAATTTCAGCCAATAGTATGAAGAAACGATGATTCGTACTGGAGTCCTACACAGGTTTCTGTTTGCTAAAGGAAGTTGGTAGTACGTCTGAACAGGTTTTATTGCTGTAAACACCAAATGGTGCACTCTGTAGGTGTCGCGAAGGTGTTTTGTTATATACACGTACACCAATAAAAATAAATATGAGTGTTTCATACTTTTACAAGGTATACATTTTACAAGGTATACATTTTACAGTCTTTTAAGATGTGTGTTGTGATGAATATTATTGCGATGGCAACAATAGATAAAATGGGCCCTTTCCGCCATTACCTTCCCCCCAGACACGTTCAGCAACACTGCGCCGCTATTTTCTCACAATATTTTGCGCATGAAAAGCCAGTAAATTATCTGTGGGTGGTTTTAAAGAAATCCATGGGTGACCTATAGAGGCAGCTATTTCTGTGTACGTACATGGCTGGGGATCATATCCCGGTGGAGGCCAGATTCTCCGCACACGTCCAGATTAGCCCTGGGTTTCACCAAGCTTCCGGTACAATGGGTACCGGGTCTGTTGCGAGGGTAAAGCGGCCGGGAGTGGCGTTAGTGCTATTAATTTATTGTTTGAATATTACAAACCTATGAACAAACATCCTGTAGATATACCTACTAAATTGTCCTGTACATATCTGAAGCAGCTCAAAAGTCACCTCTATTGTATCAGCGAAAATCCATGTATATTAGTCAGGTAAAGTTAATCCTAGGGTACAGCTCTACTGTGTCTTTGACCTCGGCACTAAGTGCCATCTTCAAGGTTCACGAAATCCAATGAAGCTTCGTTGCACTTCTCGTGTACAGTGTTATTATCGGTGCCTGTATACTTGGTTTTTAAGCTTGATTCATAGACGTCGCTTACTTCCAATCCTATCTTCACCCTTCACTTTAATTCTAATAATCCGATGTGTGAGATCCGAAGGCAAATCAGACTTACATATATTGAGGGAAATACGCATTCTTTTTACTGTGAAACATCTTGACCAGAAAGTTTTAATGAAGGCCATGGGCTTTGTACTTTTTGCAGACGGACACAGAGTTCTAGCAAGTCTGGTCTTTCCTGTCTTAGATTAAAGTATGTTCGGTACCACAACTCGGCTTTTCGCGCCGGACAGTGGTCAAAATTTTCAAGCACCTGACAAGCAAAGTCTTCCCCTTTCGGGGGCCCACGTCTTGCCATTAAAATATTGGTAAAAATAATATTTTTCTTTGCATGTTTCTAGAAAACTTTCAGCTTACTTGCTTTTCCTCCAAATTTCAAAGCCCAGTACAGAAAAGTACTGACATAAATATCATATATCTCCTCTGTACAATAGTTAAATCACTTAAGGTAACAAACACGTGAAGGTAGTCTCTACACTAAACTGAATCGTAGCTGACTGTTGCTGGTTGGATCAACGGCAGACGAGGTAACAACATTTGTTCTGGCACACAAAATCTCTATTCGCCTTTATTAAAGATACCTAGTCTAACAACCATGTATATGCATGTAGATTTGTTTGAACCGGTTTGTGTAATTTACACGTACAATGAAGCAAGTCGTCTTTCCAGACAGCCGGGCTCCCCGTGACCTCGCTAAGGTTCTTCAAGCAGTAATTATAAACAACTCTGTCGCTCAGACAAGAGCCCTGAGACTGGCAAGCCTCGCAGTTCCCCGAAACAGACGTGTAAATATCTTCGTCATTGCCTTAAGTATAGACCATTACTAGATTAATCGCCGATCCCAGCGGCCGAGCGCTTGCTGTGATCGTGGGTTCTAATCCCACACGGTGCATGGATGTTTGTCTTGTACAGTGTTTATGTTGTCAGGTAGAGGTCTCTGCGACGGGCCGATCCTTCGTCCAGAGGAGTCCTACCGGATGTGGTGTGTGCTTGAGTGTGATCAAGTGAAAAATCGAAACCCTCTACACGTACTGTGAACAAGTAGGTAGAAGAGGGAAGGACTACAAAACAAAAGACTAGTTTAATCTCTTCAAGCAAGACGGTGTAATGGAAAACTCTATATTTGTACTCAGGAAGTGCCGGGTTCGAAAATCTGCCAGACTCTGGCATTTCTGACAGGTTTCTTCTTTTCTCTGTCGTACCATTCAAGTAAGTGCTGTGATAGTATCTCAGGTCAGAGCTGCTTCCTTCCAATTTATTTCCATTTTATTACTCATTGCTCGTTCTAACATCTAACTCTGTGTAGGCTAATCTGAGACACGGACAGCGTCGTACAAAAGGCCCTTAAAAATACGTTCCTTTCTCTATTGTTTTGTCTTAAACGAATTCAGCGACAGATAGTTTTAGATACTGTATAAAATATCTCTTATATCTAGTAACGGTTACTCTTAGTTTGAAGACGCAACCAAAGTTTTGAAACTGAAATTATTGATTAATGAATTAATAGTTGGGTGGATGGATGGACGAATGAATGACCAAAGAAAGGACTATAAGTTGTGTACTTCCCACCTTTATCTAAGGTTCCCGATTATGACAACAGTTCCTGTCAATAGCTGCGACTACCCTTGCTTTCTATATTTCGCTTCTCAAGCTAGAAGAATTCCCGTCTCCAGCTGTAGTTCCCATCTCGAGATAAGGTTTCATTCTCGAGCTACAGTTCCCATCTCGAGATAAGGTTTCATTCTCGAGCTACAGTTCCCATCTCCAGCCATACTCCCCTTCACCAACTAGAGTTCCAGTCTGAAGGTACTGTTTCAATCTCTAGCTACAGTTCACCTCTCTGGCTACAGTTCACCTCTCTGGCTACAGTTCTATGCGCCTTCGCAAAATTGTGAAAAGCGACGATTATGTCCGTCCGTCCGTCCGTCCGTCTGTCTGAAAACCTATACACATTTGTTATAATACGTTGCTGAATTATTCTTAGAATGAGAAATTTTTCAGACAAGACTTGTAGAGAAAATAAAACGGTACATTTCTTATTCAATAATTTGTTCCTAAAATTGTGCCTTTTATGAGATAGTGTGAAAAAATACGTTAGAGACAGACAGGCCACAGATGACAACATAATACGGCGCATGCGCTTTAAATGCTAGCTGGTTAGGCAAGAATACAGACAAACTTTCCTAATATTCAGTACTTAATTTTGTTAACAGCTGTGCGAAGTATTTTGTAGCTCCACAGCAGTGCAAGTGGAACCCGCTGCTGCCATTCCATGGAAGCACTAAACATTTTATACTGCTGACAGCTACATCTATGCCAACAAACATAGAAATGAAACATTCTGTTGCGTTTCCATGGCAACAGTTGTTCGGTTGAACGCGCCACAATGTAACGTTGCAGCACGTTGTCTTCTCTAGCTAAAAGTTGCATCTCTAGCAACAGTCTCCGTTTGCAACTAGAGTTCCAGTCTTGACCTAGATTTTCCTCAATAGCTGCAGTTCACATACATAGCTACAGTTCCCACATCTAGCCACACTTTCCACATATAAAGCTTCAAATGTTCAAGTATTACAAATTATAACCAGTCAGGGACACTTATACTACTCAAGCTGTGCTTATCATATGAAATTTCCCGCCAGCAGTTTAGACGCCACCTGGTGTCCCTATTTCCAAGTACCAACACCACAATTGTGAAAACGTAGCGTCTCGTAAATGCGGTTCTATTTAGACGGTTTGTGTTTACGTACTGTTGTATAGGCCCGTGTATACATATTTCGTATACTTAGTAGAATAAACGAAAAAATTTCTTTCGATATTTAAAATTAGGACTGCGGACAAATCCGTAATATTCTTAAAGCAGCTTCCGTGCGCCGCTGTCTGTCCGTCACACAGCGAGGTTCCTAGGCAATGAAGAGCGACGTGAAATAATGCGTTACAGTCCTGCCTGAATCCTTGTTCTGATTCAGCAAGCACAGAAGTAAGTCAAGTTACAGAAGTGATTTTTAAGTTATATTCTTCCAAGCACTGACTGTGAAACATAAAGAAATTTAGTTAGTCTGTTTTTTCCTGAAAATCTCAGGAACATTAATGCTGCTGCCTTTAAGTGCTGTTACAAAGATTCACACACCGAAAGGATTGCACCTAGAATAGTTAAATGTATTGCTGTAACTATTTTTTAATTCATAATGTTGCATATAAGGAAATTACACTACAGTGTGTTTCTAAATTCTCCAGGGATATAAGGACTCCATAGAAGAAACGGAAGATCTAAATCGAGACTAGGCAGTTTCCTTAAAACTGTACCCCATCGGCACGATACGTCTTGTGAGGAATATGCTGTTTCTTTACTAGTGTAATCTCTGTAATATGAAGTGTATAATAATAATAAAAGCACAGTCTGACACACCACCGTATGTATTTGTAATGATACATTATACCATTTATTCTAATATGCGTGCTAAGTTACTACATGTTTCGGCTCGACCAAGCCATCATCAGGTACATATACATTAACCTTTTAAAGCCTAGCGGTAACTCTACATACAACCAGGTTTAACATTAAAAAATTCTACGTGGTGCCCACATTGCGTTTATGTGTTTTGTACGGATCTCAGAACAAACAGCAACTTTTGCCTTATAAAACATTAAGAGCTCGGTTTTTATAACCGAAGTGGAGAGTGTTTACAGCGCGGTACGCACTGAGTCCTTATATAAAACAGATACGCTTCGTCTTTAAAGGGTTAAAAAGCAGAGGCCTGTTAGTAACGCAGCATAAAACATTATTGAAGATTCACTAATCTATTGTTTAAAACTGTAAAAACACTCAAATAAGACTAAGGTTAACATAACTTTTGTGTCACACGATATTTTTCAAGGTCATTTCTTGTAACGGATTTTCTACGGATTATTCGAAGAAGTTGCTAAACAGAGCATTCCCCTTTTTTTAAATTTAATGGGGAACACAAATTTTGCTCTAATGGATGAAGTAGAATCCACTTTTTTATATAAATATTATCCAAAACTTTAGAGTAACTCAACATTCTCTTCAATATTCAACTTCTTGCAGTGTAGGTGTTCGGTTCTTTACATACGCTGTGAGACTTCGTGGAGGTACTTACAGAACTGCCTATAACAAGAGTTTTCCATGAACTATAAGCTAATACATCTTTAAGATAAATAAGTGAAGACTATATGTACTTATATTACTTGCCGAATATATTTCTTTAACAGGATTTCTGCCGTAGATATGTATTCTTTTATGAAAACAGATGCTGTAACTACCACGTGAACTGCAGAGATAAATATTTGGTTGGACTTGAGGAGATGCACCTGAACTGGGCTATTTAAAAAAACCTTTTTTATGTCTGGGAACGAAATCTTCGAAATGTTAAAAAGGAAAAAAAAACTCAATGAGTGGTGACATCTGAGAGATAAATTGATGGCATCATTTAGGCCCTGTAATGTCGACAGTTTCAAATTTTTCCAAAACCATTGTGTATGTTCACAAGAACTATTTAGTTAAGATGCTGCAAAGAAATATATTACTTTCAGCTGAATCTGATAAAAGAAATAAAAAATATTGAAGTACTTTTTCCCCATGCAAGTATTTTTACTGCTGTAATTAGTACCAAGTTGCAGGTGGCTGGTTGTGTGTAACTGTTCCTGCAGTAACTGTCTAATTACCAGATGCCTCATGTTTCTCAGCCTGGACCGTCACTAGAACTATGAGGAAGACATCATTGCTGTCCTCAAGGAAACGACTGAACATTTACGTCCAGGTTTATAAAACGTCTACTGCCATTAATTGCGTTCCTGCTTTTGCGTGGAATTTATGCACGAAATATTTTTCTTGCTCTTTAAATGCATTCACGCGTAACTGTATCAAGAACGTCTTCCTGCTAACTGAAATTCTCAATGACATGCGAAGTTCAATTTGTAAAATTCAGTAATGAATTTTACTTTCCTATACGAACTGCTTTGTACGAAACGCGTAATGTTAGCCCGAAGGGCAGAACCTAAGACCTGTACTTATTTTTTTGCACAGAGTAGCATTGAATATGCCTGCCTGTGCCTTAGGTTTCCTAAATTACGTTACTCAGGTAGCCATATTGAATTAGTGAACTCATCCTAATCATTCAGTGGCAACCCTATTCCCAGTGACCATGCAATTAATTTTGAAGGAAAAGAAAAGGAAAAGATTACAACTGCTGGTTGGTAATGACTGACCGTTCGTACAGACATTTAATTTGTTAGAACCTCATTTACACGTAAGATATAACTGCACTGTATTTGAGATTTTACACAAACGTTTTAATATGTGGCTGTTGCTCTGAAGATCCATTTATGTATACATCCCTGCACAGTCTGATAGCAGCCGCTCAAATCCTCAGTACAGGTAGCCTCTATGGAAATTAATCGGATTACCAACATAAAAACAAATAGGCGCTGTGATAATCACACTAGAATCAGACACGTGTCATTGTTCCCAGTTTGGGTTTACTTGTACATAAGGGACTTTTCTTGCCAGACTGGTGCACCTGGCTGGCTAATAAATATTTATAAAATGTTTTGACGGTGGTGTATAATATTGTGTGGTGATGGGTTTATGGACTTTATCCATCGTCCGAAGAGTAAAATATTAAAAATATTAAAAAATTAAAATCACAACGTTTCGGAAGCTGGATCTGCTTCCGTCCTCAGGTGAATGGTGGGGTAGAAGAGGAGTACACCTACTCTGTTGGGCCCGTTAGACAGAGCTAGCCTCCATCACTGGACAACTCTTGTCACATTGCCTCCACATTTCCATTTGAGACTGTGCGCCACTGCCACAATGTCCTTCGCGTTGGTTTTCTTCCTTATTTCGACACTCGCCACTCCGTTGCTCCAGACACAATGCAGAATTTTCCGTTCCATCTTCCGCTAAAAATTACGGAGATTCTTTTCCTTCTCGTGAGTGACCGCATTTGAGCGTCTGGGCGCTGTGTAATAGCACTGGAAATGCCTAAGATTCCAGGACGTCTTTCTCTAACTCTAATTTTTGGATTTGTAGGCCATCATAAACCGCACACTCTTGAAATTCTGTTTAGTCATTCCAATTGTCTTTTTGACTTCCTTTCCCGAGTAGTCCTCGAACGATATCCGTTGCCATGTATGTGTATTCTGGGGCATATTCAAGAGCTTCTCAATTCAGTTTGATTTCTACTTCAGCTTTGTACGTACATAATACTTGGGCAATATTTAATTACAGGTCGTACATCTAACAGGAGGGGCTACGCGGTGGCGCAGTTGGTTGAGGCATTGCGTTACAATTCGGCAGGTCGCGGGTTCGATTCCCTATGGTGTCATAGCAATTTTTCATTGACATAATCCTTCCAGTCGCACTATGGCCCTGGGGTCGACTCAGCCTCTAAAAGAAATGAGTACCAGGAGTATTTCATGGGGGGGGGGGTAAAGGCGGCCGGTGCGTAGGGTTGACAATCTTACCACTTTTATGGGCCGAGTGTCTAGAAATCTGGGAGCCTCAAACTCCTGGAACCGGCAGGGCCTGTCCAGGCCTCTAATTGGATAGCTGTAACTTTATATCTGTTATGGTAACACTGAATCAACTACTGGGTTTTATTGGTAGGTGTATGATGAAAAGATGTACGTGGTAATAGCACCCTTGATTTACTGTAAGATAACATCCCAACTCTCGTCTGAAGTAACTGAAAAAGACAGTAAGAACGTAGTTCAAAATAGCCATTTTCCGGCCGGAATTTGATGTCGGTGACCACCGGGTATAAGTGAATCTCACCACTGTCTTACAAATGTGACTTGTAGGCTTTTGGTTCTACGCTTTGTTTATCAAACTGATACCAGAAAGTCTTCCACAGCCAGTAAAATTAACGACAATTACTACCGCACCACATGGAGCAGCGTCTTTCTCCAGCAGCTATTAGGACCTCAGCAAGTCAAAAAATTTCCCGCATTTCATGGAATCCGAGTAGATTGAAGGGTAAAATAAAATAAAACTAATTTTGATAATTTAAATTCTATACAATATAAGCCTGATAAGAACACTATGGTCTTCTAAAATAAGATGACGTGTAACTTGGTAGCGATAAAATTCTATATGATACAAAATTAATTCCTGTCTTCTTTCGACTACCGTGCTGAATATTTTCAAATTATGTTTCATACGTCTTGGCTTGCCCAAATGAAAGTACATATACAAACCTGAAAGTATTATACATTCTTTATGAACACCGTCCTACACAAGAAACTGTATTGTAATACTTCTCAAGACATGAATTACACAAATTAACTTACGCAGGCGATTCATATGAAACAGTGTGGAGTTTCATTGCTTTTGTGAGCTCAAAGAATGCAAAGTTTTTGCTGCCATAAACAATAGACAGACGGGCTTACCTTGAGGCTGGCTGGCTGGCTGGCTGGTCGAGATCACATGATCACTACAATGGACATGCCAGCAAAAGCAAAGACTCGGGCACCCTCATAATAACAAAAACTGAAACCCCTTCAGTATAAAAAGTCAGACAAGTAAAATAGTTAAAGAAGAATCTGAAGGAGACAGAAGGTGAAAAAAGAAAAGAACTTAGTAGTGGTGTGTTAACAGAAAAGAACAATTAACATATTTGTGTTAATGTCATTAGTCATTCTTCGCATTGCTTAACATAAACCTCCCAATAAAGGCTTCAGGAGAAATATAAAAGACAATCAAATGAAAGGCTTGTCATATAGACTGCATATTTGTGAATGGAGCCTGCCAAGACAAAGAGTAGCTTGCCTTTAAAGTAAAGGGGAAGGCAGTAACGGGCATAAAGAATTGGATATATGTTCCCTGTATACTCTATGACTTACATCCTTAAAAGCAAAGGAGATTTGCTCCGAATGCTCCAGAATTTTCATTAAATCTTTTTCAAGTCAATCTTTTCATTCAGTCCAGGGATATGATCTTTAATTACCCTGCAACAGATTCAGTAGCATCGCAACAGTTTTTCATCGCCAGTGTACATATAAACAGCATGAGAAGGAGCAAGCAGACCCAAGCGGAATCTCTCCTATTCTGTAGCGAGTGGTATCTGTTCAAATCTCTGCCAGTACTCTGGCTACCCTGATTGAGATGTACTATTTTGCACAGCTTCCCATCAAGGTATCGGGATGTAACCTGATTTAGGCCACAATAGTTTCCTTGCAAACATTGTCTAAGCCATTGTTGTATATTATACCACACCATCCGAAGCTACATGTATTGTTATCGTCGTACAATTAATCATAACAAGTGCAATAAAAAATGTGGTACTTATCACACGAAGACTGGGCTAGAGGTTTCGAGTCCAACGCGGCACATGGATGTAACATGTGTCTAAGTGGCTTCTGCTTTGGTGAAGACCTCGCAACTATTACAATTCCCGTTCAAGAAATGCAAAAAAATGTGTGTGTTCGGCCTAAACAAGTTTAATGATCCCGGAAAAGAGCAGGCCCAGTGCTGGCCTGAACAACAGTGCAATACAGCATGTTTAAATAAGAAATTTGTGACATAACGGAACCATATGTCACCAAATTATTCCCAATTACAATACATTTCCCGTAAGCAATGTACATGAGACTTAAGAAGTGCATACAAAATTTTGATTGTAAACCTGGAATCGATTCCAATTTCATTCTTCATCCACGTAACAATCACAGACATTCACACGCACACGCACGCACACACACACACACATATATATAGGT
Organism: Coptotermes formosanus; assembly: GCA_013340265.1. Taxonomy (NCBI): domain Eukaryota; kingdom Metazoa; phylum Arthropoda; class Insecta; order Blattodea; family Rhinotermitidae; genus Coptotermes; species Coptotermes formosanus. Next base: position 246,133 of record BLKM01000309.1, on the reverse strand, counting down.
CTATATATACATTTTGCAGTGCAGGAAAATTAGATGAAATGTTCTTAACCTCAACCATCGCTTTCTGTGTACACCACACGCCTTATTTAAAAACAGTCATCAAATTATACTGTTATAAATGTTAGTGGAAGAAAAACATGTTTTAATTGTAATAAAACAGGCCGTATTAAGAAAGAAGTGTGTAATTTCTGGGGTTTTTTCAATATAAAGCATTTTTTATTAAAATTCTTGTAAGTTTATAGTACGAATATTTGTGCCAATTTTTATTATTAATATCGCAATCACTATGTATCAGATTACTGATAATAAAGCGACTTATATAAATAGGCAAGAGAAAGCATTAATCTAAAAATTAAATATTTAACATTTATAGAAATAAAAGGTAGGCCTTGATGACTGCAAACTCAGTGCTGTGCAGTTTCTAAGGCAGTCACGTGCCTGTTTCTCACTGCGGACGCCTTGGCTTTTGTCAGTGTAACCGATGTAGGATTTATTTTGGAAAAAATGTGGCCGCTTTTTCTCTGTTAATTAAATATCTTTCCCCCCAGTGCTCTGTACGCCTGCATGCACATGTATGTGTGTGTGTATATATATATATATATATATATATATATACACACGTATGTGAAGGATTTATGCAACACGCCATTTTGAGACAGCAGTTCTAAGGCACATTTTCTCACCCACTTCTGTAAATAAAGAAATAAAAGGGCATTGTCCGATACGTCGTTAAGAGGTCTGTCTCAGTAGCTGAGGCAGAGTACGTTCTCAGTGATTTATAAACTGGATTCTTAAACATAAGTTAGGTTACTTTTATTCCTTACACTTTAAATGGCGTTTCTTTTTTTCAATGCATTTAAAACTGATCCTTGCCCCGCAGCCTATATCGTACTTTCAGGAAGTGCTCCAAATAATGTGTGAACGTAAGAAAGATGAAATGCTTTGTACAGGGATTCTTTACTTACACAGCAACTTCGCGATTTGTAATCCTTCCAAACATTAGAACAAAAGTTCAGTCGACAAAGTTGCTCTGGAACCGCAGTGTTAGTGTACCTGATTCCTGATAGGTTTTATTGAATTACTTAATTGGCTTACACCAGTACTGAAGCTATTCACATTCCTATCCCGTGACGCGGATTTGTGTTGTACCTGACTGAATCATCCATTTAATTTCAACGTGTTTAATTCCTACGTGTTTTTACTTCAAATACACCTCCAATCATTTCGTAGGCCTTCCCTCCTCTACTTAATTGTTCACAGTAGGTGTAGTGGGTTTTTATTTCCACTTGATCACACTCAAACACACACCGCAGTTGGTAGGACTCCCCTGGACGAGCGATCGGCCCGTCGCAGAGACCTCTACCTAACAACATCCACGCCCCCGGTGGGATTCGAACCCACGATCCCAGCAAGCACTTGGCCGCAGACCTACGCCTTAGACCGCGCGGCCACTGGGATCGGCGTACACCTCCAATACGTGGTCAAAATTATAGTTCCTGCTTTCTCATATTGTGTTGTAATACAGTTCTGTACGCCTTATTTTACAACGTGCTCGCTACCTCAGACTGCCTAGCGTCTGATGATAAAGCGATTGATAAAGGGTGAATTGGAAAATATTTTGAAGGAAGGGGTCACCGGCTAATTGTGATTCTATCCAGGCATTTTCCTGGAGGAAATGAACGAAAGTCTCAGCCAGAATAGCCTCTTTCACGAAAGAGATTGGAAACAAAATCCATGGAACAAACTTCTAGAATTTCACCTCTACATCATCCTACTCAGTATATAGTGAAATTAGATTTGTTTCATTTGGCAGTAGTCAAAATATTCCCTAGGCCGCTCGTGGAACAACTTTAGAACTAGCAGCCGGAATTTCTTTTATTTAAAATGATTCACTCTTTTTCGTAAGCCTACAATATGCAAGTGTGAAGAGTGGGTTTACTTTTAAATGATGAATTGGGGATTATATTAAAAAACTGTTCATATCCAGAATCTATCGATATCTCCACAAACATGAATGATAGATTAAAAATCGCGATATTAATTTCATCTCCAAGAATGTAGCAGAACTGAACACAGGCATGGTTAATATTCCTTTCAGATCAAACTAACTTCAAACCATTTCAGCCAACAAAAACTGTTAACCATTGGTTAAAAATCCGTGGACCGCGAAACACATGAAGGCTGCAATCGGTTTCTTAGAGGACAGTGTTTATTCCAAGGGTTCCAAAGCTCTATATAACTTCGGAGGAAATCTTGGTTATCCAGTAGGCGCTTCCTGTCTTCTGCCATTCTCTGTTATTTTTATTGTGATAAAGACAATACGAATCATTTACAGGAAGTGCAGGCTTTATAATGGATTTGTCATTCTGCATGTTACGATTTAAGCAAGCCCACATCTGCAGCTACTAAAATGTGGGTGACTGCGGAATTTTTCAGAGTGTTCCCAATAGTCAAGAAGGTTAGGAACCACTGAGACAGAATGAATTTGACGGTAGTATGAAACATAATAGGTCTTTACATCCATTCACTTTACCTTCACATTCATAAACACTTCCAGATCCCTTAGCAACAACTTCTGAAATTAACACCATTATTACTCTAGCGCAAACAACAAACTTGCGAAGAATTTGCAACCTACGTCTGCCTGTGCAGCACAGATTTTACGCATTCTACTGACAGGAAGTTCAACGCAGTTTCTGTGGGAACTGAAATTCTTCCAAACATTTGCTGTGTTGAAACAGAACAAGAGCTTCTAGTCCGGAAGCTCAAAACAAGCCCTTAAGTTAATGGCGCTCTGGGAACAAAACGTCACACATTTGAATTCCAGGACCCATGCTTTATTATTTCATAGTCGCTAAGAATATACCAGCGTTAATAGTGTGTCTCATTAAGCAGCAAATCCGTCTAATGTCACGTGCGGAAAAACTGCTTTGAGAAAAACATGTAAGCATTAGTAGCAAATTTTAACAATCTAGTCTTTGGGAGTTTTGCGGTTCTCACAGCAGTGTTGAAGCTTTCCATCTCATGAGATACGACGCATCGCAGAATGATTTATATTTACCAAAGTTTCGAAAGAGTTTACACTTTCCATTTTCAGGGTAATCGATGAAATCCTAGTCCTCTTTTTGGACGACCATGAAGATACAGTCAATAACCCCTTTACAAACGTCCGTACCTATATACCAATGCGCACGGCATCATAACCTACAAGGTAAAAATCCTCAACCTCATCTTCCTACCTAACCTTTCTAATCTGTAACTAACTACGTGAGTGAAAAGAAGTAAGCTTGCTGTGGGGCCCACCGCCCACGTCCATCTACCTCCCATTAATTAGTGATGGGCCCCCTGTGGTGCGGTGGGGAACTCCGCCCCAGCACGGGTCACGACGCCACCGGTGCAACATGGACAGACATACAGCGAGAGAATCAACAACAGCAATTTCCCATGACGTCAGGTCAGGCTGATACTGGACTCAAACTGCAGACCACCTGTAAGCCAAGACTTAGCTTTACAAATGTCTATTGCTATATCACAGAACCATCTATAATGTCTATTTTCATGCAGGAATATGAATTTTCTCCGCCTCGGCTACAGTAAAAAGCACTCAGGTCTTGTCAGTTTGATAGATATTAATGCATACCCATATTTAATATCGCTTGTTAGTTTCACGATATTATTTCGTGTTCTTATAAGTGGGCTATGTAGTAACTGCATACACCATAAATTGACTTCATTGAAAATTGTTTTTCAGGTTCTTCACTAAATTTCAGCCCTGTGATATTTCTGAAACGTATCGGTCCTTTGGAGACTCTCTGTTACTTTTAGACAAAAAAAATGTTTATTTTTTCACTGGCTGTTCAGTACCAATAAGTAATTCGTAAGAAGTAACCAACACCGTGGAGGCCGTACACTGAACCTGCTGTGCAGTAATGCATCTCGCAAAATACAAGACGCACTTTCCAAAATTATCCATTGCGGTTAAACTTTAAAGGTTCTAACAGGACACCAAAGGGCCAAATTACAACTGTAGAAGCTCGTTATTAATTTATGGCATGGGGAACCATTTATAAAATTCTGTCACTCTGAAACACACTAGAAGAGAAGAAAATACATAGAAATTTTAAAGAACGGTGAGGTACTTAAATGAATTTTAAGTTAGTATTAATTATAATGCATACAGATTTGTTAATACCGACAGGTATGCCAAAAAGTACCAACAGCAGCAGAAAATCAAGAGCAGTCGATTGTATCAGTTTTAAATGAGTTTGAAACAGGAAACATTTTAAAATTGCAGTTTTCCAGAGACAGGAAGGTTAATTAATTCATATTAGGCTATTCCTTGAATGTTGGGAGTCACAAAACCACATGGAAAATATCCACATTTCATGGAAAACGATATTTATCATCGTATTCACAAAAACTGGTTGAACGCATTCCGCACGTTCGTACCCTAATATTATATACGGTAATTTTTATTTTCTCCTCAAGTTACCGACCAAAATTTTTAGTACAGCTCTCGTTTTCCCTCCTCATTTTTACATGTCCCGCTTATCTGTTTTTGATTCGATTACCCTCATAGTACTTGTGACGTGTAGGCCTACGTGTAGTGTGTGTGTGTGTGTGTGTGTGTGTGTGTGTGTGTATATATATACATATTGTATAATTTTCTGTACCGGAGAAGAGTACCTTCTGCTGGAATGTAAAATCTTGTAATCTGGTAGAACGTCACCAAAGTTTCGAAGGAGCGCACTGCCTCATTTTTTATGTTGGGTCTAACTACTGTTCTTATCAATTGTTCTCCCTTCACTTAAATTGTTGATGTAAATCGGTTCTAGCAGTTGCTCTGTAACATCTGTTTTGAACTTTTAGAGTCATTGTTTTCACTTTAATTAATCTTCAATTAAAGCCAATGTAGGTGGGGGAACACACCCTTAGCTGCAAGAATACAGTTGAGCACTGGGCTGTCGGTGTACGAATAGTGGAGGAAGGAAGAAGGGACAGACCCATGCACGTGACAAAGTTACTTATCACTGATTTTTGAGGTGTTAGGGTTAGCATTTCTGTATCGTGTTCTTTAAATCTACGTTTCCAGTCTCGACAGATTTCTTTCGCTTTTCCAGTGTGTCCAGTCAAACACAGAGATGGTACCTTAGAGAGGTTACTACTGCTTCCTAACTCAACTCATCATTCGGACTCACCCTAAATAAGTACGTAAATACGGTTAGCTAATTAACTAACTCCAGGGCGCAGAGTACTTCTTGAGAAGCTAACAGTTCAACAGCTGCTGAAGAACCTGAAATTTCATTATCCTCTTCCCAAAGACTCCACACTTGTCCCTATCCTGAGCCAGATTATTCTGGTATAGTACTCACTGTCTTATATTTCTCCTTTGATTAATCTCGAAGTTAATTTGAGTAATATAGTTTAGATTTCCGTGATTCACACGCAAGAGTAATTCCGTATGTAGCCTTGACTGCTGTGGCATAATTATGAAAATGTTTACCTATCATGAAAAATTCTTCAGCCCTTGTTTCTTGAGTTCTTGCTGTCACAAGGCTGCACGCACATGACACCCTTTAACGTGAACAGATGACTTCATTACGACAGCAGTTGCGCAGTAAACTAGGCTTTTTGGCGGGGGGGCGCCCCCCAACGGAAGCTCTTTCTCTTCCTCGTGATAATGAACTATTTCAAGCCCACATTTCCTTCAACGTAAATTACTCGTTAAGGGAAATGACGCGTGTTTCCATTTTTGTAAGGGAGGGCGTGTCATTTCTGTTTTCGCAAATCGCTCGTGCAATTACCGTATAATACCAACATTAGCGACACATACACTCAAGGCTGAAAATGCTGGTGTTCTGTTCTTAACGAAACATCTGGAATTAAATGATACTGCCCACTGGTTACCAAATCTATTGCGCAAAAGGAATTAATTTCTGTGTGTCCCACCGTCCGGACTGGCTCTACAGTCTGCCCAGCTAGTGGCTACTGGGATCACTTCCCTGTGGAAGAATTTGCCGCGTCACGAAAATGACAACTCGCTTCCTTCAAGTGCCGTGGTTAAGAATGCATGGAGCTACTCCTCCCTTTCACACATCATAAGTATTTGTAGCTTGGCGCTTAATTTGACACAGGAAAAATGTTACCTTCTTATGTGGTGGTCAAACAGAATAAAAGAGTTTCAATCTGCTTCCGTTTAGTATTGTTTATTTTGAAATTTATTTAACGATGACTTTGAGCTGCACATGTTATAGGCAAATAGAGGAAAATTAGAATAAAAGTGTGTATTATGGATTGGGAAGGAAACGGAAGAAACGTCTTTTTCTATCTGAAGGCGCTGTCTCAAAACTTGCTGAGATAAATTGAGTGAAATCAGGAAAAATATTTAGCCGTCACATCAGAACTGCGGGTCTCTTATCGTAAGTCTTATTGAGAAATGCGAATACTGATTATTATTATTATTATTATTATTATTGTTATTAATTACATAAGATGCCGAGGAATACACACAGCTTCCTGCCCCATTCTGTATAGTGTAAATCCAATGTTTGCGGTTCGTCATAAGTTTCTTCAAAGTCGGTCTATTGTACTTCATATTGCAATCGTTATTTGCAACTACACTGGAACTGAAAATTAAAATCTTCTGCACTATGACACCATGTCGAATGGTGAAGAGTTGCAGGCGTTACAGAGGCGCTCACTGCCTCCGTCATCAAGGTTAATGCAGTGCTAGAATGAATACCTCCCACAAGACTTGATCTTTATCATCTGAGGGCTTCAACTGCCGCGTACTGCAAACTTGTGATGCGTTTAGTCGAAACTGTAATTTGCATGCTGAATTTTATTCATATTCGCTATGGCTTGTTTTAACTACAATATTTTCACCAATTTCGATTTAATCTTTACATGTGACATCCACTTGTGTTATGGTAGTTTCGTTTCGCAGTCCTTCCCTCTCCTACTTACTTGTTCACAGCAGGTGTCGAGGTTGTTTATTTTCACTTGATCACACACATCACACTCGGTAGGACTCCTCTGGATGAGGGATCGGTCCGTCTCAGAGACCTCTACCTGACAACACAAACACCGTACAAGAGACAAAATCCGTGCCTCCGGCGGGAATCGAACCCACGATCCCAGCAAGCCCTCGGCCGCACCTCTACGCCTTAGACCGCGCGGCCACTGGGTGTGTTATGATAGTACATACACACAAAATTTGTGTAGTATTGTAGATTTAAGTCAGCGCATAATATAATGGTCATCATCATGGTCATCATTTAACTGAACATATCCTACACGTTGTAACACCCTTTCTGAAGATAATGGATGCAGTTTTTTACTCCCAAATTGTAGAATCTCTCCTTACTAAATCGCTTCCAGTGTTTAACATTCTCCCGTTCCCTGCTTGCTACTTGCTAGATGCATAAATATTAACATCACTAAATCGATATGAAGCTGTATTTGCAGCAGCGAATATTCTCTCTGGCTGCCTAAAGCGCGACGTGGGATATTCCTAATTAAACGTCAACTGTGTTTATTCGCTTCCGCATACAACTTCGTAATTTATTCTTGTGCATGACATTTGCTGCTTTCCTGTGTACATAATTGGTTTGAGCTGCAGTAAGAACACCATCCGACAAAAAAGACACAATGTGATGACCAATAAGTTTGACAAAAACGTCGGACATCATATTCTGTCGTAAGGAAAGCACTGCACACTATGAACAGGTTGAAGGTAAAATGAAGACGATTCTGAGCAGTGTCGAAGCCAATTGTGCCTCCACAGGATATATAGGTTATGTGCACTCGCTACCCACTGCTGCACAGCTGTTTAAGATTGCCCAGTACTTTGTATATATGCTTGTCCATGTCATTAGGAAAATATTTTTGACACGTCTAGAAATGGACACAAACAGATATAAAATTTACTTCGCTGTTCTTGTACGGTTTGCACATATAACGTATTTTCACAAATTTTATTCAATTCTGTTTTTATTTGTAGAATCCAAAAATTTTTATGTCAGGCTCTTACTGATAGCAGCTGCCTGCTCGCTTACGTAACTTGAGCTAATGAAGGAAGCCCCTAAGTCATCGGGGTACTCTGACGGGGTTCAAATTTGAGGGGGGTAAATGATCAAAATTGTTTTTGAAATTCACTTTTGCACTCCTTGAAACTGCGTTACAGACAGGTCAGTCAAATCCCACTCAGAGTTATTTGGTCAATTTATCTTCATTTCTTTCCAAATACTGCACCTAAAAATTATGGAATGACTCAGTCTCAAACTGCACACGATGTCAAAAATGATAACATACCCAGAGGCACATATATATATATATATATATATATATATAATATTTAATGTTTAGAAAGATGCATAAGCAACTTTAGTGACAACTCAAGATAATTTTTAGCAACAAATAGAGAGGCCTATTATTTTAGCACCATATGAAGTACTTATATTACGACTGACACGCTGATAGTAACATAGAGTTCTGTCGGTAGGACGTTAAGTTTATTATATGCTCCGAACACCACAACTTCAAGAATAGCTTATATTCTAATTTATACACCACGACAGGTTTTGGCACATTTTCTGGCCATCATCATGTAGCTGACTTACTGTTGTGTAAAAGAAACTGTTAGGTATACAAAAACACTAATCACCAACAAATGCACAAAGAGAGTTTTATCAGCAATCGTAACACACTCCTACATGTTTCGACCCTGCTGAGTCATCTTCAGGGAGAACTTTTTGTTATCGTTACACTATGGTTGCACTTTATAGTTGAGTGAGAATGTGCTGTTGACTGTGTGCTGCGTTGTTTTAGGAGGCGTGGACTCTCTGCGGTCCGGGCCTGCAGGCCGGGACCGCAGGGTAAGTTTCTCCAGAAGTCGGTCACTGCCTACTGAAATAAAAGCCCCTGTATCCCAGACACAGTAATTTTCACGTATAACTGATTTGTTCTAAGGCCTCTCTAGAAGTGCATAGACAACCTCAGAGGAATATTTCGACCTCACAAAGAGGAAGCAATGGGCCTAGAGTGTTTCAAGACAAGTGCATTATGAAGACTCCTAGACACTGCAGGCCGGGACCGCAGAGAGTTCACGCCTCCAAAAACAACGCAGTACACAGTCAACAGCACATTCTCACTCAACTACTCGTATAAAGTGCAACCTTAGTGTAACGATAACAAAAAGTTCTCCCTGAAGATGACCAGCAGGGTCGAAACATGTAGGAGTGTGTTACGATTGATGATAAAACTCTCTTTGTGCATTTGTTGGTGATTAGTGTTTTTGTATGATATAGTGCACGGACATGGAACACATTAAATTTGTTAGGTATACGTCTGTCCTTCACCTCTAATGTATATAACATACACAAAATATTATTCCCAATAACGGTACAATAATAAAATGATTAAATTAGTCTAAACAAGAATGTTTTCGTAAATATTTTGGCTTATGCGCCCTGTAGAATCAAAAAAGAAGACAGCTCAGTGTTGTGTAGATGTGTGGTGGATAAGAGTGGCGTGGCTGGCTTGAAAGTACAATCAATGTTTTGTATGAAGATCATAAATCCATGAATTACGACTCTCTGCTGTATCTAATACGTATATAGGCTACGTATATATATATATATATATATATATTATGCATCAGCTTTCGTTTCCAAACCCCCGTTTATCACAGCTTACGGGTTGTTGACCTTACAGCTGCACGCTAGGAATCTACTTACTTATTAAGGTAATAATCGAAGTACCCAATACAAGCAGTCGTTAGTGTATATTACGCCAGTTTTGACACGTCCGGTATCTTATCCACTGTTACATGTAGAATATCGGTTATTGGTGAAGCTCAAAAATAGATTTGGATTACCTGGTTCGAATTCCGAATAATTTACAAACAGTGGATGGGATGGGTTTCGTGTCACTTTTCTTTCTATTGTCGAGAAATAGGAAACGGAGGGTTTCTTCTAATCCTTTAACACTATGTTTCCATCCTCTTCGAGGCTAACGTGGGACATGTAGTTAAATCCGGTTGTCAAATTTCCTACCTTTGTGATCTCTTGTTAGAGACCTCGAGGCATTTTCTGCGACATATCAGGCATGCGCCATCACAAACCATAACAACGCATTTGCCGCGAGTAATGGACCACCTACGAGAGACGTTAGACATGGCAATTCCAGGAAAATAAAATGACAACTCTATTGCGAAAACACTGAGGTGTCAGTACTAACAACACCCGGCCTATGTATTTGTTCCATATCGCAGACACAAACCAACATGTTTGTCACTTTCTTTAGTCTTAGAAAGGAGTTTTAAACGTTAAAGTAGAGTGTTTCTTAAATCCCTCCATAGTGGGTGTACGTAGCGTTAATAATTGCTTTTCTCCTCTTCGCAGAAGTAAGTTGTTTGTTGTCACTGTCGTCACATAATAAGCCTGTGAATACAAAGGTGTGTATGAGGGCACAATAATGTTGGGACACATTAGACCTATTTGGACTTAAGCGAAATGGAGTAACAAGAGGCTGGAGAAGTTGGCAGTCTCGGTAAGATCAGGCTCCTAGAGCAGGCCTCTTTTACAGTATGTTTGATGAAATAAGAGTGGCACAGCTTTTAAAACAGTAGAGTAAAAGCTGTGATATCCTGGACTGAATTATATGAAAGCTCTCTTACCTGGACTGAATTATATGAAAGCTCTCTTACCTGGACTGAATTATATGAAAGCTCTGTTACCTGGACTGAATTATATGAAAGCTCTGTTACCTGGACTGAATTATATGAAAGCTCTGTTACCTGGACTGAATTATATGAAAGCTCTGTTACCTGGACTGAATTATATGAAAGCTCTGTTACCTGGACTGAATTATATGAAAGCTCTGTTACCTGGACTGAATTATATGAAAGCTCTCTTACCTGGACTGAATTATATGAAAGCTCTGTTACCTGGACTGAATTATATGAAAGCTCTGTTACCTGGACTGAATTATATGAAAGCTCTGTTACCTGGACTGAATTATATGAAAGCTCTGTTACCTGGACTGAATTATATGAAAGCTCTGTTACCTGGACTGAATTATACGAAAGCTCTGTTACCTGGACCGAATTATATGAAAGCTCTGTTATCTGGACTGAATTATATGAAAGCTCTGTTATCTGGACTGAATTATATGAAAGCTCTGTTACCTGGAATGAATTATACGAAAGCTCTGTTACCTGGAAGTTGACGAAGAAGATTTGTACATTTTACTATTCCAGTGACTGTCGTCAATGATATAAATATGATTAAAAGCGTGAACTAAGGGTGAGTTTTGCTCTGTTTCGGATTGTGTCTGAATCACATTACGTGGGTAACGGCGAAGATGGTTCAGAAAGTGCGTCACGACAGAAACACCTGATATGGTATCGTGCTGCGATTGAAAAGGTTGCTTCTGTCCACGAGGTTGCTATGTACAATGAGGTTCACATCAAATGAAATTTTCTAATATCCGGATAATTACAATATCCAGCAACCCTTTGATCCCGCAGGTGCCGGATATCCCAGCTTTAATCTCCTTCCTTTTTCCGTGCCAATTATTATTCCGCTGACGCTCTAAACTTGCGTTATCCGAGGCAGTAGAATAGCTCAATCTGAAAGCGCCCTGTAAAGGGGCCTGGTGTCTTTTCACTTCTGCAGGCAACTGGACACATCCGAAGGAACAGTAAGTACGGAGGCCTAGACGTATATATCATTCAGGATGCTGACTGGAAATCTGCAGACAAATAAGTGAAGAGGAATCTGTCTTAAAAACCGATGTGACATTATGTGGAGGGTTTCCTTCCAAACATACAGCGCGACAAGTGTGAGGAGGCAGACGGTCAGCAAAGTGACTGGCGACGGTGTTCGATTCCCCATATAAAAATTCCGCATCTAGACCACATCTGAGACCCACCAAGCATTGTAACTAGTGGTCCCGCAACACTGTTCCCTACAAGGTAAAGCTAGAAAGGGTAAAGTTAAAAAATCCAAAGGCACACTAGAAGTTATTCCAGTGTTACCAGAATTTTTGTGTGGAATGATATGTGGGGAATGAATGAGTAAGACAGAAGCAGAATTTGAAACAATGCAATAAAATTAAAGAGACGAACGGCGAAATCTACATTCGGATGAACCGCAACAGACACACTGAATGACTGAGCGCATGAACCCCCATTGCTATTTCGAAATGTAGGCTCAGTTGGTTTCAAAATATTCCATTAGCAGAATGGCAAGAGACTTTTAAACTGTCAAAGAATTGATTGCAGCATGTGACAAGAAAACTTTGAAACCTGCTGGCTGAATGAAGTCGGAACATGCTAAAATGTCGCAATACTCCAGGCTGATGGAGGAGTATGGGGATGATGGTGGTGATGGTGATGATGATTATGACGACGACTACGACGACGAAGACGTCGACGAAGATGTTGCGATGATAATAATAATAACGGCAACAAAAATGGCGGTGTTGGTGGTGGTAGTGGTGGCGGCGGTGGCAGCGGTGGCGATGAAGTTCCAACATTAACGAATTTCAGATCTCTATCCAAATACGCAGGAGCCAGTATAGTGCGTCCGGCATAATGACTAAGCTACGGGCTAGATGACCGAAGAAATGAGTTTCAGTTCCATGCTAGTGAATAGATTTTACTTTCAATACAACTCAAGATCTGCCTAAACATAACCCTAATAAAACTCAAAGATCAGCCTAAACACAATTCTAAATTTATTCCAAATGTAAATTAGGGTTGTGTTTAGAGTAATCTTTGAATTTCATTGAACGACAGTGCAAAGCAAAACGGCATGACAACCACACCGGCATAACAACCACACCGGTATCACAACCACACCGGTATGACAAACACAGGTATCACAACCACACAGGCATGACAATAACACCGCCACGACAACCACACCGGTATGACAACCACACCGGTATCACAACCATACCGGTATCACAAACATACCGGTATCACAACCATACCGGTATCACAACCACACCGGTACGATAAACACACCGGCATGACAACCACACCGGCATGACAACCACACCGGTATCACAACCACACCGGTATCACAACCACACCGGTATCACAAACACACCGGCGTGACAACCACACCGGCATGACAACAACATCGGCATGACAACAACACCGGTATCACAACCATACCGGTATGACAACCACACCGGCATGACAACACCGGTATCACAACAATACTGGTATGACAACCACACCGCTATCACAAACACCGGTATGACAACCACACCGGTATCACAACCACACCGGCATGACAACCACACCGCTATGACAACCACACCGGTATGACAACCACACCGGTATCACAACCACACCGGCATGACAACCACACCGCTATGACAACCACACCGGTATGACAACCACACCGGTATGACAACCACACCGGTATGACAACCACACCGGTATGACAACCACACCGGTATGACAACCACACCGGTATGACAACCACACCGGTATGACAACCACACCGGTATGACAACCACACCGGTATGACAACCACACCGGTATGACAACCACACCGGTATGACAACCACACCGGTATGACAACCACACCGGTATGACAACCACACCGGTATGACAACCACACCGGTATGACAACCACACCGGTATGACAACCACACCGGTATGACAACCACACCGGTATGACAACCACACCGGTATGACAACCACACCGGTATGACAACCACACCGGTATGACAACCACACCGGTATGACAACCACACCGGTATGACAACCACACCGGTATGACAACCACACCGGTATGACAACCACACCGGTATGACAACCACACCGGTATGACAACCACACCGGTATGACAACCACACCGGTATGACAACCACACCGGTATGACAACCACACCGGTATGACAACCACACCGGTATGACAACCACACCGGTATGACAACCACACCGGTATGACAACCACACCGGTATGACAACCACACCGGTATGACAACCACACCGGTATGACAACCACACCGGTATGACAACCACACCGGTATGACAACCACACCGGTATGACAACCACACCGGTATGACAACCACACCGGTATGACAACCACACCGGTATGACAACCACACCGGTATGACAACCACACCGGTATGACAACCACACCGGTATGACAACCACACCGGTATGACAACCACACCGGTATGACAACCACACCGGTATGACAACCACACCGGTATGACAACCACACCGGTATGACAACCACACCGGTATGACAACCACACCGGTATGACAACCACACCGGTATGACAACCACACCGGTATGACAACCACACCGGTATGACAACCACACCGGTATGACAACCACACCGGTATGACAACCACACCGGTATGACAACCACACCGGTATGACAACCACACCGGTATGACAACCACACCGGTATGACAACCACACCGGTATGACAACCACACCGGTATGACAACCACACCGGTATGACAACCACACCGGTATGACAACCACACCGGTATGACAACCACACCGGTATGACAACCACACCGGTATGACAACCACACCGGTATGACAACCACACCGGTATGACAACCACACCGGTATGACAACCACACCGGTATGACAACCACACCGGTATGACAACCACACCGGTATGACAACCACACCGGTATGACAACCACACCGGTATGACAACCACACCGGTATGACAACCACACCGGTATGACAACCACACCGGTATGACAACCACACCGGTATGACAACCACACCGGTATGACAACCACACCGGTATGACAACCACACCGGTATGACAACCACACCGGTATGACAACCACACCGGTATGACAACCACACCGGTATGACAACCACACCGGTATGACAACCACACCGGTATGACAACCACACCGGTATGACAACCACACCGGTATGACAACCACACCGGTATGACAACCACACCGGTATGACAACCACACCGGTATGACAACCACACCGGTATGACAACCACACCGGTATGACAACCACACCGGTATGACAACCACACCGGTATGACAACCACACCGGTATGACAACCACACCGGTATGACAACCACACCGGTATGACAACCACACCGGTATGACAACCACACCGGTATGACAACCACACCGGTATGACAACCACACCGGTATGACAACCACACCGGTATGACAACCACACCGGTATGACAACCACACCGGTATGACAACCACACCGGTATGACAACCACACCGGTATGACAACCACACCGGTATGACAACCACACCGGTATGACAACCACACCGGTATGACAACCACACCGGTATGACAACCACACCGGTATGACAACCACACCGGTATGACAACCACACCGGTATGACAACCACACCGGTATGACAACCACACCGGTATGACAACCACACCGGTATGACAACCACACCGGTATGACAACCACACCGGTATGACAACCACACCGGTATGACAACCACACCGGTATGACAACCACACCGGTATGACAACCACACCGGTATGACAACCACACCGGTATGACAACCACACCGGTATGACAACCACACCGGTATGACAACCACACCGGTATGACAACCACACCGGTATGACAACCACACCGGTATGACAACCACACCGGCAGGACAACCACACCGGTATGACAACCACACCGGTATGACAACCACACCGCTCTGACAACCACACCGGTATGACAACCACACCGGTATGACAACCACACCGTTATGACAACCACACCGGCATGACAACCACACCGGTATGACAACCACACCGCTTTGACAACCACACCGGCATGACAACCACACCGCTATGGCAACCACACCTCCTCACTATCTCTAAAGCCCACCCAGCCACATTTTCAATGCCTACCAGGGGTATTTCCCTGGGTTAAAGAGACCGAGTTGTGACCACTCACCTCCATGAAGGGCCGACGTTGTAAACAAGTGGATTTCTATTTCCACTCTCCAGTATGCATTCATGGTGTGCACAAAGACAACTTTGTTTTTGATCCGGACACTGGGAGGATTTTCAGTTTACCGGAAGTTCAAGAAATTCAATCATTTTATACCTCCTTAACGCCTGGAAACGAACGAAAGCAGTTTAAGTACGGCGGAATTTTAACTTAAAATAAATTGTTGTTACCTTCTAGCGGAATGTAACTTTCCACTTGTAAGATTGTTATTTCCGTCAGCATTTTAAGTTACGCTGTGTCTCTATTTCCACGCCTTTCCATGGATCACTTACAGTCCTTGTTTCTGCTTATAAAGCAATATCACAATTGTCTGCGTCATGACTCCTTGCCAACCATATCGGTTGTGCAGAGTTGAGATGAACAGGTAAAATGATACATCCATTTTCTCCGTAAAAATCTAATTTTCTTGGTTATTCTCTCATTCTGTTTGTGAACACAGACACGTAACGTGGAGAATAAGACAAGACAATCAACACCGTCTCTCTGCCACACTGTTAGAGTCAGGTTCTTTCTTTCCTCAGAATTGATTCGTCAATCCGCACCGTTCCTCAAGTCTTGCATGCTCAGTATCCATTCTTTGATAGATTAACAAAAGGCAAAGCATACATTTTGTAAATGACCTCCCATGACGCATTTCCCGCTGGTAGTCAGCCGTCCACACAATAACGTGACTAAACAAAATATTGATGATAGTAAGAGGATGAAATCTCAATTTCTTTCTCTTCTTTATTTTCGTCTTTCTCCCTCCTGCTCCAAGATAGGTACAGTGCGTTCGGAAAATGTACAAAGTTACTGCTTTGAAAAACGATGGTTTCAGACAACCGGTCCGTACCAATGTATGTAGAAGCGCGATTACCAGGCGTGGGCATATGTCCTAATCTGAAGCCCCACCTCGCGGCTGACTTCATTCAAAATTTCTGTCATCCTCTTCACAAAGGAAGAAGGCATTCCTGGGATGCTAAATACACCCTGTCTTTACATATTTGGTATTCAGCAGAAGAAAGTGGTTTACATCGATTTCAAAATTCTTACAAGATATTACCGACTTTGAAATGTATTTATAGGCGGAAGAAGGTAACTCCGAATTATGGAGACTAAAAATGTTGAAGAGATCCCAGTCGATGTAACACTGACACCATGAAACCAAAAAAAATATATATATATATATATATATAGACAAGAAGAAAAATAGAAAAGGGAAGAACTAAGTCTTCTTATAATCCCTCGGTACTGCACAGCCAGTTTGTTTCGGATGAACCTATATGCCAGGCCACACATTCACAATTTTCATTAAGGCATAGTTCACAACCTGCATGAATATGCGTTAGGACATTTTCAAACCATTACATTACACGCCATCGATACTTTTTCACATAATTTAACCCAATGAACATAAGTGACAGATGGTACTGAGTGACCCAAATGACTTCTGTTGAAAACAGAAAGGCGTAGTAAGTATTAGAAAATAATAAACAAAAATAACGCATTTGGCACAAAAAATACTATTTTTTGTTAAAACTATCTGTAAGTTAGCAAATTTTGGCTCTAAGTGGGACACTTTCAGGTTAATATAAGAATTATACCTAAAGTATTTTCTGAAATGTTTTATAAACTGTAATACCACTTTAGTGAAATCTGAAATGTCAACTTTATTACAACTGTTTTTCTGTGGATTGACTGTGATTCAAATTTGCACATCTTAAAACACACAGTTTTGTTAAATTAGACACCCACATACTTTTGTGTGTGTGTGTGTGTGTGTGTATAGAACTATATACATACATACAGACATTATTATTTATATGTAGCGGTACGGAATACCTCAGTGTGTATAGTGACCCTCTACGGGCTGGATGTGCCGGTGATCTAAGGCCGGTGGGGGCAAGATTCTCCGCACCTGTCCAGAGAGACCCGGGGGGCCCACCCAGCCTCCTATATAATGGAAATGGTGTCCCTTTCCCGGGGATAAGGCGGCCGACGGGTGGTGTTGACCACCCATTCCCATCTAAAGCCGAGGCTAAAGAAAGGGTAGACTTATACCTCTAATCATCTGGGCCTTCATGGCCTGTTCTAGGGTTAATTTTACTTTCACTTTTTACAGTTGTATATATGGATGTGTGTGTGTGTGTGTATATATACATATGTATGTATTCTCTATAGTGATTGCGTAGATACCGATGTCAGCAAACATGTAATGGCGGTCGCGGAAATGGTCGAAACACCGCAGCAACCAACAAACTTCAAGTGCCTTTAAACCAACACTGCAGGCGATTAGAGTGAAGATTGTAGCGTCTGGATAACGCAGCAGTCCCCAGTTTGGAATCTTTTTCTCCGTCTATGGAACCTCACATTTTCAGCGTGACAGCTTACCACGGACATGCTTGTGTTAAAGTCTCTAACGCTAGTCATGGGTTTGTTGTGTAGACTGCATATAGAAGACTACACCCGGTTTAAAAAATGAAATGAGTACATATTTATGTATGTATGTGTGTAAGTATATGTACGCATATATGTATGTATGTAAGTATGTATGCATGCGTGCATGCGTGCATGTATATATATGTGTGTGTGTGTGTGTGTGTAATGTAGCCATAGTTTTATAAACATGATGAAGAAATAGCAGTAAATGCGAAAAGAGTCGTAATTTTTGGGGCAACGTGTAGACATGTAGCTCGGCCGTGGGCATCGTGTGACCAATTGTATTGGGAAGCCTGACAGCCACACAACAGAAGATGTGTTTATAATGGATTAGCGGACAAGACTACATCTATTATTCCTTAGCAAATAAAATCACTTCAATTGGATTAGATGGAGATGAAAGCATGTAAAATTCAGAAACTCCTGAAGGTTAACAGAAGAGAGGAAGCGAAGGAAGAAGGAGAGAAGAAAGCTCAGTAAAGAAATTTCCGAAATTTTATGGTATGCGAAGATTCCTTACCTAGTCTGAGCCAGCAGAAATTATTTCACATCCTTGCATTTTACTCCCGTACAATACATTCTAATATTATCCTCCTTTTATGACTAGGACTCCCAAGTGGTCTCCTAGCTTCAGAAATTTTAACTAAAATTTTATATTTTTTGTCGTATATTCCATACGTGTTACGTGCTCCTTCCATCATATTATCCTTTCTTTACCCACACAACCAACATTTGGTGAAGAGTGTCAGACATAGGAATCTTGATAATGCACTTGTCTTGAAACACTCTAGGCCCATTGCTTCCTCTATGTGAGGTCGAAATATTCTTCTGAGGTTGTCTATGCACTTCTATAGAGGCCTTAGAACAAATCAGTTATATGTGAAAATTACTTTGTCTGGGATACAGGGGCTTTTATTTCAGTAGGCAGTGACCGACTTCTGGAGAAACTTACTCTGCGGTCCCGGCCTGCAGGCCCGGACCGCAGAGAGTCCACGCCTCCTAAAACAACGCAGTACACAGTCAACAGCACATTCTCACTCAACTATAAAGTTCAACCTTACTGTAACGATAACAAAAGGTTCTCCCTGAAGATGATTCAGCAGGGTCGAAATATGTAGGAGTGTGTTACGATTCATGATAAAATTCTCTTAGTGCATTTGTTGGTGATTAGTGTTTTTGTATAATATAGTGCACGGACATGGAAGGCATTAAATAAGCCGACAGTTCATTGAGCCGTATGTAGTCCTATAAGAATGTAAGCAACAACTTTATTTACAAATGCTTTCGCAATAAATACATTTCCCATAAACCTTTCGCTCTTTTTTGTTGGTCTTAGGTTACGTACACTTCCGTCTTTCACTCTTTTTATATTTTTGAGTAGCCTCTAATGTGTCACTTTTAATGTGGCTAATCAGCAGGTATGTTGACGCGTATTCGCGTAGGGGCTGACAGTACCTAAGACAGAAAGTAAGGGCACAATGGTAGGTGTTCTAATGTCTTGTTTGGTTTGAGGTTTTCACAGCGTTGTTGCTCAACATTACAAACTTCTGGCCCATGACACCGTGGTGACCGGTAACTTGTCATTCAGGTTTCTCAGGAACGTGCTACCTGCATCTTAACTGTAGTATCCTTCGACTAACCTCAAGAGTGAAAGAGTAAGTTCTTCCCAAACATCCATAAGAAGTTACCAATCCACACGACGTTATTTTCCAGAGGACTGTAGTCCTCACTCCTTTATCTCACCCACAAATTTCCAGATTGTATACTCGGCCACAAAACCGGTCACACTGATGACTTTAATGTGCAAATCTTACTACCACCATGTAAACATTAGAGTTGCACTTTTTGTACGTTAATTCCCACATTCTTTCCAACTCATTGTTTAGAGTCGCCACACCATCCCACACCAAACACTCAGTACAGCTACCAAGGAGTTTCAAATAAACCGACGAGGGCGTGGCGAGCAAGCGAGGTATTCGTAGTTTTCAGTGAGTTAAACAAAAGGGCACAACGCTCGGAGTGAGGAATTTCGCTTAAAGTGGAACTATTTGGGAACGCAGCAATTATAAAACGGGGAAATACGAGTTGAGTCCCGCGGTCAAAAAATTGTACGAATTGCGTCCCGAGTTGTCAACCACACCGTTAAAGGAATGTACGACTTGCATCCCAGGCTGCTCAGGGTCAGGGTACGAGTTGCGTCCCGCGGTCAGTTTCCAGGTATAAAAGTAGCAGGAAAAATCGAACATCTGTAGTCTGGAATGGAGTCCAGGGTGCCTTGGTTCGATGTCCGTCTGCGGCGCTGCGCACTAGGTGACAGTAAGCGAGATGTGGCTAAAAATCAAATTCTTCGACTTCCACAAAATGTTTAACAATCTACTTGAAGGGCAGAAGAAAGTTCCCAGGGCAACGAAAATACACGTTTTAGGACAATTTGGGTGGATTTGTTTTCGGTACAGGCAAAGAGACGGAGCGTTGTTAGTGGCAGCGGTTCGGAAAGCTACACAAACTCTGGTATTGTTTTTCATTATTTTCACGAGGGCAATATAATTTATTAAGTGAACTGATAATTTGCAGATAAATCAAAGCAATTAATGTGTAAACTAATTAAAAACAATATTTCATATGAAAAAATTTTTTGATATCAGTTTAAATTGCGCTATTTTTGGTTGCATAAAATTTGCAGTCCATTATTTGCACAGAGCTGCAGAACTGTTCTGAGCCGATCCAACTCCGTTTGTTGCATTGTTGCATAGATTTAAACTTTATTATCATCATTCAAAAAATTAGCTGATAATGCATACTACTCCCACTGGAATTTTTCATTGACATAAACGCAATGTGGGCACCACGTAGAATTTTTTAATGTTAAACCTGGCGTTACGTAAAGTTACCGCTAGGCTTTAAAAGGTTAATGTACTCCTCTGTAGGGAGCTGGGATATCTCAGTCGGTGTAGTAACTAGGCTATTCCTATGTGACGAAAATCCCAGGATTCGTTGTAGGATTCACGGCTGTCACGGCATTTCGTTACACCAAAGGGTTCACGTGCGTTTCTGAGATCCAACCAGCTTCCTACTCAGTGCGAAAGGAGCGCCTCTTCTCCTAGGGTAAAGCTGTCGGGTTGAGAAAGTGGTCACTAATCTCCAACTAAAGTCGATGCCAAAAATGCATGGAGCTATAATCTACTCCCCCAGTGCCTTCTTGGGTTGCATACAGCAACATTACTTTTAAGGTAGGCTCTTTACAATAGTGAAGTTGTAACAGCTTGTATAGTCGTATGCTTTAGGAGTGGTTACAGGACAGAAGCAAAGTAACGTCAAATATTATAATGCAAAATATCCACCAACATGCCTTAAACTTCTAAAAAAGTGGTTTGTAGAAACCAGTATAATATGGTATTATACCACATTATACGACACGCATTTTCAAGTAGGCTTATAATTAAATTCTTAAAAGAAATTATAAAATTCGCTTTTGAATTAAGAGAAAATTTTAAGATATTCTCAAGTTGTATTTTAAAACCTGTAACATCCTAAATACTATATCTTCATAAAACTATAAAACACCAAACAAATGCACAATCTGCTTTAATGTTCGCTATTTATGTTCACTCATTCTCCTACATGTTTCGACCCTTCTGGATCATCTTCAGGGATACATCAGATTGTACACTAAGACATCGATATCATGGCAGTAAATGGTTAAGTCATCCCAGTGCAGTCGATTATCCTAGTTTTTCATTCAAACATGTTGTGTGTGTGTGTTCGTGGAGGGTTGAAGTGAGTGAGCGAGTGAACATAAATAGTGAATATTGAAGCATAGTGTGCAGTTAGTTGGTGTTTTATTGTTTTATGTTATTTAATGCACGGAGATGAAACTCATTAACTCTCTCTTCTCTTTCCTCCTTTCTCTGTTTCTCCCTTTCCCCTCCCTTCCATTCCTCCATTCCTCCATTCCACCCTTCCTCACTTAAACCTCATGCTGCTGAAAGTAAAGAGAACGTAAATTTCTGTACGCCATTCTAAGGAACACGAAACAACACACTTTGATACAAATTTTGGACACCAACGAATGCCTTTGTTCTGCGATTTTGGAAAACATGAATGCAGATAAGGACTAGTTTGCTTGTCGTCAAAACATATTGGTTTCACGGACAAACATATAACGCTTTTAGGAGGGAAGAAAAGCGAGAAAGGCACCTGAAAGACTTAAAAGTCCATTACGGAATTTGAAAGACGTGAACCATGGAGATTTTGTAGAATGAATGTAAGAAGGGAAGCCGTCGGTTTTGTTAGCCAATCTTAAAGAATAACAGTAATAACAATGTTAGTTAACCTCTATTTAGGAGGGTGAATGTCCGAAAGTTGTGTATGGAGTTTGTATTAAGCAACTGTTAACGATAATCGAGTTTATTAAATGAATGGATCAGACAGGCAGGTTAAGTTGAGTGGCCAATTCTTCTGCAAGATAAGCTGAAAATTTCTTGACGTTCGATCCCTTGTTACAGTTTGTGACAAGAAATTCGTTTAGTGTTGCTGTGTTCCGATATTCAGGCAGCTACTTGACAGCCAGAATATGATTTACGTTTCAAAAAGAGTACTAACTTACACTGCAGGCTCCTGCAAGTGGACATGTGACAGCTCCATTAAGGGCCTTAATATTCTTGGCTGTGAAGTGTGTGGACGCCCTTTTTAAAGGCATGAATATTAAGGGAAATATACAAGGGATTCCAAAATTTTCCAAATTTAAGTTTCACGTTCTACACAAATATCTTAACAAGATCACAAAAGAAGTTATTAAATATTCTTATCTGTTGTGATCTGTATTGACGTAAAATTGTGAATAATAGATAAAATAAATTAAAGATAAAATAATAATGAAATCTCACTGGCTAAATATTCCATATTCTACTTTCACTAAAGAAGGAATAAAAATTTCCGAAAGTATTTAATTTACAACACAGAGAACTCGTGTGTTTAGGCGTTTTATAGCGGAAATTTAAATATGTGTTTCGGCCCGCAAGAAAGTTCTTTCACTTTGAGACCCAGTAAGAAATTAGATTAGAGAGTCCTTTAAAAATTTGTTGTTAGCCAACAAGATTAAGAATTGTCATTCTCATTTCTTACGCATTTCTCAGTCTGTTTTTCACGGAGTTTACTAGTTGCGTCCCGCCGTTACTTTTCAGAAAACGGCTATGTACGAGTTGCGCCCCAGGCTGCTGACGGTCTTGAAAAGAGTTCCGTCCAGCCGTCACTTTTCCAGGCTGCTGAGGGTCTGGGTGTGAGGTGCGTCCCGCGGTCAGTTTTCAGACACAGCACTTGTGTAGCAGTTGTGTCCCACGCTGCTGCAGTGAAGATGGAGCCAGTTAGAGTTGATCAAACAACACGTAGTGAAAATGGGAAAGATCTCATTGCCACTAAGGGCTTCAAGTTCCGTTTTCAAAAAATCATGGCTGACAGTATGGAACGATGGTGCTGCACAAATGAAAAATGTAAATGCTACGTAAAGGGCAATGCAAGTCTACACATTTTCGGTGGGGATGTGAGGCACAATCATGATAAAGACAGCGAAGCCAGCTTAAACCGACAGATATTAAATAATTCTGTCAAATGGAAGGCAGTTGGAGACTTGTGTCAAAGCCCGCGCAAACTGATTCACAAGAACTGCACGGCCAGGACTTGAACACTCTGAGTTATCAGGACATACGGAACGTGAGGAGGGACACTCATCATGCGCGCTCCTCCCAACTGCTTCCTCTCCCAAAAAATGTTGCAGAAACTCATGAAGCTTTCAGTGCCGTCAGGTGTTAACAAGTTCAAAAGAACAGTTTTTGCTTGTTAATGACTCGGTAAAAAAAAATATTGTAATGTTTTTCCGCAAAACCAACTTACAGTGTCTCAGCTCGATTCATTGCTTTATGTTGATGGGACATTCAGATCAGTTCTAAAGTTTTTCCACCCAGTATTTGCAGTTCATGGGCTCAAAAGTGGTCACTGTGTGCCATCTGCATTTTTCCTGCTGACTAATAAACATCAAACGTCACGTGAGGTCGTATTCAGGTATGCAGTTGCAGAAGCAGCAAAACTTGGTGTGAATGTGTGTGTCCCACAGTTGTTTATGCTGATTTCGAAACCGCTTTTCACAAAGCAGTGAGAACAGTGTGGCCGGGCTGTGAAGTTAAAGCATGTCGTTTCCATTGAGGACAGAGCTGGTGGCGGAAAATACAATATTTGGGACTCAGCAAGCAGTACGGAGAGAAAGACTCACAGGTAAGTCAGTTCTTGAAGAAAATATTCGGACTCCCACTTTTAACACCAGCGGAAGTCGGCGAATGCTTTGCATTTGACTTTATATCCCACCTTCCGAACGACAGGTGAGTGGCACAGTGTTGCAACTACCTTCCAGAACATTATATAGATCCGGACTCCACTTTTCCTCAGCCTATTTGGTCTGAATGTTCCGCATAATCATGTAGGGCCACAAACGCATGCAAGTCATTCGGTGCCCATGTCAATGTACTATTTTATAGCGCGCATCTTAATGTTTTCGTTCTTGTATCTGCACTGCGACAAACACAGAACGAGACCTACATGAAAATGAGAGAAGCGTCACTGCACGAAGACTTAGCAAATCAGCAACCGTAAAGAAAGAGGACTTCATATCTTCAAAGACTGGACAGTATAAGGGCAACCTGATTTCGAGAATTGAATTTGTTACGTAAGTGTCGTATAAATTTCTATCAAAAACACAGGCTTACAAGTGTAGTACCTTATTACTTGCACTTTTCATGACACTTGCCACCTCTGTATCTGTGCATATCACTGCAAGCAAGATAACAGACTATGCAATTCTTGTTTAAATAATATTGGCAAAAATTTTATAAAATAAGTATATAAGTGGTATCTAAATTCTTAATTAAAAAGAAAAATATCTGTATATAGCTACGGAAGAATTTTGAAAGTGTTCACTCTTTATGTCGCTCTGCTCGCCTTTACTTTATATCCAAAGCTGAAACAGCGCCTTGTGTTTTAACTTTGTATTCATCTGTAAATAACTGTACGAACATCTTCCGTAGTTTATTATAAAACCTAGAACAATATATATATATATCTATACGCGGAGGAATATGAAATATATATTCATAAAAATAACGTACGTAACGTGTAAGCTTGGTTAGTTATCTACACAATCGGCACCTGAAGGTTGTAAGGTTGTCAGCCTTACGCACCGGCCGCATTTACCGCCAGGGAATATTCCTGGTAATCATTTCTGTTAGAGGCACAAGGATTAAGTATTTTGTACGGATCTCAGAACAAACAGCAACTTTTGCCTTATAAAATATTAAGAGACTGGTTTTTATAACCGAAGTGGAGAGTGTTTACAGCGCGGTACACACTGAGTCCTTATATAAAACAGATAGGCTTCGCCTTTAAAGGGTTAAGCCTTTGCAAACATCGCGGCAGTAATTACAGGAGACTCCTTTAAACCTACAGACGCGAGCTTCCTTTCAGTTTTTGTATGTTCTGCGCACAAGTCGACAGCACAAATTGGACATCCTATATTTTGATCTGCATACTAAGTTGCTCAAGAAGTATGATTTGCGTGTCTGTAATTTTATTGACAAAGATTCGGATCTTCCACAGTGTTACGCCATGGCGACTGTTAAGCAGTTACCGACGTTTTGGGAAAGCGTAATGACTTCCTTTTGTTGTCTATAGTCCAAGAAATCTTGTTAATATAACATTCCAGAAGACTTGAATATTCAACAAAGCTGTAAATTACATACAGGACTTAGAAATATGTACACCCTAGCAGGAATATACGTATTCCTCCAAATTAATGAAACTAAAATCTTTCACGAACATTAGATTGCTGAAATCGTGCATTTTTTAACATAAACTGACACGTACCACCTAATGCAACTTTAAATTTATTATTAACCTTTACAAAAACTTTCATGATTTTACCTCTGCGTTTTTGGAGAAAACTAATAATTTTTCTTACTAGTTAACTGCCCTTGCATACAAAATGCTGTTTGAAATTTTGTTCCAAAAAAATCAAGCATATTTTAATAATTCTTGAGAAGATAAGTATTTCTGTGAGAAAGACTCTTATGTTGTTCGTGAAGTATCACAGCCATTAAATACGATATCCACACACAAGCCTGAAGAAGATTGATTCTAATAAATAGTTTCACATGCCATATCCTTTTAATAAATGGCGAGAGGTATTGTAAGAGACGTGCAGGTCTACCGTCTTTAAGCGAATAGTTTATGGAAGAACTTCATTGCGACAAGATTTCTTTAAACCGTCCAATGCTAAGACTTTCAGAGGAAATAACCCCATGCATTATTTTGTTTCATGTCTCTTTGAGAAGCACTATATTCAATATTTGACAGCTACAACTCTTAACGCAGATGGTCAATGATTTCAATGAAAACAAGGCACATTGAAGTTAATGAGAGGAAAAGGGAATATCAAAGCCTCGTCTCTCATCAGCAGCGTGGAAAGAATTAAGTTTATCTACACAGGTCCTACAGAGTTTTCAGAAATTGTTAATTAGTAATGTCTTATACCGTTCAGTGGTCTGCATTCTTGTTTCGTATTTTCTGATGGGAAATATTTTTGCTACTTCTAGGGTGATACTTCAAAGCTTTCACTGCTTCTTCGTTGTTCCTTCTTGTGAGTAACAACACCACATAGTATGTGGACTACGTTTTAGACGTTTCGGAGAAAAATTCTGTCTCCCTTTTCAGGGCTGATAAGGGGAGATTTATATGTTGTCCTTCAAGACAGATATTGTACATGTTACATGATTTTCGCTGAGTACAAATGGGTAAAAACTTGCATAGCTTTCGAATTGATGGCTGAACAAAGTACTTCAATTTTATTATATATACATTATATACATAAGATATATTACATGTTATATATTGTTAAAATGAGTCGCGTTCTGCCACGTTGATTGATTTAGTGACCATCAAATTTAAACATTGCTGAGTCTACACAGAGAGCATTTTTAAGGTTTTACGGCAAGTAACTGATAATACTGATTGTATTTTGGGATTTTTGCATCGTGTGGCAGTAGACTGTCTTCAGGGCAGATGAAAAATACTTTGGGAAGACGTATACTTGATATAGATAAGAGTGGACTGGGACTGGAGTGAAGAAGAAGCCAGTGTTTCTGTCTTTTGAGTACAAAAACTGACGACGTATGTAACGTCCCTCAGAAAAGTTAGTACCCACACGTCAGACCACACGGTGTCAAAAGCCAAAAGAATACAATACATAGAAAAACACTAATCACTAACAAATGCACAAAGAGAGTTTTATCATCAATCGTAACACACTCCTACATGTTTCGACCCTGCTGGGTCATCTTCAGGGAGAACTTCTTTGTTATCGTTACACTAAGGTTGCACTTTATATTTCAGTGAGAATGTGCTGTTGACTGTGTACTGAGTTGTTTTTGGAGGAGTGAACTCTCTGTGCTCCCGGCCTACGGTGTAAAGATAACAAAAAAGTTCTGCCTGAAGATGACCCAGCAGGGTCGAAACATGTAGGAGTGTGTTACGATTGATGATGAAATTCTCTTTGTGCGTTTGTTGGTGATTAGTGTTTTTGTATAATATAGTGCACGGACAGGGAACACATTAAACAAGACACAGAATTTCATTATCAAATTTGTATTTCACACAATGTACAAATCTGGACCAGAACAGCTTATTCTTTAATACCTTTAACCACACAAGTTTACAGGTTTATAAGAATTTTCCTGAAAATCCCCCTTTTTATGCAGAAATTAGGAGATGAAGGACCCAAATACATACATAGACACACACACACACACACACACACACACACACACACACACACACACATACTTGAATGGCCGTAGGCGTTGTCTCGCGGTTAACCCGTAAGATTTTCCTTTCTCATATCACAGTTAAGAAAGGCTGCTACAAAAGAAAAATTTAAATATCAACAAAAAATCTGAAATTAGATCTATAATTCCATTTAAATAAATACTTCATCTATAACCGATCACACATACAAAGGCAGCTTTTTGAGAAAAATTTTATACAAAAAATTAATATGCATTTTATATAAAAAATCTCAGTTAATTAAAAGACCGTAAGTGTCCTTTATGCTAAACCACAACGTAAAGAACCAGTGTTATGGCATGACAGTGTCGAGGGCAAAATATGCATAAGACTTGCCGTTTATGAAGAAGCGTCAGGTGGTCACCCCTGACATGTAGAGTATCATGCTCGGCTTAGTAGCCGGTATTCTGGGTGCCATAAGAACACGAAGATCCAAAGAGAAATAGCTTGTTGAGAGAGGATTATGGTAATATACCTCATTCAAAACGATAAAGATGGAGTTGGGGGAGGCTGGCGGTGAGAGAGAAGTGAATTGAGAAGATAAGTGGAAGGAAAAGAGATACAAGCGCGTGAAGGAGATAGGGGTGACGTATAATAGAAAAGAGCGGAGAAGAGGTTGGGTGACTCTCTAGGTTAGGGGCAACTCCCCATTCTTCGGTCGGTTATACAATGTATCCGATCCGAGTAATGCATAGAGACTTGGAACCGGACCTGCGCCAACATCATCGTCATCAAAGTGTCTCCATATGCCCCGTCACTCCGCATCTTCCTTTATTTTTAATGGAAATCTGTTCTGATTACAGAGACCCGATAAGAGAGACGTTCATATGGTGGAAATTAAACTGGGGCCAAAAAGGACATATCTCACGTTACGTGATTTGTACGAACTATAAGTCAGTGCACAATTGGATCTATTCAAAAAGTAAACAAACTGTACAACAAATTTTTTCCAGAGGTTGAGTGTCCCACTGGTGTTCAACAGGTACACACCCCGTTTCTTTCTAGATTGATTCAACAGCTTTCGTGACTGAAGTTTCCTGTAACTTTCTTCAGTCGCACCAGGCTAACTGCCTAAGAGTACATACCACACCCAACTTTTCGTTTGTTTGCACATCCACTCGTTTTCGTCGTAGTCCTTAATCCTTCCCTCTTGTACTTACTTGTTCACAGTAGGTGTAGAGGATTTTGATTTTTCACTTGATCACACTCAAGCACGCACCACATTCTGTAGGACTCCTCTGGACTAGGGATCGGCCTATCGCAGAGACCTCTACCTGACAACACGAACTCTGTACAAGACAAACATCCATACCCTTGGTAGGATTCGAACCCACGATCCCAGTAAGCGCTGGGCCTCGGACCTACGCCTTAGACCGTGCGGCCACTGGGATCATCCATTCTTTTTCATTCCATTCTATATTGCATAAATTTCCCAACAGACACGTCGTTGATTCCATTTTTCTATGACGTTAAGTTCTATCGATGGGTAAATAGCTGTGGAGTTGTCGGAGAAGCGGCCCTCTCATCTTCAGAAAAAGGCAGTCGTCAAAGCGTGACATACCAAAAGACTTGAATCGTCACACATTCTGTCGTGACAACTTAAAGTCTCGAAGATATAGCGTTGTCAAAACCTCCAGACCATTCATGTAACCAAGCATCCAAACAATAAACTAGAAGTCACCCACTCAATTAGCCAAATAAATAAGAAACCAACCGGTCACCCAAGCATCCAATCCACACCAAAGACAGTTGTGCCACTGCTCAGGCAGTTAGTCGCTGACCCACTGCGAAACACCGGGTCTAGTTCCAGGTCAGTCTGTATGGGATTTTTGGTGGAAAAAGTGGCACTGGCAGTTGGGTTTCCCCTGCCAGCGTCATTCCATCAGTGCATCACAATGTCATCTATCACCGACACTATATATTCGTAACAATAAATAAAGGCGTTACATGTGACACTTTTCAAACACTAGCCTTTACAACCAACAACCAACAACCTACTAATTTCACGCCCCCCCACCTCGTATAGAGCTTACGTGAAACTAATTATATAGCGAAACCAAGTACTCATTCATTCAGAGACCTAATCAACAACCATCTTATCACTCAGTACGCCAACTACTCATCCACCCACCCAATAGGTTAACTACTCGTTCCATCGCCAAATAAACTTCTCACCAACCAGCGAGCTAGCCAGCCATGCAATTGCCAATCCACTGACCCACCTGAATTTTTTTGACTAAGTACTGTTCAAAGTTACATATGACATTCTTACTCTTAACTGCTTATGCACAGGGCTTGTTACACTGTCATGTCAGGCTGCTAGGGTTCAGTCAGGGACTACGCACTACTGACGTTATGGGACAAGACGTCGCTATCGGACCTGTCACGTGAGTAATTGGGAGCGAAATGAGAACATAACTGTCACGTCAGAAAAGACCCTTACGAGGTGATAACAGCAGAAAAGTAAGTGAACCATAGCACCTATGATTCAATAGGCCGGTATAGCATGCTGCAGCAATGGATGACACGGCTATTCTTTTCGTGCATTTCGTTTGTTGAATTTCTGTATCAGTAAACAGTAAGATAAATTTGTATGTAACGCCGTGGAATATAATCACCCGTAAGCAGTTAGTAGTTTCTCAGGCAAACAGCCCCCCCACCCCCTCACAAACTCTATGAAACCAGGATATCCGTTACGTTTTTCGCAGGACCTGGCCAGTGGCGCCCATCCTGAGCTGCATAAGTAGAGTTTCCCCTTCGTCAGCTTTTAGTGTCATCCCCCTTGTGTTGGTACGTCTTAAAGTACCCTTATTGCCTCAGGGTTTCCTCAAAAATCGCTTCCCTTTTCCCTAGCGTGTATGCTACATTCCGCGCCCATATTGTCAGCCTTGATTTGATTATTGTTACACCATCTGGCGAGCAATAAAGCTGCAACAATCATCAGTAAGCAATTTTCGCAAGGCTCCTATCACATTCACACTCTCGGTTCCAAATATTTTTTCTCAATAGCCTGTTCTCAGACAAACTCAGTCAGCTCTCTTCCGTCAGCGTGTACGATTAGGTTCTAAAAACATTACGGAAAAAATTTCTAGTTTTGAAATAAAAAAGTAACACAAGTGAGAGTAGGTAAATCACTCCGTGCGTGAGGAACACTGGATTTATATGTAATGCCGGATTCAGGACAAGGCTTTTTCATGGGTTTCGTACATTTAAAACTTAATCATATTGTTTACTGTAACACATATCTATTATAAATATATCTATGGTGAACAAATTCATATATTTCCATAGAATTAATACCCCATACATTTCCTCTTGACAGAACTGCCTACTGATAGTAGCCATTACCGGCCTAATATTTGCCACGTGTCTCCAGTACATCCTGACAATGACAAATTTACAGACCGTTTCAGGTCTGAAACTGCTGAACTGTGCGTATTTTTTACCATCAGCAGGAATTGCAGTCAGAGGTAGAAAAAGGAGTGAAGATAATATTAAAAATAAATTGGACGTTAATAATCCTGCAGACAAAATCCCGACTTACAGAAAATGTTTCTGAATTCGGATCGGCTAAGAAAAAGTGATATTTGAAGACCAAAAAAAACGGAGTTTATAAGGGAGCATTCTAATGAGAATGGATCAGCTGATTGAGCGTAATTAGTGGAGATGATGCTTAGCCTGTAGGTTCAGGACTCTGTATTTTTGGGGGGAGAGCAGGTTGTTATTTTTGCTCTGAAGTTTCTAAGACCATCAAATGAACATTAGATGTTGCAATATTGAAAGTAGTTGTAGTAACAGCAGTAGCAGTAACAAAGGCAGCAGGAATAATAGTAATAGTAGTAATATTAGTAGTAACAGGAATACCTTCTCATATATTTAAGGAATGATAACACACTTTGATAAGAACACAAGATAATAAAAATTCTTCATTTAGGGAAGCAGATGGATGAGACATATTCATTCACTGTTACGGGTACAGTACTTCATTAGCGCTTTCTTGGTGGGAATGAGAAATGCACGGAAGTCTGTGCAGCCGGTCTCCTGATCGGAATTTAAAAAAGAGTCAACTTAAATAGGAAGCAATACACTGCGATACAGGTCTTGAGTAGAAGAGGCAAAAACAGTAACAAAGGCACCAACTGCATAAAAACATAACCAAAAATTGTGTATGAAACTTTATTTCCCACCCTAAAAATCACAAACACCACTACAGTCAGAAATGTTGAAGCTATCTGTGACGGCTAGCAGATTACGAGAATTTACACTAATACAAGTTATGCTCAGACATAGAGAAATGAACTGTATAGAGACGTAGTCAATAAAAATGTCCATACCGGCTCTGGGGCCCACCCAGTCTTCTGGCGGTACCGGGAGGTCTTTCTTGGTGGTGAAGTGGCCGGGGCTTGAAGATGAACACCAAACTCCATCTCATGTCGAGGTTAAGAACTTTTGGAGCTATATTCATTCCCCTGTATGCCGTTATGGCAGGTATAAGGAAAACTTCACTTTACTTTACTTTACCTTAACCCAAGAATATAACAGAAGCATTTAACGAAAGTAGATTCACAAACACGTCATACCACTGAAAATATGAATACGAAGCTTGCTTGTGACGTCACCAAATTGGTTGGTATATCCAGCACCTCACGAAAGCAGGTATCACATTCCTATGCTACTGACCGAGTTTATAATTTTTTCTGCCCCCAGCAAGGTCACTTCAAGGTACAGGTTGTTCCCCAAGTTTTGATGGCCGACTATTCTGAGTTAGGTCTAGGACAGTGTTACAGACTGCGTCCTACACAGAGTGTATGCTTCCTGGAAACGTCGAAGTGTTCCCTGTAAATGTTATAAAGGCACACGGAGTATTATTATTATTATTATTATTATTATTATTATTATTATTATTATTACACTGGCAGCAGTGGCTACTAAAAACCTCACGGAATGATCACCAACTGGATTCATCTCCGAAGAGTAAATGTTTCATCAGGAGGCTCCCGTACGACGTAGACTCGTCCCAAATTTCCACCCCATCATTACGCCATCTTCATGCACGATGTACACTCATAACCCGCAAAAGCATTCCTGTGTTGGTCAGTTCTTCTGAACAAAACAATTTCAGCTCCATTTTGATCTGAGCTCGATGCCAGGCTAGTACATGTGGGATTTGCGGTGGATAAAGTGGCAATGGTTCTTGTTCTAAGGTTTGGTTTTCTTCTCTACGTATTTTTCCACAACTGCTTTGTACTTCTCTGTCATTCATCTATCTGTGACTTTATATAATCTTAGCAATTGACAGCGTCGTTAAATAAAGAACATCTCTCTCTTTCTTTCTCAGCGGAGCAAAGAGAGAGGACGGAAAAAAAGGTGGACAGAGGATGTTGAGACCAGCACAGGCATTCGGGGGCATAATTCCTGCCAAAAAAAAAACGGAGGAAAGTTGTCGACATTCCACGTGAAAGAATGAACGAAACATAACTCAGTGGAGAAACAATTGAAATAAGTTTCGGGAAACAAGCCGTGATGTGCTTCAGCCACATGACTGTGCTGTTGCCGTCACAATCTTATAGACATTCGCATCAGTGATCAGCGTTGTCCAACTAAAAGGCATTGGTCGTATTTACACTTGGCCAACTGAAGGTTTAGTGATTGAATCGCCTGAGAATTCTTTCTGTCGCGAGACATGCTGCTACCTCTTGTGAATGATACAGACTTATCATTGTGCTTTTCAACAACTCGATTCGAAATAAAGATGCGGTAACAGTGCCACATTCCTCCGACCCGGCCTCGGCTTGCTATGTCACAAGAAATAGGAGACAGTGATCCTTAAATCGCAGTGGTAGTATACGATCTACGTATTAGCAATTTAAACTGCGAAACTTTTAATCACATTATTTCCGCGAGGCAACACCCCGGCTACTTTCGTTATGTCAGATATAACCTTAAAAATTTCAAACATAGGCACATGGTTTGAGGACAAACATCGTAAGTACGCCTGCATATATAGATATATATAGATGTCCATTTTGTCGTGTCATGGCATGGCTGTTTTCACGGCAGCTTGATCATCAATGAAGCCGGAATTTTAGATTTCGTTTCTACTCTGTAGGGCAACTAACCTTGTCGAAGTTCATGGAAAGCCTCGAATTTCTTTCAGTTTCACCAAATGCAGGTTTTCCAAGCGATAAACCTGCCGTGCTGAAGGACAAGAAGAACGGGACACTCTCTTTGTTATATTACATCTGTTCGTATGTTCATGACCTACCTGCACCTAAGATCCACTCACAATTGTGCCTTAATTATAAACCTAGTCATGCAAACCAAGCGGGATGTCACGCGACAAACATATTGCTGTTTTACGATCAACGGAAGAAAGCTACTGTAACAAGTATTACGTATTGCTTTGAAGTTATTTATACATCCATATAGAATTTTAAGACTCTTAAGGATTCGCGCTGTTAGACACAGGCTTATGTCTGCAACATCATAAAATCGCAGCACAGGCTTTTTTTCGTATTGTTGATGTATGTAGGATATAGAACTGAAAAAACACGTAGTGGCGTTCTTTTATAAGAGCGACCAACCAAGTTTCAAAAATCTCATTTATTCCTCAAGACTTATAGGTGAATGGGACCTTAAACTTACTTTTCCTTGGAATTGACGAATGCAAACTGAAGGGGCAGTGTGTCTCAGAACTTATTCTGCTTACTGCAGATTCTAACCATCAAAATCTCACTTTTTTGTGGTCGATTTTTATGAAGACATCATTGCACTAACATTGTGGTTTTTCCATCAGCCTTTCAGACAGTTTATACGTATTTTAAACATGTTCGAGGATGTGGAGTTTATGAAACAAATTAGCCAGTAAAATCATAAACTGAATCAGACACACGTATAGGCGGAATACGAAAAACCACCACTCTGTTAGGAAGTAATGATGTAATTGTAGGTAAAACCGTTTCAGAAGAAGGCACACAGAGCGGCCAGGAAAATTTACCGTTGTGCAAGTTTGTGTAGTCAACTGTATGAACT
The DNA here is from genome assembly GCA_013340265.1 of Coptotermes formosanus. NCBI lineage: Eukaryota > Metazoa > Arthropoda > Insecta > Blattodea > Rhinotermitidae > Coptotermes > Coptotermes formosanus. The sequence goes on along the minus strand of BLKM01000309.1, from coordinate 210,801 downwards.
GTTAACTTCCCTGTCCTGGTAACCCAACAGACTCACCATCCTCTTCCGAAGAACTGCATGTTATCGGAGTAACCGCAAAGGCCACCAACAGCAACCTGCAACTATAATGCAACCAAGCCTATTCAAGGCAAAACGCATGAGGCTGGAAATGAACCACATGTGTCAGGTGCAAGTTATCTGGCAGGTACTCTCTTCAAATCTTAGCTGATGTATCTAATACTCTAACATTTATCGTACTCTTCTCCTCCTTCTCCAAGAAAATGCTGGCAATACAGTTAAACTCGGTTATAGCGACATCTGGTTTGGCCATACCTCGCCTGTAGCCTTATGCATTCTGTGGTATCCACTAATTCCCCGCAAGGCGTGTGTTTTCAGCGTTGGTTAGTACGACATACATAACAGCATCTACAACGGATAAAACAACATTGCCAGTCACTCCTTCCAATAGAGTTTTCTGCAAAGTAGGCTATTTTGAGAGTTCAACTCTGTCCTCCCTCTTGAGAAAACAAGGCCCTTACTCTTGCAGGTAGATATATAAATTCCGGGCCTGGAAAATGACAACAGTAACAGTAATGCATGATCTCAAGCTTCCGCTGAGTTGTGAAAGAGATCTTTGCTTTCTGGAATGTTATGCAGCGCAGACTGATAGTCACAGACGTTTCTTGGACTCACTGACCCTAGAAGATGGGTCGAAATGTTGTCCCGAAACATCGGTAACTAACCTCCAAGATATGCTGCGTGACATCCCAGAAGAGCGAAGATATCAAAGGTAATTCACTTTGTGCCTTGTGTTGCCCTCTAAGTTCCTATAGCTGCAGCAGACAGGAGACTGGTACAGCGATAACATGGTAACTGTGACGAACAGATGAAGATTCTTAGCGTCGAGAGGAAATTTAAAGTGATGCGAGAAGTAGAAAATGGAAAATAAGAAAGTTGTCGTGTGTCGGAAATTTGGTCTCTTAAATTTTACGGTCCAAAATATCTGGAAAAACATAACCAATGTTATAAGTGCTTTTGAAAGGAGTGGATTGAGAATAAAGCAATTTCGAAAGCCTGAACCAAGTTACGTCAATATGGCGCTGCTTAAGTGGTTTGAGCATCAGAGAAGTGACAGCGTAATAGTGAGCAGTCTTCTTCTCACGATAATTGTTGTTCGTCCAATATTTTTATTGTAAGTTAATGTATTTTTTAGCTTAAACCTGTATGGAAGTTTAAAATTCTATTAAGGCTAATTTTTATTTTTCTAAATTTTAACGTACTTTAAATTTAAAATAGATCGTTAATATGCCTACGAGCCTGTGCTTTCTCTTAAAACATTTCTCCTTCGTTTTTACAGTACACCTCTTTTAAAGCGATACATTTTTACAAAGATGCAATTTGTTTACTCCGTTTCCTTACGTTATAACCAAGTTAGACTGCCTATATTTAAATCGGCCACTACTGCTTCCTCTTTCTGCACACAACTCACGGTTACATTTCCACTTCAGTGGACGCAACATAAACTGCGAATCTGGCACATCGTATTTAGGTGTGTTGAGGGAAAGCAAATTAGAGGTCAACTTCATGCTTAACTGAAGGGAATAACCCCATGTACCCAATGGATAGGGGATTCCGAGAACAAGTTAGGAAATATACGCAAAACCTAAATAACCTGGCTCGTCCGCCACCTACTGTTCAGTTATAATAAGAAATCTCTGTACTGGACATGAAATGGATGCTGAATTTATTTCTGCAATTTTGTTCGGAACCTTTGTTGCAGTGATACATACTTCGGCAAGTTATGCTCCATTTTCTTGTAATATGCGTACATACATAAGTTTGTGTCTTCATGTAAAGTGTCCTTTACTTGAACACAAACTGGAGCTGTCTACAATTTTAGTCAATCTCCCAAAAGTTACACTTTAGTAGAAATCGTTTAGCTGTTCTGACTTGCTTCACGCCCACCGAGGGACAGAAGAAGGAACGATTTTTACGGCAGCTCAGCAGACTTGCCAAAGCGCCAACGGACGTGCCCGCCTTGAAGAAAATAATCCATCAAATTCTGTTAAATGTAAGTACAATCCGTTTCTCACAACGAAGGGTCCGACCGTTCCGTATATTACAGTGGAGTGTGGAGAAAATTGCAGGTAGTCACAGCAATTTTTTCCTATTTTACATAGACTCTCCTTATTGCGAACGTAATCATACGAAACTCATTAGGTTAGACTAGACCTATAGTTTGGACGGGGAAACACATTTCAGCGACAGAAGTCTTTAAAAGCGGCCATTTGGAGGAACGAGAAGTAGAAGGAAGATAATATGAACATTAATTTTACGAAAAGAGCGCACAATTGCAGTTTTGTATAAATGAGATCAAGCTTTCTGGTACCAGTCCCAGGTTTCTTCACTTGCTCCTTTTATTAGTCGCTGGCCTAGGCTGCTTCTTTAAGCTGCGAGGTATTCAGTTACAAGCACGGACTTTGAGAATATATATCCTTGTAATTCCTTAGCTTGTAATTTAGAAACATGTCTATTGCCTAAACTGAAATGTACAGCAACATCTGTAGGTTCTATATAAATCTTGCCTGTAACTAATAGAGTAAAAATCAAATTAGGCTTAACGAGATGACGCTGGTGATAACTGTGTTAATTAGACAGTTTTGAGTCGACTATAGAACTACAGCGTTAGAGGCGACTCTGACAAATTTATACAGTTTGGAAAAGAAATTACAACCTCGCAACTCATTACTTTTGGAGATTAGTCCTGGTGTCGTTAGCGTTTGATAGGATTGTGAAGCTCAGTGCAAGACACAAACATCTGCACTACGTACATTATTCCTGCCATCTACACAGCGAAACTGGTACTGTTTACTAAACTTTCCCGGTGACTCAGTGGGTAACAGGCCAGAGTAGCTCGTGGAACGACGTGCATATGGGTAAGATGCGTTGAAATACAGGTGTGTGTAAATTGACTGTCCTTGACGAAAGTAAATGCAAATTAATTTGAGGATATTTACGGCATTGATTCCCTGCAGCCTACTAACAACAGCGATAGTTATTCACTCATGCTTTCCCTGAAACAGACTGTGCTGAAGAAAATAAAGTAGTCCCGTAACTGTAAAAATGTGTTCCCTTCGGTAATATTTATAAGAAGATATAGCACTTCGTTGCCGTTTTTCTTAAAAAGCACCTCTACATTCTGCTAAAATAATGGCACCTCTTGAATTTTTTCCAACACCTCTTAATTAACATGTGTAGATAAGTCCGGTTCAAGTCAAGAAGCAAATAATGATGTGTTGCTGCTTAACGTTAAGTACAGGTATGCCTACTAACGTCGGAACAATGTTAGCCGCGCATCTTTTTTAATCACTGCTGTAAAAACTTGTATAATATAGACGTGTGCAATGAATGATTTATAAAAAATAAACCCCGCCTAGGATTGCCTGGCGTCAAGACCAGTCACAAAGGAAGAGAGAAAGAGAACTGTAAAGAAGATTGGATTTTAAAACTAGTAAAATATTCTCTTTTTACTAAAGGTACGTCGCTCACTGCCAGAAAACCTTTTTCTGTGTCCTATCTTGGGCCAGTTCAGTCAAGGCCATGTTTCAGATGTCTAGATTTTCCAGGCCATGACTTACAGCAATTTCTCATTCCTCTTATGCCGTTCCATTTCTGTGGAAGGAAAATAATGAAAAATCACAAGCATATTTGCAACAAAATGAAATCTGTTAATGTTCACATTTATTATCCGTGCTGTCTGACAAAGTAAAACCTCTTATTGCAAGACGAATACACGTGTAATTACACGGACAGCCCCAACCTGTTTTTTTTACTTTGTGTACCTAAACGTGGTTTTTCTACACGATAAATTCCCAAATTTGCCCTAAAGAACTTTAATATTCTGTACAGAATGCCTCAAATGAACATCATAGTCTTCTCAGATATAACGCTTCGTCGATCTATAATTAGTTACCAAATTTGCGGAGGAATTAGCAGCCTTCATCTTAAGGGAAGTCCAAGAGACCGCCCTGAAGGTGGAATCATGCAAGCATTCTTGAAATGTCGTGAAACTGGAGGCATCAAACTCCTCCAGAACTTCGCTAACTGGTTACCAATCGACCCATCGTCACATCTCAGAAGACTTTAACCTTTATCCTGCTAATGTGGAATATACGGTGAGCTGCTAATAATGCCAGCACCACTACTGTGTAATATTTGGTGACCTACATTTGGCAACGCTGAAAGAAGCCTTTTTGTCTCTCTCTCTCTCTCTCTCTGCACAATGTCTCAACACTGAATCAATCGTGAAAGACGTCCTATGTCATATGTGTGTTCATACACTTCTCGGCTACCAACTAGGCCCTGCCCTTAAGGGCCTAGTTGGTAGCCGAGTAAGTGTAGGTCACCAAATATTACACATTAGTGGTGCTGGCATTATTAGCAGCTCGCCATATATTCCACATTAGCAGGATAAAAGTTAAGCTTTATCAACAACGCTCTTAGAGACTCAAACCACGCAGGTACTCAAGGCCTTAATACAAACACGTAGGCCTACTTAATGGTTCAGTTTGTGTAAACGTTGTTTTAATGCAACCCTACAGAACAACAAACCGTATATGGTTACTGGAGTTCTATTTGTACTTTTCACAAAAATCTCCTTTTTCTACAATCTCTTGCAAAAAAATTTCTTTAGTTATATCAATTTCCTTTCTTCTCTACAAAGGTCAAAAAGCTTTTGTGAATCCATAAGACGTTAAACTTGTCAGCTTTGTACGTAGAAGTAAATAGACATTGTGGATTATTTTATCATTAATTTCCTCTACGACATCTCCTTATCCGCTTCGGTTATATTTTGTCGTATTTTGGGCCATTGTTCATGAAAAGATAGACATGTGAGGGGAGTCTGTCTTAAGTTTTTCAAATATACTGCACTACGATTAATATGTGCACGGTGAAACGATGATAAATTACGGACACTGGGTTTGTGTAATGCGTCTCCTAATGTAGATTCAAGCCTGGTTGCTCCCCAGTATGAACCACTACAGCTGTATGATGTGTTGACAATTTCGGAACGAATTATTTTAATTTTAAATGTCCGTTACTTATTGTAATGTTTGGAGAATAAGGTCCATGCAGTTCTAACAACGTATTTTTTGTATATATCTGTATTGAGACATGGTGAGCAATATCTTAACAATTGACATATATTAAGAGAATAAAAGTACTATAAAAGCCTTTAAGGAAATTTACGGGTTTTATATAATTCAGTATATTTATCTTGGACACTGAAGCCATCACACATTTAAAGCTCGTACTATTAATATTAACCAACATGACTGAAATGGCCTATCTTGATACTGGGTAAGCCTGAAGCTCTTTCTTCGTATGGAACACACTGTAGGAACAAGGCAATATTAAGTTTTAAGCGCTGGTATCCAAAACCGACTGTTATGCTGAATGGTAGTGTGTTGTGTACCTACAAATGGTAGTGTTGTGTACCTACACATGGTAGTGTGCTGTGTACCTACACGTGGTAGTGTGTTTTGTACCTACACATGGTAGTGTGTTGTGTACCTACACGTGGTAGTGTGTTGTGTACCTACACATGGTAGTGTGTTGTGTACCTACACGTGGTAGTGTGTTGTGTACCTACACATGGTAGTGTGTTGAGTACCTACACGTGGTAGTGTGTTGTGTACCTACACGTGGTAGTGTGTTGTGTACCTACACATGGTAGTCTGTTGTGTACCTACAAGTGGTAGTGTGTTGTGTACCTACACATGGTAGTGTGTTGTGTACCTACACATGGAACAAAGCGCTGCGTCTGGCAGTAGGTTTGTTAACCTAAATCTTCGGATTGAAAATGTCTGAAAACAACATGACTTCACGAAATAGTGTGACTAATTATGTTAATTGTCTGACACACAGAAAATCACGTAAACTGATCAGCTATTACAAAGGCAGAAGTGGTTAAAATTATGGCCTTAAAGTTCTGATGTTTTAAAACGGCAGAAATTTGCAATTTATTAGAAAAATTGCCAAAATAAGTACTCATTAATGCGAGTCCACAACACTGTAGACTCCGGTTCATTCCACCGACTGCTTTCATGAAGAGTATGCCACTGCACTAAGGTCGTGCAAAGTTGGGGCCAGAAAAATTAGCAGAAAATAGTATACAACGCTTAAGCTTCGAGTGATGATTGACTTCAGAACAACATGCAGGTTTGTGAGATTATTTCTAGCAAAGTAGAAGAGATGTAACAGCCACTCGAAATATACATTTGGTTTTCGTTTTGTCGAGCTAAGCATGAAATATTTTATATCTTAGATGTTTTCTATAGAAGTTAAATTATTTACCAACAAAAATTAAAAACATGATGTTGATGTAGAAAGTTTATCTTTCGGATAAAAAAATGAAAGTGGTTTGAACCTTTATCGGTCGATCCTATGTACAAAGCTGTAATACACTTTTCGGTGAACTTGTCCGTCTTCGTGCCATGAAACACATGGGGGAGTGAATATATAACTCCTTTCATTCTTAACGTCGTCCCTCTATGGAAGTGTGTGGTCAACTGAACCCCTGACCGCTTTGCCAAAGGGAAAGTGACCCCAGTATAGTGACCCCCCTCTTACGGCTGCAGTAAGCCGCCCTTAGGCCTAACGGCAACATGCACTTTGAGACACTTTAAGGAAATCAGATGTCACAGACCTTCCCAAAAATTGAAGTTGATGAGCGCTGTGAGGTCACTGGTATAGTCAGAATTAATGACAGTAGGCCAGAACTGAAATACTGCTCTGTGTGTGTGGATTTCGCTGTTTAGGGCGAACCTGACGAACTTACCTACAGCTTGTTAGGATTATAGCGTATTCCCTAAACAAATATCGGCTTCCTTTTTTTCAAGGGCAAAGAGTCAAAAAGTTGGTATAAATACCACTTAACATAATGCGACGGACGGACAGGCTCGGTGGATGAAGTTGGTGTCTTTTTTCCCAGCTTCACAAGGAGTTGAACGGTATGGGATGTTTATCGAGGAGGCGACACCCCGTGTCAAAACGGAAATTTAAACTTTCCTACCTCGCCCCTTGTGTTTCCTGTCACATACAGTCTCTGCCAAAATGTACCTATTACAGCCCAGCATTGTACGACTGTGTAGCCTATTGCAACTGTGGCCACCGACAACCAATTTGCGTAACATGAAGGGTAAATCTGCGTTGTGAGATTTTTTGTCACGGTTAAGGTACGCGAAGTTCGTGTCTGCTTCCTGGAGCTTACTCAAAGTTTCTTATGGGAAGGTAAACAAAGGAATAGGATTTAAAGCCCACTTTTATAAGGGCTGTGTGTAGCAGTGAATTTTGATAATAAGTCTTGTGTTTAACAAGGAGAATAGAAATGTAATTTTTACATTTAAAGTAATAGTATTGCCATTATGACAAATATGTGTCACATAGAGGGAAAATTGAAATTTTATAACGTGGTACATTTCATGCTTATAAGAGAGCAATTATAACGACTTTTCTGGAACTCTTCAATCAGATTTGCATGAAAGGGTTTCTTTAGGGGTCTGTACAGTATTTCACTCCATCTTTTCAAACAACTACTGGCGCAGTTTTCACTTCCTGTATTCACTGCGTCATTCAGCCTTCCTGCTTCCTTCACTCTCTAGGCCTGAGTGTTTTCAATTTTCCTTTTAGGGCTTTTTCCTTTGTTGTTGTTGTTGTTGTTGTTGTTGTTGTTGTTGTTGTTGTTGTTATACCTTAAAGTGGTAACTACCTTGTATTTTTACGTTACTTTTGTACTATTACCCCCAAACATGATAAAACTGTTGCTTTATCAGGGGTTTTAAACTTACTTGTATCACTTACAGTCACGTAGGTAACATTTCTTTCATTTCGTGCTCTGTTTTTGCCCAGTTATTGCTTGCTTCTATTTTCGCTTGTTTCTTTTGTTTTGTGTAATCGTGTTGACCCTGTAACTATCAGTTATGCTTGAGTCAGCACATATATAGATAGATAGATAGATAGATAGATAGATAGATAGATAGATAGATAGATAGATAGATAGATAGATAGATAAATAGATAGATAGATAGACAGACAGGCAGGCAGGCAGGCAGGCAGGCAGGCAGGTAGATAATTTTGCCAATAACATTTGTCGTTATTATTGTTATTATTATTATATCGGCTGTTGTAAGCTATTTTGTTTTGTGGCAGTAATGTCTAACAAAGATGTTGAACTGAATTGCAGTGAAGTAATTCATAAGACTATTTTTCCACTGCGCATAAACAAATTAATTACTGTGTTCTTCTAACTAAATCGTAATTGGCAGGTTGCATTTAAGGGAAGAATTCTGGTCTAGCCATCAAACTTAATCCTGTGGTATTACTTCACATTCTGGACCGCAGTCTCACTCGGCTGGCAGATGCATTTTGCGCCACCTTCTAACTGATATCTTTCCAATTACAGCGCGTGTGTCCGGCTCATAATCTAAGATTTTTAAATTTAAAATTATTTTCTTGATTTGACTTAAGATTCAAAGAAATTTGCTGTTGTTAGATGGTAACATAAAACATACGTCAGCAAAGAGATGGTAATTAAATAAAATTTAAATTCAGTACGAATAATATATTTTGATTTTATCTTTAATAGTATGAAGTATTTTTGTGCCATTCGAATTAAAAAGCTCATAAAAAATTTAAATTATATGGGATGTGACGCTGGATCACTGGGACAGCGTAACCCATCCCACCTTCCCGCCCGGCTACTCTTCTGGCACTGCTTGAATATCTTGAAGATGAAGGCAATATGATCCATCGAAACGTCGCAAAATATTTACCCCACGACTGAGCGTCACATAACGGAAGACCTGAATCTTCATCGACACCGCTGTAAGAACCTCAAGTATAGTGTAAAATGCTTATAATGGAGTGTGATCGACATAACATTTCACAATTATCGGCCTGAACAGCGTACAGTTTTCGACCGCTGTTATTAGAATTTGATTGTGTATCTTATACTATTAAACATATTCTGGTATTCTTATTAATACTGACTTTTCCACCTCAGTGATAAAAGCAGCTTTATTAAAACATATTTACCGTAAGAAAGGCATGTAACGGTTTTGCGTATTGTGTAAAATATTATACTTGTTCTGAAGATCAATAGGCTCAAGAACATATACTGTTCGGTTGTCTATTTGGATATGACAAAGTGTTGTCTGGCAAAAACTGTCCGGCTGTTCGGAAGAACGTGCTGCGTCCGCCTTCGCTACAGACCCTGACAACACGGTGTCACATTTCAGTAGCCTCTAGTCCCAGTCACCGCCGCGAGAATCTCAAATTTCAGCAGTAGGCCTACCCAGTAACCTAAATATGTTTTGTATTAACTGTACTATAGGAAAAATTTGATGGAATTCCATGTAGCCACGTGCGAAACGGTGTTATGCCACCTAGTTTTGCTGCTGCCATTTTGTTTCGCTACATGTCATATAATAACGATGGTAAAGGATCGTTTAAGAAGTACTCACACTCCTTGGAGTTACTGTACCGTCAGTCGCTTTGTCTTCAGTGCTGCCATGGATGGGTTCTTCACATACTCGAGCCGTGCTTCAGTTGACAAATAATCCAACTCAAACAGGCGTCATTCATAGACTTTTCTCTTGACATCTGAGTCAACCTGTGTTTTTAATTTTCTACACGGTTTTGTGTATTATGTGGAGGCTGTTTTACCGTGTTCCACGATTTGCTGACAAACCTGACAGTCAGATCAACACTGATCTATGTCGATCTCTTTAACCTAATTGTACCATTACTCCATACCCATATTTTGTCATCTACCACCGACGCTATACAAACTTGGCAATTAACAGACTGGTTACATTAATTAATTTTCTCTGTCTGTACTCTATAATACAAATACGTGTTAATAATATAGCCGATCCCAGTGGCCGCGCGGTCTACGGCAGAGCGCTTGCTGGGATAGTGGGTTCGAATCCCACCGGAGGCATGGATGTTAGTCTCTTGTGAGTGTTTGTGTTGTCAGGTAGAGGTCTCTGCGACGGGCCGATCCCTCGTCCAGAGGAGTCCTACCGACTGTGGTGTGTGTCTGAGTGTGATCAAGTGAAAATAAACAACCTCGACACCTACTGTGAACAAGTAGGTAGAAGAGGGAAGGGCTACGTTTAATAATATAAGGACCTTCAAAAATCCACATAGCTATTAACAGATAAATTGATATTTAAAAAACAGCGTAACTACACCTGTTACGCCTGTAGAGATAGAGACGCAGTCGTATTAGATAAAATTAGATTTAATTCGTCAAATATGACTATCACTGGGATTTTGCCTGCATGTTCAAGAAGCCATAGTGTTCTGGTACGTGAAGTTACAGTGATCCTGCTTTGAGCACTATACCATGTATTGACATGAGATGCACGCAGAAATTAGTAGCACATTTCGAATACAATCCCATAATTTCTCAAACTTGCAGGATTCTTACAACTGGACGGGCAAGGGCAAACCAACCTCCAAAATAAGTAAAGGTACCCTGTGCTTGTGAAGAGACTTCATTACAGAAAGAGGTGAAATTTTTACTGTATCATGAATCAATAAAATGTGCTGCACAGCCACACAGACATTTCACCCAAAATTCTGACGGGATAATAGCACTTGGTATACATAGGTGCAGATAACGTGATACTATTAAAACTGATCTTAGAAATAAGATACACCTGTGATGATATGGACTGAATTCATACGGCAAAATTCCGACTTTTATTTTTCAGATCGCTTATTGTATAAAAATATAGGCTAAATTGGGCCCACAAGTTGAATATAGCTCTATCTGTGAGGCAAAAGTAAGTTTTCCTATTCTTCTGAATAACTATGGAGGCAGAACCTGTCTCCGAAACATTATGTTTACTTTTGTACGTTTAAAGGCTAGAAAGTGGACACAGTCCAAACACTTAATGGCGCTATATGTAGCATACCGCGGGCAGAACCCAGTAGAACCAAATACACCTTATTACAGGGTCACAGCGTGCACGTAGTGTTCAACTTCCCAGTTCTATATAAGGTGGGAATTTTCTTGAATATTTATGTGAGACTTAGCTCCGTAAAGACTCTTCTCAACGGAAACAGTGTTTCATATCACCCTGTTAAGTTAGAAACTCTTGTTGCCTAACCTCCTTTCAACATTCAGGTACATTTCTGTACAAAGTCAGATGTAAATGGCAGCCCAAACAAAACAATCAGTAGTTGAAGAGAGGTACTGTGAAGTGTGTAAATGCTAATAGAATTGTAAGTTGTTTAGCGGTGTCCCTCTTGATTCAGTTTGAATTTGCTGCACACTGCGAACACTCTGATCGTAGCAGACGTAGCAACACATGTATTATATTGACTCAATCAATAAACTTAAACTTAAACTTAAACTTAAACTTAAAATTAATCTCCTTTCAAAAACGAGCTCGTGCTCCCTCGTGCTTGTGCCCCGAATTTATTTTGCTATTTATTTCACGTACTTGTAATACGTGGTATGTACGGACAGAACATAGTGTACACGTTACTTGAAACTTATACCACTAAACAGCTTACGAAAGCACAACATCCTGATTTGAAACCTACGCCTATTTTTTCCAGGTAATTAGGGCACAAAAAACCATAACATAGAAATGTAGCTCGTGTGAAAGGAGTATATTTAGTATATTTAGTAGGTCTTTATAAGATTGCTGTGCATGAATCTGGAAAGCTTCATCTTAGATGACGAAGAGAGAAGAATGTTCTCTACCCCTTGGCTGAAATTAACTTACATCATATATAGAAATTTAAAATGTGCCTCACACAGAATACATTATGCTTCAATCGGACAGACTAATCAGTAAATACTCTAGGGAAAAATACTCGCTGTTTGTTGTGGGAAACTTAGAGGACAAGCAAGAACATTTCACTTTTTAGGTTGACAATTGGTGGTGTGTATTTCAGCCACTAGGTGTGAAACGGTTAGAATGTGTAAGGAAACACGTAAGTAGACAGCACTATTTCTAAGTTCAACTAAAAAGCTGATCCCTGTTCCTGCAGGCTATTAGCAGTATTGAACATTATGCCTGCAATTCAAAATAATTAGGTTAGGCGGTTTACATTACCTCAATCAGAGCTTTAAATGTAACTTCAGTCTATAGAGCAGAGTTCTTCGTGACATGCTACTATTGTCTTGGCCAGCCGAGAAATTCTCTGTAGTTTATGGAAACGGAATTTTATCATCTTGCTCTTAACACTACCCACTTGTCCATGTCCGGAACCAGACAAATTCAATCCACGCCCAACCATCCTCTTTCTATAAGATCCGCTTTACTATTATCCTCACATCGACATATAGATCTTATAAGCGGTGTCTGTCATTTAGATTTCCTTGCCAAAATTGTCTTCTTCATAAATGCGTCCTACATCCCCTGCCAATCTCGTCCTCCTTGATTTTAAGAAATAAAATTTGGTGAACACTATAAATCATAAAGCTCCACGTATGCAGTTTTCTCAGAACTCCTGTTAATTCCCTACTCATGTTCTCAGTTATCTTCCCTCAGCACCATATTCACGAGGACCAACAGGCTATTTTCTTTCCTTAATATAGGAAACCATTGCTTACGCCGTACTGCGGAAGGCTTACAAGTCCCAAGTCACGACTATCGTTTCGTTATATGTTGATTTTCAAGGTAAAGATTTGTTTAGACCTCGCTGAGCCCCAGGCTGAAGAACCATCCCCTTTCGCCTGCCCACGACTGCTCATTCAATATATTCGCAGGACGCATTTTCGTCCTTAAATGTATGTATAATTAATTCTTTGACAAACTCTGAGTATAATATGCGTATACGTATGTATCCATTGCAATGGAGAAGACAAATCTTCACATACTTTAATTTTCCTATAATTTGGGCATAATATTAGGATTTTGTAGCCCCAGTTCTTGCACAACATCGAATTCACCTAAATTTTAAACAAAATTTTAAATTTGTACCAATCTTTTACCAGGTACCTAGGTTTTGTAGAATAATGCAAACAGCAAGGTACACAAATTTGTAGATCAAAGTACACCCATGTTTCAACTTCCTCTACATGTTTCAACCTTATCGGACATTTTCAGGCACACCACTCTAAATACTATTTTAAGGTCCTCAGGACTATCGTATACTTTAATAACAAAAATATTAATATATTTAAAATATTATAATGTAATTGAAAATAATAAAATATTAATAAAATCTCATCGTATAGTTCAAAATTAAAATTAAGAACATGTAATTTTGTTGAACTAAATTTACAAATTTATAGAGATTATTTATTACGTATCTCAATAAAACTACGCAATATGCAATCATTTCTTTTGTTGTTATATGTGAATTAAATATTGCTGAATTTTATTTGAAATATTTGTACAATCATCGCAATAGATTTATACATTTTAGCTCAACAAACTGTTTTTTATTTTAATTTTTAACTTTCATAACGAGCTGTTATTATTATTTTATTTTTCATTACATTAACATATATTATACTAATTTCTTCTATTATAATTAAGAGCACATAAAAGTCTTAGGGACTTCCTCATAGAAGAACTTGAACAATTCACGTGTTTGTGTACATGTTTGTTGCATTAATGAATAAAAACGTAAATACTGAATACTTGTAAGCATTACACTAAATATTAAAAGAAACTCAGTTAGGGACGCAGCAATAACTGTACAGTGACAGACATTACTAGCACTAACAGTTTTTAGCTTGTTAATTTGGCCGCACTTCTCTAGAATTCTATTCTGGAGGTGCTCGGCTCAAATCTCGGCCGGACAGTGGCTAAGGTCTCTGACATCTTTTCTGATTTTCTTAAATTCCTCGACGCTGTTGCCACGATGACATATCAGTTGCTTCACAGCCGCTTCGTCCCATAGACTTTTCATGTTTAACTCCTTTAAGTGCTTCTATTTAGTGATGCTGTAAATTGCTGAGATTGTATACCGTCGGTGACAGTTAAATATATGGTTATGAAGCACTGTTGGAATGATACTGACTGGTAGAAGCCGAAGTATTCTAAGAAAATCCTGTCCTAGCGGCACATTACACACCACAAATCCCATATGGATTGGCCTCTAATTGAACCCGGGCTTTCATGATGCGCGGCCAGCACCTGGCTGCCTGAACCATGGCACAGCACTTATATATTTCGGATTAATTATTGGTTAATCAGTCACTCTACTTTCAGTGATATACGGCTGGAGACACTGACAGCGTCGTTAAACAAATCACAAAATGGAAACATCAATTTTCGATATGGCTCGCTGAGGGCCGTGTAAAGCTGACCCCTTGTCGTCACGGCTTTGTGTATTCTCAGGCCTTAGGTGCTGTGTATTGCCGGTAGAAATTGAGTGTAGCAGTGGATGTACTCAGTTAGTTGTTTGGGAACAGCCGACATGGAGCCCTGCGGCTGGACGGGGGCTACGAATCTGTCAGTCGAAAATTAGCACGTTAAGAAACGCACAGAACTTCGGGCCTGTTGTTTAATCTACAAACATATAAATAGGAATAATGACAGAAAAACATCGAAATAGTTATAAGCAGGATATCTGGATATATACTGGACTTCTGCGGCTCAAGGTAAGGACCTGTAGCAGGCTGCTGTGAACCTCTGGATTCCAGAAATACCTATTTCTAGAAAAGCTGAGTGACTGTCGACTTGTCAAGAAAGTCTGCTGGCCCTGCGACGCAACTGCGTAGTTGGGTATCATACGGCAGACTCTGATTCATCAGGCACAGACATGTCTCAGCGATAGGGGTCATAAATTTGTCTTCGTACTGACGCAGAGCTCCAGGACATGTTGCAGACTTGACACAGTATGATCTCAGTTTCATGTACCGCACCGCTTACCGAAAGACTTCCTTAGATAAAAGTCTTTCTTTGAACCTGGATATATTTACCTTCTGGGTTAGGAAAGTAGCTTATCAGGGGTAACACAAGCCTTCATTTTTAGCATTCTCACCGAAAACGGTTTTCTTTGGATGCCTGTTTTATTTTGAATTTGTACAGAACAAGCGAAGAGTAGCATTAAATTTTTGACATTTTGTAAAAAAGGTTAATAATGTAAATCCGCCGCTTTTTAAAAACAGGAGAAATTCTTCAGCAGCTGATTTACTAATTGTATCACAAGCAGGACTGTTTTCAACAGAGTCAGTTAAGCTGTCAGTAACATTTTTTTTTTGTGGATTTGTTAGCTTTTTAGTCAGTTGTTTATTTACTTAGCAAATTGCCAATGTCAAACCGTAACGCTTACATGCTGCACTAACTGCCACTACTGGCCACACTAGAGGGAGATAAAATGCACTTATGCCACATTTACGCTCAAGTCCCACAAATTCAGTGCAAGTAGTTGACTAACGAAATTGACTTTTAAAAGGGAACAAGACTGGTGGAGAAATGTTTTCCTATTTCTGTTAAAGTAGAATGGAAAGTCGTCAGTTCTTTTCAAATTTCTTGTGTTGATTTGTCGGATTGTTTTCCAACGCTGGGAACGTGTTGATCTCCCTTCTGGCGCGTATACTTCACGAAACAAGAAGTTCACACCGTCTCAATACTGTACGTTAAGTCCTGAAAGCTTTCTGACATCCAAGCACTTTGTATTGTTAAGACATATCTCCACTGAACAACGTGACCACGATATTACAAAGTCCCGCTAATTATAACATGTCACCGCTTATTCTTCATTTCCCATACCTCGTGTCATAACGTTATCCTATTGTTGCGCAGTTTCTTAGCACGCCTGATGGGGATCGCTCAGCAGAGTGAGTCAGCATGACAATCAAGAAATGCATACTACTTGCAGGACATCCAGGGGTCTCTAAATTGCCCAGTTACCTATAGTAAAAGCTCTGAGTTTCGGCACGCTTGGTTCGTGAATGTGACGTCATGCAGCATGCTAGAAGTTCAGCGACGACTTTGAAGAACCTACTGCCTCCGTCTTCACCAACAGTCTTCAATTGTTTACATTAAGCATTAAAACTAACCCAGACGCACTGCAAGCTTAAAGCCCTACATTTTCGCATATACTGTTGTTCGGGTTAAACAAAATAGGGGGAAATTCTTTACTACTTCAGGAACTACTAGCTTTTCAAGCAGAAGTCTGTTCCACAGAGTTAGTTAGTTGATTGGTTGGTTGGTTAGTTAGTTAGTTAGTTAGTTAGTTAGTTATAAAATGTAAAGCAATAATAGCAGATTGTGTGTCAGAAATGACCTCCTTCAACTGTTAGATATCCTTGATTTCAAAGAAACTCAAACACCGAGTAAGAGTATTCTAAATATCCTACTACACTTTTCTTACGATATCTTCCTTAGATTGCTTCCGCAATGCAAGTCCTGTGCATGAAACTGTACTGCATACCATGCAGCTGCCGTTAAATTGAACTGCATACCATGCAGCTGCCGTTAAACTGTACTGCATACCATGCAGCTGTCTTTAAACTGTACTGCATACCATGCAACTGCCGTTAAACTGTACTGCGTACCATGCAGCTGCCGTTAAACTGTGCTGCATACCACGCAGCTGCCCTTAAACTGTACTGCATACCATGCAACTGCCGTTAAACTGTACTGCATACCGTGCAGCTGCCTTTAAACTTGCTGCACAATATTAGCAATTTCTAGACAAGAAATTTAAACCGTATATACACAACAATGGCACCAACAAATGCAAACATGTAGGCCTATACTAAAATTAGTTTATGCAGACATACTAAACTGTGAATAAACAAATTTTAGTATAAATATGTGCATTTGTTGGTGCCATTGTTGTATATATTTTCGACTACACTGTCATGGATCGTATAAACTTCAGGCCATGTTTAATAATCTGTTCATCATGTGTCAGCATGTCTGAGAGTTGAAGGATGTTATTTACAGCATCTACTCTAACACGCGAGAAATTATACATTATGTGAGAAAATGTAAGAACCTTCAGCTTGCCATGGGTGTCGGTTCGGTTGTCAGTTGAACTCACTTTGGTATCATTTTATCTGCACCTGGTTCCTGAAAGTCATTCAGAATTTTTACAATTTCGTTTCTCTAAACAATGTGCTACATTTTTTCCCATCTGAAACTTGGCTTGAAGGGCCCAGCAGCCAAGTGTTTGGTATAGATTACAAATTACGCTTTTAAATCACCTGGTTGTGCAGCCTCCACCTCTTCCTTTTTCGCATGTAATTATTTTTCTGTCTTTCCTTCCTTTCTTTCTTCCTTCCTTCCTTCATTGATTGATTGATTGATTCATTCATTCATTCATTCCATTTTGAGAAATAATCAGGAATTGTGAATCTTAACCCTTTGAAGCATTAAGTACATTTGACTAATATAGCAGTATAAGAACGCAGTTTCTCTCTTCCAAAAAACACAAGTCGTCTGCATTACTAACTAACTCCATGGAGCAGAGGCCTTCTTGAGAAGCTAACAGTTTCTCAGCTAGTCAAGAAATTCCCCTCATTTTATGGAACCCGGAGGTTCATTACCGCATTTACAAGAGCCCGCCACCTGCCCCTATCCTGAGCCAGCTCAATCCAGTCCATGCCCTATCCCACTTCTTGAAGGTCCATTTTAATATTATCCTCCCATCTACGCCTGGGTCTCCCAAGTGATCGTCTTCCTTCAGGTCTTCCCGGCCAAAATCCTGTATGCACCTCTCTTTTCCCCCATACGTGCTACATGCCCAGCCCATCTCGTTATTCTCGATTTGATTACCCGAATAATATTTTATGATCGTCTCCATTACAAAGACCAAAATTTAATAATGTGTAGCGGTTTCCGGTAATTTTATGAACCATGTGATATACGTACATCTGTTCTGTGACATAATACCTCTTAATGTCGTAGGAGATGGTTCATATAACTTACAGTTTTGTTTTAAAAATTAAAAGGAGGCAGCCATGAGCTTGTATGTTACAGGAACACTCTCCGACGCAGCATGGAGAAAGAAACCATTTAAGGGCAAACTGCATACTACATAATGCAACGGGCTCACGAAACTGACATCTCACCTCCACCTGCTGTCGAGATTAAGACTATGTAGATCTATACGTTAAAGTCCCAAATGCCTTTATGGCGTACACAGGATAAACTGTACCTTTTTAAATTTACGAGCTCGTTGAGAAGGAAATGTCATGGTGGCCACTACTTCGGTCCACGAAGTGACAAAGAAGAGCCCAGACTGTGCTGCTATGTACTCCCTGCACTTCATTCTCTCAGTTAGTACATTTTCAAATCAGTAGGAAGTTGCCGTCGCTAATTTGTAATAACATATAATTCAACATTATGTCTAAAGTGAAGTTTGAATTATTTTCATTCTCCCCTTTTACAGTCGCAGATAAAAAGCCTGAAACTAAATAAACAGATATTTACATTATTTCTCCTTATGCCGAAGTGGAGGTAAATCTCCACTATTTTTAATCTCCACACTCTACGCCTTATTACCCAAGAATGAGGCTACTCTCAATTGGACATGGACATACGTGGGGAGCAGGACCTCTCTAAATGTCGTCACGAAGAAAATAATACATCGATCAATGAATGACTATATAAATAAATAAATAAATAAATAAATAAATAAATAAACAGTTATTTAAGGGAAATATGAGGTTTGTGGTAGTAAAAATGTCTGTTCTGCTGATCGTACCCTGAAAATGGAAGTATTATTTTGTTCCGAAATATTTATCTTAACCAACAGACCGTACGGCCCTGTGTAAGCGAAACACCACAAGAGCTAAGAGCAAACTTTCTGTTGTGATTGATTAATTAATTACACCATAAATTTGTATGGGAAATGGGAGCATAGATCGAGGCATTTTTCGTCTCTGGTCTACACAGAGGCGAGCAGTCCGCGTCAGACTACAGCCGCTTTGCCCGCAGCACGCACTGGTACATGAATGAGGGCAGAATGGGCCCCCGACTTGCTACGGATATGACGTCGAAGAGACCAATAAATTAATTAATGAGTAAAAAATTAGGCCCCACATACATATACGTATAAATACTTAACTTTTTAAAGCACAGTGATAACTGTAAATATCACTTTACATGATATTCAAAATCTCTTTATTTTACTCATAAATGTAGTTACGTATTTGGATTATAATTCAGAGTAATTATTTCTCTGAACAACATTGACTGGTTGGTCTCTAATAAAAATGCAATGTGTTCCCTTTGCGACAGGAACTCGGATTTGAATATTATTTAGTTTAGTTTCAGTTTTCGAAGTGTTACATGAAGCTACACACACTGGAGTACTATGGCTGTCGACCGTGTGCAAAATCGAATGTGTGTAGTTGTAAACCCACACCCTCGTGTTCGCAGTTCATAGTAGGAAAAAGTCACTTTAAGTTTATCGTTACAGAGTTTCTTCTTCGAAATTTTCTTCTTCAGCCGCGCGTGTTTTCCGTCTTTACTTCCAGTGGTGCAGACATAAATATCAGTGCTGTATTAGACGTCTTGGTTTCAATCAACCTGTTAAAAATGCTGCGCCAGTGGGGACCACTCACCTCAGTTTTGTTTAACGGCGCAACAGTCCCTTGCGGGCCAGGGCAGCCTCATTATTGAGGCTTCACTATCATACACAGACACGCCATACTCGATAGGACTCCTTTGGACAAGTGATCAGCCCGACGCAGACACTTCTACCTGACAACACCCACAACATTCACAAGAGACAGACATCCATGCGTCTGGCGGGATTCGAACACACGATCCCAGCAAGCGAGCGGCCACTGGGACTGGCACCCACCTCAATAGACCTGCTTATTAAGTGCGTTCTAGTCATCATGATGACGTGACGATGAGAAAGTGGTCATTAGCGAAGATACAAAAGCAATTCAGTTTAGGTCATCAGAATATTTTATGGTAATATTCCATGTTTTCGCAAAATATGCAGCTGTTATTAAGGAGAAGACATAACGGCATCGCAAAATAGCAATAATAACTTTAGCTTAAAATCTGGTATTTTCATGCAGACACGCGTACGCTGTCGGTAAGCGTATAGTACATAGTGTGCAGTGCTGAAAATATTGGAGCTTTCAGTCTACGCCATCCCAGCACTTACAAGAACTGCACCAACAGCTAGTGTCTACAGTTGACATATTTCTTGTAATAAGTATATATGACAACCTCAGCAGTTAATACAGTGCACACAAATATTTTTCTTTTCATAAGAGCTTATGCATAAGTATTCTTTCGAAATTTTTTTGATGTCTAACCCAGGGCTGAGAAGTCGGAGTCGGTAGGAATATCAGGTGAAGTCGGAGACGCAGTCGGTAAAAATATACCGACTCCGACTCCCTAACGCAATTCAAAATCTTAAATAGATACTGCAACTCCAGAGCCCTGATAGCTACAATAACCATTAGACTTATACACAAAAATAGGCTTATAAGTCTAAAAAATAGCCTGATGATTCACGTGGTGGTGATGAAATGTCTTATAGGTTTACCGTTAGTAATGCATACTGAACTTTCATTAAGGAGTCGGAGTCGGAGTTTCAAAAACTGAGGAGTCGACGTCGGAAGTTTTGTGTACCTACTCCACAGCCCTGATCTAACCACATGTACTGTCAAATTTTGCAACTCTTGAGGCTATATTATTAGAATGTTAGAATAGTCTGAAATCATACCAGCCTGCTCTAAAAATGTGCATATGTCTTAATGAAGCTGAAAATGTACTGACTTTGCATTGCTGAAATAATTTTAGTTACTCACAGTATTAGAATAGGCTGCACAAAGCTCATTGCTTTTTCATTTGGATTTATGTCAGAATCTACGAACAGGAAAGAACAGTCCGAAGTGTGAAATATTTCTATGGGACCTCCTCTAAGTGCGGTGGCTTGTCGAAGAACAAAAATGAAGTTCCTTACTAGGAATTTTAACAGTCTCTCTTGAGATTAATATGGCTCTCTTTTGCCGCTTTCAAATTATTAATTCTGAGAGGGTTTATATTAAACACTTCCAGCTCATTGAGAGATGTCTTCATAGGTTTGAATCTGGTGACAGGATTTTGGTGAATAGAAATTCAATGTACACTTATCTTGCTGCCTCTTCCTCCTCATTGTTTCGCAAAAGGAAACTATAGCAAACTACCGTAGATACAAACAAACAAATGTTGGAATTTTTGCAAATTATTTATCAGAATCAGTGTTCTAAAACATATAAGTTTCCTGATAGCGCATGTAGGTCTACGTCCTGCAAGTTGGCTCAGTTTTCTTATCTAACCCTGGAGCTTTCCATTTAAAATGACAATTACACTAAGCGATTTTTCTCAGTCTGTCCAGCGAAACGCCACGATTGCACCTTAAGTTAAGCCATACTACTCCTCTTTCACCCTTGCCAAATACTTACTAATTATCGTGAAGCAACTCTACGTGGTGTGTTCTCAGCAGCCACCTGTGTCGTTTTATAGACTACAAGCACGTTAATAAAGTCGACATGTTATTATTTTATAGGTTTATTTGGCTACCCCTGAATCATTTAGGCCAGTCATTTAAGTCCATGTGGCTCAATAGCAGTGTGTATTCCCTTCACTGCACACCTGGGAACAAGTAGTTCGGGCAGCATACTTGGGCTGCCAAGCGGTTGATTAACTTGTCATCTCGCAGAACGTGTAGATCGTCCGGAGGAGATAACAGGAGATGACAAGGCGATGGATGCAGGTACGGTCTGAAGAGGTACTTGGGCTCAAGTCCGCTCTCCTGCTACAGCGATGGCATTAGGTCCTGCGTCAACCAAACGACTATTGTCGTTAGAAAGTTAGTAACACAACTTTTCAAACCGTCACAATGAAATGATGTTGGCCAGCAGATTATCAACAGCGGATATGCGACCGTAACGCTACTCTTATATTGGCTACAGTAGTAGTAACATGATTACACGTTTCCCGGTCATCGTAACACCGTAATTTTGGCCAGCATGGTAGCAACACGGTGTTTCTTGCCATCAAGTAGCCTGTGTTTTCCAGGACTTTAATAAAGCAAGATTCACGGCCATCTCTTTACTGTTATATAGAGAGGAAGAGTTTACGTCAGTTATTCCACTCTGTTTACAGGCAGACATAGATAAGAAGATTTATAATTTTTACACAGCAGAAGAAGTGACCCTCGATTGTATTGAGTCCCAGAGTAGCAATCACTGTCAGTAAGAAAAAAGAGCTAAGGAAAGCAGCGACACATTTTGCGGTGTCAGATATATGCTAGAGGATCACGTATTTCGAACAGAAACCACGGTAACAACTGAACACAACTGTAATTATAACTCTGACATTTAAGCTGTAATTTTGTACCACGTTCCACGTATTCTTTATCAAGACGTTTAACACAAACCCCAACTCATTATTAGCTGCAGTTTCTCAGGTGGGAATGTGTTGTTCCTATAACAGGTAATCTAAACGATTTGATGTGTTTTACTCTTCACGATATTATTAAGTGTCCTACCTGATACTTACAATTGAAAATATGTAGCAGCAAAATATAATGGAAAAAATGACATAAAATTTTCGCTGGTATAGAATTTCTTCAAAGTAACTACACTCTTTTGCATAATTATTCTTTGTTTTCCTCTTAACAGTAAAGGAATTGTGAGGCGGTGACTGATAAATAAACGGTGATAAAGAAATAACCTTGGATTTTATTTATTTATTAGTCACTGAAATGTGTTACGTAGCAGAACTGTTACAATTACACAACTTTATAGCGACATGCTGGCCAGAGGACACGTTTCTCGAGTTCCAGTTCCACAAATGATGAAGGAAGGTAAATGTTGCGACTATCAGCTTTCAGCGGCCTATTATATCACAGCCTTAGTTTTATATCCTGCCGCCTGAAAGGTAGGAAAAATGTTAGTATGTGTTGAATTTCACAATATCTACTTCAGCGTCGAAAATGTCTCCTTATTCTGTCCATCTGTACCAAGTAATCCACATACGTACAGGATTTGAAAGTGATTGTCAGTAGTAATCTGTCACTACAAAGCAGTCGATATGTACGTTTGTAGCTACAAAATTTAAGACAAAATTCTCCTTTTTGTATGCCATTAAAATATATGGCGTTGTTGAGGTACAGCTTCACTCATTGTTAGCGTCGTCAGTAGAGTGAGGAAAATGGGAAAATGGTCAGCTTCGCGCTGTTTTCGCTCTACGTGAAAAGAAGGAGCCCCCGTACCCTTTGAACAGGAGGCTGGGTGGGCCCCATAGCCGGTCTGGATATTTTGGAGAAAAGAAAAACTCCTGCCCCTGCCGGGAATCTGAACGTGGTTAAAGTACATATTATTCTACTCAACCGTGTTTCATAACAATCTTTTAATTTCAGGCCATGAGTATGCACCGCAATGGTTTTGTAATAATATTCCTTAAGGGACACAAGGCACGACACTGGAAAGATTAAAGAACTGTAAATAGATTATGCTTAGAAATAGTTAAAGTAATGGGTTTCATATGGATGTCATGGATAGACATGGGAACTGCAAATGGTTGTGTTTGGACATCATGGTTAGAGATGGGAACTGTAACATTTTTAAGTTGAAATTTCAACGGGCTTCCTACGAGTTTCAACTCATCCTCTTATTGTCTCCAGCACCACATCCAGACTAGTTTTAGGTCCAACCAGGACTGCAGGCAAAGCAGCTGGACCGTCAGTCTATGTACTTTCGTCCCTCTAGTGCCGAGGTTAAAACCCTTCGTTTTTCTCATCGTGGTACCGAGCACACACAGGCTTCAGCATTTCCTCACCTGTGCAGAGTTGCTCATAACTAATACAGGGATTTTTTCGTTTTACTGTTTACAGATTTCACTGATTAAAAATTTTGGACAAAACAACTGGAGTGAAATTATGGGAATATTATCCGAATGTGCGTCATAGGACAAGCTGCTGTAATATTCAGGCGCTCTTCCACGGCCTCCTCTATTGGTGGTTTCTTTAATCTTAGAGAAATACAAGCCTTAATTTCGTCTCTCATATTACTAATTTCTGGTTGTGATGTGTTGTATTGTATGACTGATGCTCAACTCTTTCTTCAGCCTCACATAAAACATGATCTCTCCCAATTATAAAAACTGTTTCAACATCACGGCCTTCCTCATAGAGAACATAATCTCTTTTATGCCCTATCGTAACCATGGCAACCCCTGTGCAAAGTCAGTGGTAACCATGGCAAGTATGTGTGACTCACTCATTGGCGTAAAGGTATTATGTAAGGCAGATAACTTTGGGTCAATTTAGGTTTTATTGCAGCTGACGTCAATTTAGCCTGGTGGTACATTACGCTCTACTTTGTGCTTCTAGCATTAGTGTCCATATATGGTCCTTCATTTCAACTTTCATTACTCTAAGCTTTTGTAGGAAACTTACTGCTTTCAGGTATGCTAATAAAAAAGTCAGGCACCCCATTTGCACCATTATATGCGATGCAAAGTGAGCCTAGGCCGCCTCATTACTGAGGTTTTGAGATCAACACAGACACACCACCATCAGTAGGATTCCTCTGGACGAGGGATCGGCCCGTCGCAGAGACCTCTATCTGACAACACATGACATTCACAAGAGACAGACATCCTTCCCTCTGGCGGGATTTGAACCCGCAATACCAGCAAGCAAGTGGCTGCACTCGTACGTCAATCATTTTAATGTGTGCCATCCCGTTGTGCGTAACAATAACGTAACAATAACGTAACATGAATTAAAATGACAGTAGAGCACAACATAATTTGCTATGTACATTTAGATGTTAAATACATAAAATGCACACTATATGTTTCGGCCCCAATTCGGCCATCCTTAGGCGTAAGAAATAGTGAAACATTTAACACGTGTACACATCGTATTTATCATGACATCGCGTGTTGCATGTTAAGAACTTGTATTTTAGGCGCCCGTATTTATTGATGGAGAAGCTTTGACCTCTGTCTCCACACGATATATCGTGACAAATACGATATGTACATGTGATAAATTTTTCACTATTGCTCACACGTGAGGATGGCCGAATTGGGGCCGAAACGTGTTGTGTGTGGACTTTATGTACTTAACATCTAAATGTGCATAGTAAACGCAGTTGTGTTGTACAGTTATTTTAATTTGTTACTTCAAAGTGCCACGCCTTTGACTGCGCGGCCACCAGGATCCACCTAATTTAACTTATTCCGTTTTCTTCATGTCTTCTTGAATTCAGTTTCTTCAGATATTTGCGGAAATTGGTAAGGTAAATATTCAATGCAAGGCCCTGATCACACAGTGACTTGGCTCACAAAGATGTTTACAGCTGTCAAAGAAGCTAATTTTGTGGAAGAAGAAAATAGAACAAACCATTATTGCTTTATTTCCGATGTTAAATTACTTCTGAAAGAAATAAATTTTGAGTTTCGTGTCGTGAAAATGCTATCGTGGAACGTTTAAAAGAACTCACTTCTGACTTCGACTGCTGCGTACCGGAGGATGTCTACAAATATGACTGGGTGCGCAGCCCATGTACATTGACGTCGAAGATTTGGCTGACGAATTTTGAAGCACTGTTTGTCTTCAAGGGCAATTATCAAGATGCAATACGACTAGACATCGCTTTGTAATTCTCACTGAGTGCATTCCGGATCAAAAGGGGAAAAAGAAAACCTAGCTTTTGGAAATGCGGCTGTATAATTTTACTACGCTATTCAGCAACATACTTGTGTGAGGCACAGCCCTTAGCAATTGCCATCACATAAACCAACTTCGAAGCCAACTGCAACCACAGTATGGCTTTAGATGTAGTCTTTCGTTTTTTTTAGTGGTGAAGGGCCCCGCAGCAGACGCTACGGACACACCGCAGCCTTGAGGCTTCTTGTGCAACCCTGTGATGAAGATGACGATGATGATGATTATTATTTTTTGTCCTTTTCCTTGTAATGGAGCACCGGTGGAATGAAATTGAGAGGGGAAAACCGAAGTACTCGGAGGAAAACCTGTCCCAGTGCCACTTTGTCCACCACAAATCCCACATGGACTGACCCGGGATCGAAACCGGGCCTCCGCGGTGGGAGGCCGGCGGCTAACCGCCTGAGCCATGGCACGGCCATTAGCCTTTCAGTTACATTAGCACGGTTTTAAGAAGTTCAGATCTTTGCCAAGTCGTTTCTACTTAATATGCCAATAACGGTTTTAATATTGTGATATTCTTCTAATGTTTGTGCTTCTGCAATAATATACTGTACTACCAATTAATAAAATAATTATTGACCTATTTTAATATTGCTATTTATACAAGTGCATAATTTCGTGTTTGTTGTGTTCTAATAAAAGCACTCTAGTTCATTTTTGGAAGAAATAGTGTCATTTAAATGAAACATATTAATAATTCGCAACTGAACTGTGGGCCCCAGTCTTAACCTGGATCCCGTCCGAAAAGGTGTAACAGCCGCTGACATACGGTGCTGTAATTACGACGAGGTGGGAAAGTGCATTTGTGTCACCATTGTCAGGACGTAACCTGCTTTTGCTTTGTCTAACTAGTTAATAATATTTTGGTATTCGACATATTTTTCGTCCAGGCAAACTTCTTGGAAATTTACTGTAATACAACTGAAAAAATTGGAGTTGCTGCTATTGGAAATGGAAGAGACTGTGACAAATTTTCGTCATATAGGCCTACTGTTTATCGTCATTTAAACTCAAGGGCAAGAGGTGTTATAAACTGAGATACGCTTGTGCAAGGGTTAAGCAATGCGGCGAACAAAGGTGTCTTTCTACTATTCGTCTTGTGTGGCCTGGTGTATGTACAAACAGTCTACTCTTCAGTTAATCAGCTGCAGTTACTCCTACGCATACGGCTTCAGCCAGGGTTGGAAAATTTGAGGCTTATGTTATATGAACGTTTGAGGCAAAGCAATGACAATTTGAAAATTAATGTTTTGAACTGTGACGCTGGATAGTCTGGTAGAAATTGACGTACCTACCTTTCGGAGGAACCTCTGTCCCGCAGCTTGAGGAAAAACGTTCCGCAGTAACTCTGGAACCGTTGCTGCAAGGATACACGGCGTTACGTTCAGTAGCACATTAATATTCATAGTCACCGCAACCCTAACCTCAAATCTTGAATAAAATATTCTGTAAGCTCGATATATAAGTGAAGATTTATGTAGTTTTTGAGCGTTCATTATATTTTCTATGTAACTAATGACTAATTAACGTCTGAAAGCCTAGCGGTAACTTAACGTGTCACCAAGTTTAACATTAAAAAGTTCTACGTGGTGCCCACATTGCGTTTATGCGTTCTGTACGGATCTCAGAACACACAGCAACTTTTGTCTTATAAAACATTAAGAGACTGGTTTTTGTAACAGAAGCGGAGAGTGTTTACAGCGCGGTACGCACTGAGACCTTATATAAAACAGATAGGCTTCGTCTTTAAAGAGTTAAACGACAAAATGCTTCAGTCAGTAGTATTAGTCTATCTCTCACCTAAAGCATTCGCATTTCCAACTCTTTGTGTCGCAGGAGGTAACTAAGTACAAATTTTCTGATCATATTCTCTTTCGTGGGAATAAAGAATACCACTAACTATGACTCAAAAAATGTTGCTTTGAATAACCGGTATTCGTTATAGGGAATATTCACCACATGCGTGTATATCATCGAAGAGCTTCTCGAGGTTCCGTCTTTACCCAAGCAATAAATCCCAAGTCTTTTTGTTGACTTACCTATAAAAATTTTGAAGGTATTTGGCGACTTTTAGAGCGTTCTACTACCAAACTAGATTTATTTTTAACGCTACATTTGTTCTTATAAAAAGGTAAAGGCAAGAAGGAAAAGTTGTCCTATATAAGCCGCTAAGGCATATAGCAGCAACTGAAGTGTAGCTTCACTCATTCGTAACCTCGACAGTAGAAGAAGCTGAATATTAAGCGGCATGCTTTTGTCGCTTTACACTCGGCGAAAAAAAAAAACCAGCACCCATTGAATAGGAGGCTGAGTGTGACCCGAAGTGGGTCTGGGCTAATTGCAGAAGATCAAATACAGCCCTGGATTTCCAGCCCACAGCGTAGTCATTATATCTGCTTAAGAATTAATTATGAGACAAAACTTTTCTCCCCAGAAAGGTCCATAATATTAAAGGCAGTTTTTCAGTATTCTCTGACATTTCTGTATGTGTGTTTATACACGTCTCACTTTCTTTAAGCAGAAACCCCATAGTAAATAACTGTGTCTGTAAACTAATAGACACTCTCTGTTTGCATTTTGCAAGTGATGAATTATTTGAGGTCATAAGCATATATATATATGTGTGTGTATGTACATATTTATTGTAATCCTCACCTCTGTCTTTGTAGAATAATTGTAATTCATACATGTGAGGAAAGAGTTCACACTATATTTAACTACCTTAAACAGCAGTTTCATATATTTAACTAAGATTCAATAATACTTCTGTTAAACATCCGCCAGATGGCCGCATGTCTTCAGAAATTTTTGTATTTTTGTTCAGTCTCCAGGCAAATGTTGCGGTACGATTTTAATATGATCCATAGTCGCCCTCCCATATATATTTCCTATAAATCCTATCGGATCTCCTTACTAGACAATATATAGTCTCAGGGACTTTATGTCCAGTTACTAAGTAAGGAACCAGGCCGGCTATGGAGCAGTCCTTGAGAAGCTAATATTAAGTCAACTAATCAAGAAAAGCCCGTCTTCTGTGGAAGCAGAGGGTTCACTGCCGTGTTCACAGGGGTCTTCCATTTCACTCAGTCCTGATCCAGATAAATCCAGCCCCTACCTTCAAGCTCCATTTCCCAAAGATTAATTTTATTATCTTCTCCCTACCTACGACCGTGTTTTACAAGTGGTGTCTTGCTTGTACGAACACCCCTTTAATATTTCTTTCCCTACACAGCAGAACTTCCCTTATTTCATCTTAATAGTATTACTAGATGATGATTGGGTCTAACACTTTTAAAGCTCCTCATTCGCAACTTGCTGCTTTGATGGTCAGTCATTCTTGCCCCAGGGCTGGGACACTGCCCCCTATCAGCTGTCTGCAAGTGCTTTTAAAAATCGCGACCTTAACACCACAACACACCTAATTTATCATCTCATAGATGTTGTCAAGGTTAAGAATTAATGGAATTATGTTTCCGTTCCTTCATACGCCTTTGCACCATGCACAGAACAATTTCGCCTTTGTCTCATTCTGCACTAAATAATATCGGGAGTTGATGCAGAGCGGTTAAATAACGAAATACCTGAACCTACATTTCTGAGACTGCTCATACCTTGTACATTGCAGTATGCCGTGTTAATTAATTCAAGGTTAAGTTCTTTTTTTTAACTCTCAAAACACAAACAGCAGTGAACTGTGCTAACAGTTCTGTTCCGGTTGGGCGTCTATTGTTGAGTTTTGAGTAACGAAGTATGGCCTCACTTCACACCTTTTTCTCACCCCCTAATGGCCGTCATCCGACAGACATGCTGAATGTGCAGTTCAGCGAGGATTGTGAAACACCTCTTTCTGCGTCGATGCTGTAATACCAATCAGTCAGCTATTTGATGCAGTGGTGTTGCAACTAGACGGTGGACGTGTGAATCAACGTAAGAGGCGAACAGCAATTGAAAAGATGTCGCATGTTGGTTTTGACACGAAATATCTGCTGCATTACCAAAAGTAAAGCAGCAGCCTATTTTTTTCGAAAAATAAATTTGCGTGTGTTTTAATAAAGTAAACAGTTCAGAATTACGGTAACAGAAGCGCGTGAGTATTTGTACTTGTGCTGGTGATTGCAAGATGTAATGAGGCTCAGTGACGTCAGTAATTGAAACATCACTTATTTGCTTACACTACAAAAGCACTGGAATGAAAGTATTTATAATTTTGACTGTGCTAATAAGCAGCGATTATTTTTTCCAGCAGTCCAACGGCAGACGGTAAGGTAGAAAATTATAATTCGTTTTTATAAAAGTGTCGAATTTAATGATATAATATGGGATATTTAACGCAGGCTTATACTTGTGGGCTCATTACGCATGACACAAAAGAAGAAACTTTCGTCTGGAAGAGAATTTATTGGGAACGTAGCTTGAAATCCAATAAACATTTTGTCTCTTCACAGCATATTTATGGACAATGAAAATTTTGTTGCAATTTGCCATATTTCCTGAAGAAGAAATTAAACAAGCCTATATTTGGTATTACCTATGATGCCGCTAACTATGTGGCCCCACATTTTCTAATACTAATTTTTATAGTGCTCTCCCGTCCCTGAATTCCTGATACGAATTAATTGACGTGATAGTTAAGTACTATTTTGTTTGTCATGTAGTGTTGTTAATTTTAAAGTCGAAGCTTTATTTTCTTTTTCACGGAAGTCCAGAACTTTATGGACGCGTGCTACTGGGGTGCCCGTTTCAGAAATTCCGCGGGTAACTTGCTTTTTATTGACTGAAAGTTTCGTGGCTTTCTTCACTTCTTCCACACGATAAGGGGAAGTGTTTTGTAAACTGGTCTGTGTTGTTTTTTTCCGGCCCCTCAGCTCACCATTCATGGTCCCGTTTACGTCTCGCTCAAGGTTTCAATCAGTAAAACAAAGGGTTCAGAACATAAATCAAACCACAATTTCCTATTGCATAAATTTCTAGTTCTAAGTGTTTAGTGGCGTTATTATTATTTATTCTTTTTGGAAAAAATCTGCAACTTGAGTACAGATTTTGTATACCCACCCTCAGTTGTATGAGTATAACCACAAATATTCTTCTTGTTAAACCGTTTATAAATTTAACCTAAAAATAATTTCTTGTATAAATGTGTAGGTGTGTTTCATACTTTGACATTAATTCACATTTTCACTTTCAGTGGTTTCTTAGTTGTCATTAGTTCACTAGTTTCGCAAGGGTATCATATTGTAATTCTACATTCTACAGGAGCGTTACTTACAAGATTGCATACGTTGCCAAATTATATCACCGTATCTCATTTCAGGACATAAAAGTGAGTGTTGCTAATTTTCTAGCTTCAAAACTTCGCGCGTCTGCCTGATTACCCTGAAAATACGTAGATAACTAATCACAGAAGTGTGGCTTTTGGGGTTGTCCTCCAGTAGCACAGCATTTGAAAAATTTCTGGAAAATTTTTAAAAAGATTTGAAATTTGAAATGGAGGAAAAGTTCAAATTTTAAGCTTCCAATTTTGCAGCTCTCTTCAGCTCTCTGAACAATTTTTTTAAATGCTTCGAGTAAACGTCAGTGATAACAGAAGCAACTGCGCGCGATAATTACACCGATATATTAGACAATATTACATCTATTTGTATTACGCGTCTTGTAGTTCTTTATTCCGTGATAATAGAAAACTGCAGTAAAGTACAAGTTTATCAGATTCACGAGGAACTGAGGATCCAATCACTACACCTTCCGAAAATTTCTCACTATATCATATAGCCCACGCAGTATAAAACTTTAGCTGTATAGCTGTAACGCTAGATTGGAATTCGGAAGCCTCTGTTTCCGAATGTTAGTAGGGAAACCGGCTATCCAAACTCCGAATTCCGTGATTTTCCTCAGTTCCTTCAGCAAATATCGAGATAACACCCCAGTTAAAGTAGAATATTTGCCCTCCAAGCACTTTCCGAATCTTTATTTACCAATCCTTTTTGTGTCACTTTATGGCGCTGCAGGTTCCAAAGATTTTATGTCATCGGACCAATCATCCAAATGTCGACACTGTATGGAATGAATTTACGACAGCAGTGTCAAATGAAGCACAAAAGAAATGTCGCAGGCCTATAGAATTGCAAAATATTATTATTATTATTATATTTTAGCAAATTAAAATAAATAAAAATATATATAGACACAAGTATATATAATTATACTATAATAAAGTAATTAAGGCAATTAATTTTGTTAGGTCTGTGTCATGTAAATTGTATCGCTTGTGGCGTCTGATATTGTAACAAATGTCGTATAACAGTGCTTTCCGTTGTTAAGAACGCCACTTATTTAAAATAAAAAACACGCCACATTTGCATAAAGAACCCAAAGGAATTCTAATCGCGTCCAAGGATTTGTAGTGTAATCAAACTGAATTATTTTCTTTAAAATGAAGTTTATTGTAATGACAGTAATTCCTCTGCTTTCTGTTTTTTGAAGGACTACTGTACCGGGGACTTTCGAAAACACTATGGCGCTCGCGCAGACCAAAGATATATTATGTAGACCAGAACTCTGTGAAATTTAGTTTTATATGTGCAGATATTTTCCGCGAATACTATGTAAACGGGAAAGTGCTATGATTTTACACAACACACTTCCGGATACATTGTACATAACAACAACGTGATATGATATGTTACCGTATTATTGAGAAATAGAACGAAATACAAAGAAATTTATAAGGGACCCGTGAAAGGCTTGATAATCATGGGTAACATATATTTGACATGATTTTTAATACTACAATAAATAAATTGCGATATTACTGCATATACGACACTCATTACCTATATATAATATATAATATGTAATACATAATATACAACAAAATATATGTAAATGCACGCGACCCACGTGCCCTTCATGTAATGGGGCGCCGAAATATGCCCTCGCTGCTTCACCGGACTTTTACACTTACGTATCAGCTTTGTCCGTGTATGTGTGTAGAACACCAATGTACTTCCTTCTGTTCATGTGAAGGACAAATGTTGGCAGCCGTGTGCGTCCCGTTGCTCAGACATTGATGAGATACATGTTCGAAACGTCGAGTCGGTCGAGCCCATGCACCGCATCCCGTCAGAACAAAAGACTGTGTAGAAACAAGAGCGTAAGAGATATACTGCAGAAAGCGAGGTTCCATGCCACCACAGAATGTCAAGAACAATTCCGGTATGACCGCTGGAACTGCTCCGCCGAACATAAGAACATCAGCTTCTTTGATGGCAGTAAAGGTACTGGCATATGCAGAGTCTGTCTTAATATATTGACAGCTATTCAGCTTCTCCAGTGGTAGCAAAAATACTGCCATGGTCCAACTATTTTTGGTAAATTTGCAGCTAATTTGAAACTCGAAATTTTAACACCGTGGTCACCAAAGACCGAATCTTGGCCACTTCTCCGCTAACCATCGCTTCTAGTCGCATTCAAGCATTAGCCTGCCAAATATGTCCCGAGCCATATAGTGGGAAACGTACTTCTGTTATCCACAAAACATCCTGTACTTATGGGTTTCTTAATTTTCTACGCATTATCCATGTCTTTCCCATTTTATCCCCCTGCATATCATTGTAACAGTAGCATAGATTAAGAGTTGATTTATCGACCTGACTTTTTTCCCATGGCGTAACAACGCTTAGTGGGCCAGACGTCTTCATTAGCGAGGCTTCACGATCGCACTCTGACACATCACACTCGGTAGGACTCCTCTGGATGAGTGATAAGCCCGATGCACATACCTCTACCTGACAAAAAACTTCAGTCACATGAGACAGACATCAATGCCCTCGACAGGATTCGAACCCACAATCACACCAACCGAACGGCCACAGACCCACGCCTTAGACCGCACGGCCACTGGAACCGGGCATAGAACTGAATGCAGTATTTTAACACATGTGTAGGAAATTTATTAATATAAACTTTTACAAATATGAAAATGACACCATTTCCTTGTGAAATAATTTAACACGAAGACACGGTCATAATAATCTTATGCTCTCTTTTAATCTGTGTGCGGTAACACACTAGCTCCAAGAAAGAGAGTCATTCTCGAGAGAAGCCGATAGATCCTCAGCTAGGCAAGAAATTTCCCTTACTTTATGAAACCCATAGATCCATTATTCACATTCTGAGCCAGATGAATTTAGTCAAGATCGTCCAATTCTTTATTAAAATTAATCTCCCATCTACGCCTAGGTCTGTCTATTTCTTTTCTTCTTTTGATTTTCCTACCAAAACACCCTGCGCCTTCCTCTTCTAGCACTAACGTGTTATGTAGTTACGTGCTATAGCATGAGAGTTGTAAAATGCCTTCCTGAACCGTAACACTTAGCTAGCCAGCAATGACTGCCTGTTACTTCGCGTTTGCAGTGTACCGTGAAACAGCGCTTCTTTACGCCATGTCTGCAGCAGCGCTGACGCACGTCATTGCACGGGAGTGTGCGGAAGGCAGTAGGAGACTCTGCCGTTGTGCAGGTCACCCCAGTCCCGAGGATACAGTGCGAAACTGGCGTTGGGGTATTTCCGACGACAACTACAGTTTCGGACGTCGCTTCACAAGACGGTTCGCTCAGCTGCGCTATAGACGCGTGGATCACCTGCATGGTTACCTTGTGCGACACAACATGGTTGTTGGTATTCAGGTTCGTTGAAGGTTGGCGCTTCCACTGTGCTTTTAGATACGGAAGAAATAGAGCGGTCTTGGAGCTATTGAGCACCATTATGTGTAATTAATATTCTTATTTTGATTCTAACCCCATCCACACCCCAAACACCAGATATTCTGGTTCCTCCCCTAAGTCAGGTAAATTCAGTCTATAGCACCAAAGCATATATTCTTTAAGTCTATGTTAATATCGTCTTTCTTTCTAAGTGTAGGAATTCCATGTTGTCTGCTCCTTTCAGTTTTTTATAGGCAATAACTGAAGCAGTGATTCCAGAAATTGGGTTTTAAAGAGATATAATTCTCTATTGGCTTTCATGAAGGTGTATTGAAGTAGCCGGGGCGTTAAGCTTACTAGAATCTTCCAGTTCGTACCAAGGTTAAGGATGGGTAAAGTCATATTTCCACCTCCATACGTCTTCACAGTGTACACAAGGAGATACATTTTCTAATAAGCTTTCTTATAGGAGTATCAACCAAGTAATAAGCATCTAATTCTTAGAACAATATAATTATAAATTTGTGGAACAGGATATGCTTCTTTACTAAGATGAAGTAATTGTTAATTACATAAAAACTAGCAGTCATATACTTGAAATACCTTTTTTGGAATTGATAGTTCTCGGGCTTAATTTACAGTTCGAGTATCATCTACTGCAGCTGAGATTTTGACGTTGCCTTTTTAGTTTCTCCAGATGTGAACTGTGACTGTAGTTTATTATTGGTTTCGGTCGCTTCTTTTCAGGTCCTTTTAAGTTCGTCTTTTCAGTCATTTTACTACTGTACTTCACATATATAGGCCCGAAGACTTGAAAGAACATTGTAAATAAAATGCGATTCAAATATATTACAAAAACAGAACTTTTAGAAAAGTATTCTATAAATAAAGGAAAGTAAATACCGCCAGTCTGCAGCGCACTGTGTATTACAGTAACTAATTCTACGGGACAGAGACCTTCTCGAGAAGTTAATAATCGCCCAGTTCATGAAGAAATTCCCTGCCCTTTGCGGAATACTTTCTCTCATTGCTGTATATGAAGGTTTTTCTAGCAGAACCTACTCTGTTGCAGACGAATCCAGGCCATATCCACATTGCGCAGGACTTTAATAAACACTTGTTTTGAAGCTTATTCTTACGAGTTTTTTTTAAATCTTGATTTTAAGCTTTCACCGCGAAATGAATATTGTTTCCTGGTTTTTGGGTTTTTGCACGATATGCGAAGCGAGTTTACCGACGACGTTTCGGATTTCCCTATGGGTCCCATCTTCACTGGTCTTCATTTGACCAGTGAATATGGTACCCACAGGAAGTTCCGAAACTTCGTCTGTAAACTCACTTTGCACATAGTGCAAAAACCCAAAAACAAGGAAACAGAATTTGTTTTGAAGTGTTCGGCAAATCACAATACTTTATTTCCTGAAAAGCCTTATTTAACGACGCTGTAATTCGTTAAGAATATATAACATCTGTGGTAGGTAATTTAATAATTACGGAGCATTGGTGGAAGGATAAGAAATGGTGAAGACCGAAGTACTGGTGCAAAGCCTCGCCCATTACATCTTTTTCCACCACAAACCAACATAGACTGGTCTGTTACTGAACCCAGGCCTACAAGTTGAGACCCCGTTGGCTAACCACCTGAGCCACGGCACGGCCTCACAGAATTCCCTTTCCCGGCTTGCTGCTCTTCTTCAGTCACATTCGCACTCGACTTCCTCTGCGACAGTAAAGTTGTGAACGACAGGCTGCCACATTCACAGCAGACAATGGGTTGTTAAACATCACAGAACAAACCCCACGTTTATACTGAGTATTGCTTTTATCCTGTTCCCAATCATGGCAGGTCTATCGCATAGAAATCCTGCATCCCACGGGATATTCCGTGACAGCTGCCCCAGTCAAAACCACGTCAAAATGGGTACACTGTTTATCTTAAAACAAATTAAATATTCAAATATAAAACCAGGGGTTATTTTTAGAATACCTCCGTACATTTTAATATTACTTTGTCCACCTGTCGTTCCTACTGACAATGTTCGTACTTATGTAAGGTCCGTTACAAGAGATGAGGGCTAAAACGAAAGTCAGAAAGACGATAAATGATGCACCGTAAATCCAAGAATACTGGCGCTTGTGACAAGAATGATAAAGGGCAGTAATATCGTTATCGATTTAAACATTTCCGACACACAGTATGGCTAAAATAAACTGCACGCATACCTTTTTTTTAGTGGTGAAGGGCCCCCCAGCAGGCGCTACGGACGCACTGCAGCCATGAGGCTTATTGTGCAACCCTATGATGAAGCTGAAGATGATGATTATTTTTTGTCCTTTTCCTAGTAATGGAGCACCGGTGGAATGAAATCGAGAGGGAAAAAGCGAAGAACTCGGGGAAAAACCTGTCCCAGTGCTACTTTGTCCACCACAAATCCCACATGGACTGACCCGGGATCGAACCCGAGCCTTCGCGGTGGGAGGCCGGCGGCTAACTGCCTGAGCCATGGCACGGCCCTTGCACACATACGCTGCTCTTCACATAAATTCCAAACCACATTTTTGTTTCGGTATAAACCATTATTTGGTCGGTCGTTTGCATCTAGTGTCACTCAGACACATTCTTGCTTTTAAAACATGTAACATTTTCTATCACTCTATGACGTAAAGTGAATTTGTTATATTTTTTCGTTTGTTTTCAGGTGTTGTTTCAGAAGTTAAAAAGAATTCATGTTACTTTTGTGCAGAATTATTACGCTGCAGCCAGCGACTGCTAGTATAGTCACAGTAGAAATACACGTAACATAACAAGTTTTATAGCCCATTCAATCCCAAGTGCCATCCATTCAAACGATGACCTGAAGTCTTCCATCACTTTCATGTCGTAGACGGCGCTTCTCGCCACTGTCTAGGTCCCAGCATAGGCAGACGTGTCCAGTGTGCGTCTGAAGCCATAGTAACAGCTGACAGGAGCAGTCACATTCTGCAGTTCTAACCGCACCATATTTCTAAAACAGCCAAGATACCTTCATATATCTCAAGCCAGTGTTTTCCATTTTTTACCCTTTCTTTCCTGTTACTGCTGTACTTTCAAGTCGCCCATAGCAAACATACTTCTTTTCTGAAAAATCGTATAAAAATGAAATCCTTCGGTATGTCATAATTACAGACATTTTCTGTCATACTTTAGTGCCCCAGACACTTTGCAATTTGAAAAATACTACTGCAGCCTGCGCTTGCCGGTAATGTAAATATATGAGATCTTCGCTCTTCTGGGATGTTACGCGGCGTAAATCGCTAATTAGTTACAGACTTTTCGGGATAGCCTACTTGTTACATCATCAAGGGACTGATAGTTCCGTTTCATTTCGTTTCGTTTCGTTTCGTAGTCCCTCCCTCTTCTACCTACTTGCTCACAGCAGGTATAGAGGGTTTTTATTTTCCCTTGGTCACACCCAAACACACACCACAGTCGGTAGGACTTCTCTGGACGAGGGATCGGCCCGTTGCAGAGACCTCTACCTGGCAACACAAACACTGTAGAAAAGACAAACATCCATGCCCCGCTGTGATTCGAACCCACGATCCCAGGAAGCGCTCGGCCGCAGACCTACGTCTTAGACCGCGCGGCCACTGGGATTGGCAGTAAGTGATAGTTTGTTCCAGAATGACTGTAACTACCAATCTACGCTGCGTAACGTCCTAGAAAAGCAAGATATCATTTACACCGCGGCGGAAGAAAGAAATCCCGTAAATATAAGTAAATTTCATACCCAGTTCCTTCGACATGTTTAAATGCTACTGAACAGCCTGTTCGAGGTGGCTGAATAAGAAGAGTATGCAGGTTCTTGAACACTTGCCAGGATTCCGCCTTCCTAAAGCGTTTTCGAAATGAGAGAATTAATGTTTTCCAACGTGTGACGTTTAAAGCCCTCACAGTGGTAATGATGGTCGTTATAGTTCTCAGGGATACGACGCCGTGTGTATTTGTATATAGGTGCAAGGTTTTCGAGAAGCTTGTTGATTCCATGTTGTAGGTAGTCAACAAAATCTTCGTCTTCGACTACCCTGTAAATGGAGGGGGCTGTATTAATTTTAAAGCCTAGCGGTAACTTTACATACCGCCAGGTTTAACATTAAAAAATTCTACGTGGTGCCCACATTGCGTTTATGTGTTTTGTACGGATCTCAGAACAAACAGCAACTTTTGCTTTATAAATTATTAAGAGATTGGCTTTTATAACCGAAGTGGAAAGTGTTTACAGCGCGGTACGCACTGAGTTCTTATATAAAACAGATACGCTTCGTCTTTAAAGGGTTAATGCTATCTTCATTTCTAGCTTCGTGAATTTTGTAACACAGCCCGTGATGTCATGCTTCCGCCGCAATATCGACGAGATCCGCGCTGTTATGGGATATTACGCAGCGTCAAGTGGTAACCCTGGTGGAAAAACATTTGCCTTCGTGTTTTCTTACAGGGTAATTATTTATTTACAAATTATAATCAAGTCTTCACGTTTTACTTCTCAGAATTTTGTCCCTATTCGAATTAACGAGGAGCAGTGAATCTTAGTTTCAGTCGTGGAATTTCAAAAGGATTTTAAAATCTATTACGCTACAAATGCAAATTTCTCGAACTGAGGTTAGGAGAAATAGCACAAGAATCTCACACAAAAATATGTAGATTTGTCCGATGGTACTGTTTCGATAAAATTACCATACGTGGCGAAACGTAAGGCATATGAAAGAATTTCTTATGCCACTAAGAGATCGTCACTGATACAAAATTTGCCTTTTTGTCTGCCCAGCCCTTTCGTAGCCGTCCATTATTAGATGCAATATAGAAATAGGCTACGACTTCTGTGCATCGGTCGCACATACTACTCTGGACTAGATGCACAAAGTCGGACATTTTGACAAAGTTTTCTTCAGTTACTACAGCTACAAGTGGTACAGTAACTGATCTTAACGCACACCACAACCACTAACATCTTAATCTATCCATGCGGGCCCTGGCTTCGAGTTTCCTCCCGTCCAGGCACTAAAAGCTTCTCCCATGCTCATACGTCTGTTGGACCGTTTGCGTATACAAGACACATTTCAGCGCTGAAGATTGAAAAGAAAGGAAACTCATAAACGTCGACAACACAATACAATTCCACCCACTGCGAAATTGTCAGAGCAACATGACCACTAACAGTGAATCACCATCAGTGTTTAAAAGCAGTTACTACAACTTTTTTCTATTTTTGTATATTGATAGTTCATTTAGCCGATCCCAGTGGCCGCGCAGTCTAAGACGTAGGTCTGCGGCCGAGCGCTTGCTGGGATCGTGGGTTCGAATCCCACTGGGGGCATGGGTGCTTCTGTCTTGTACAGTGTTTGTGTTGTCAGGTAGAGGTATCTGCAACGGGCTGATCCCTCGTCCAGAGGAGCCCTACCGACTGTGGTGTGTGCTTCAGTGTAATCAAATGAAGTTACAAAAACCCTCGACACCTGCCGTGAACAAGTACATAGAGGAGGGAAAGAATAGGAAAGAAAGATAGTTCATTTAACAAAGCTTTCGGTTGCTCAAATTATGTAGCATTAAATGGTAAAATTATAGATATATTAATGATAGTTTTACTGTAAGTTAATTAAGGACGAGATTAGTGTTTAAATCTAAGAATAGAGGTCGTGACTCACAACAAACGAACTGGAAAGGATTTGGAAGGAATCAGTCGTATCATAACCAGCTACTCTACTGACATTTGCCTGGAGGAAGACAGAAACCCTAAGAAAAACCTCAGACAAAATGGTCAATTTCTGAGCTGAGATTTGAACCCCAGGGCCATCCGAATAAAGCGCAGAACTTAACCTTTTCTACCGAAACGTTCTGTATTTAATCTGTCTTAATTTTTAATCTACTGCTAGATGGATTTAAGAAACACAGGTCTTTAACTGAAGGTACCGCAAAAGTAAACAGCAAAACATTAAATTTTTTAGATTCTCAGGCCGGGGTTAAAGAAATTTCAAGTATTCTGAGATGTGACGCTGTGTAAATTGTTAGACATTCCTGTGTTTCAACAAACCTTGCTGTTTCCATTTTCAGCGCTCAAGTATTCCAAACGACTCTGAAGGTAGAGGCTGTACGTTCCTCAGAAATATTGTAATTATTTACCCGTCTGCACGGTTTTGTATTTTATAACACTTACAACTTGCAGAAAGTATTAAACTATGGAATTTTTCCCTTTACTTTTTTTCCCCATGGCTCGGCAGCCCCTAGTGAGCCAGGACCTCCTCTTTATTAAGGCTTCACGATCACACTCAGTAAGACTGCTCTGGAAAAGCCATCGACACTTCGGAGAGACCTCTACTTGACAACACACAACACTCAGAAGACAGACATCCATGTCACCGGCGCGATTCGAACCCGCAATCCCAGCAAGCGAGAGGCGGCTGGCCTATTATTTGACCGTGGGTCCACCGGAATCGGCTCCCGTTGTTAAAAATTCACTTTTTTCAGCTAACTGTGCGTATTTTTGTACCTGCAATGTTTCTTTTCTTGTTAAAGGTACTTTTTGTTGTCGTTTTTAGTACTTTCGGGAAAATACAGTACACACTCTAGTTTCGGCTCTTGTGAGATATTTTGCCATGTCGACTGGTAGAGAATTACCGACGTTTCGAGGGATAGCAGTGCTTTCGATACTTTGGTCATTATTTAGCGGTCCACACGGCCTGTCAGGGTCGAGTCCAAAACTTTAACCACGTGACACTGAAGGTAACGGAATTTCCATTCTTTTGTACCTCGGTAATTATTTACCATTCGACAGGGTGTGCCATCACAGAATACACGATTATTGAGCAACACCGCTGTGGTAACCTCACATCTCTGAAAGCACTCATTCTTCATACTCTCCTTTGCAGTAAATTAGACGACAAACTTCGTGTGTTCATCTTCTGTTTCCACGTACTAGAGGACTTTGGTTTTGTAAAGATAGGTCAGCTTCTATTACAACTTGTCTGTTGTTGGTATAAGTACAACACAAATCAGTGTCTTTCCAGTGAGTGAAAGGGTTAAAATGTCTTGAGATTTTCACTCGGCGGGCGCTTCGTCACAGGCGCTGTTGGCTGTTTCCCACAGAGTGCTTGAGCAGTCGTCGTCACTTTTTGATGCTGATAAGGACGCCGTCGTGCTTTTTACTAGATGCAGAAGGTGGACACGGCCCGTGGTATCTGTGCTGACAGAACCAGACTGGAACAGGCTCATCAGCTGCTGCAACAGTCAGCATGCTGCTGCTGTGCGGGAGTGCTGACGTGATGATATCGAATGAGGTCAGACCGTCTCTGAAGGGAGGGATTTGTATTTCCTGAAACTATATCTAAACGTGCTGGACATAATTTATTCTGTCTCCCTTTATTTCAACCTTTCTTCCAATCTTCTTACCTGGATTATTTTGTTCCTTTTTCCTTGTTTCCATCCTTTCAACCTTCTTTCTTGTCCTTCTACTCTCTGCCTGACCTTTCCATCCTTCTCTTATTCCTTTATTTTGCCAT
This sequence comes from Coptotermes formosanus, assembly GCA_013340265.1. Taxonomy (NCBI): domain Eukaryota; kingdom Metazoa; phylum Arthropoda; class Insecta; order Blattodea; family Rhinotermitidae; genus Coptotermes; species Coptotermes formosanus. The sequence continues at coordinate 168,904 of BLKM01000309.1, read as the reverse complement.
TCTTTTCTCTTTCTTCCATCCTTCCCTCATGCTCTCCTTTCATTCTTTCTTCCTTCGCTTTTAATTCCACACACGGCTTTCGATGATCATCAAAACTCTTTGCTAGATAGAACCATAGCACATATATAAATACAGTCGAACTCGGTTATAACGTCATGAAAGGGACTGAATATTTTGTGTCATTATAAACGAGTGGCATTTAACCGAGAAGTATAATGGTATGGTTAACAGTAATGAATTAATTAGTCCCACAGAATACCTGACGCGATAGGCGAGGTGTCGTATAAACCGATGTTATGTCCGGATTCCACTGTACATGTAAACTTAGGTAAAAGAATTAAAATCAAAGCTAAGTTGCACCTGTGTCTAAGCTCCACGCCACGGAAACGTCTAATGATGTCAAGTAAAGTTCCACCTGCTGGTAGTCCGAGCTCTAGACAAATATGAGTGGACACATGCATATGCCAGTCGTCACGGAAAAAGCCGTTGTAATCAGTGAAAGGGCATTAGCGTCGGTGTAGTCGTGGGGGCCACAGGACAGCATTTATTCCTGCCTGGAATAAGACCTGGGGAGTCCTGGTCATAGGTGTCAGGTCACCTTGTAACAGCGAAAAGAAAGAAAATTAAGGCATCTTCCATCTAAGCAGACCACTGTTGAAGTATTTATGGGGACTGACAGTAACTTCCTAATTACTCTATGAAACTTACTGCCTAGTATCATGCATTGTCCACTTCACATTAAGAAATTCAATAAGTCGACAAATTAATAAAGAGATAAAAATAAGCGTGAAAAACGAATTAATTTCATACGTATGTCAGATTCTGTCTTGAGAGACAAGCAGTTGCTTATCTAGTCAAGTAATTTCCCGAATTTAATTAAATTATAATGTTCATTACAGTACTCACAGGAGCTCGCCAATTTTCCTTATCCTGAGCCAGATAAATCCATCCAACGCCTTCACACCATGTAACTTTGAGATTCTTTTTAAGATATTTCTCCCGTTTACGACCTAGGTCTCAGAGGAACTTCTTTTCCTCAGGTTTTCCTAACCAAATCGTGTATAGGCTTTCTTTTCCCCATACGTGCCCCATACCCCATCTGCCTAATCTTCCTGGATATGATTCCTCTACTAATATTTTGCGAGCAGTACAAGTCATGAAGTTCGCCATTATGCAAATTTCTCCAGCTGTCATAAGATACTGCAGCAGATGCAGGCTTTCTGTGCCATAAAGCTGCCATATTCTGTTCAGCGATACGAGATATTCGCTGTACCTTCCTCATTGTCTTATGCTGAAACATCTTCTAACTAACTAACTAACTAACTAACTCCATAGAGCAGATTATTCCTTGATAAGCTAATAGGTCCTCAGCTAGTCAAGAAATTCCCCGTATTTTATGGAACCCGAATGTTCATTACCGCATTCACAAGATCCAGGCACCTGTCCCTATCCTAATCCAACTCAATCCCATCCATGCCACTCCATTCCACTTCTTGAAGATCCATTTTAATATTATCCTCTCATCTACGCCTGGGTATCCCAATCTTCCGACTTCGTTTTTCCTGTACTAGGAGATAAAATTTTTACACCCATATGAAACGGTGCATGTGTGTAAGAAGAAATGCAAAACTGGATTTAATATGCACTTGCCCATTCCTAACCAAATATTTCGGTAACTAAGCCGTAAGCAGCCCAGCAACTCGGAGAACATTGAGTAGTCCTGTGACAGAACTGCTTCTGGTATGTGCGGAATGCATCTGCCCCAATCTCCATCATTGGGCCTGAGACAAGGGAAGGGTGACATCGGCTTGTGGCCAGGTGACATTAGTGAAGGTTCCCACGGAATGCGTGACGTAGTTTATGGAGGATCACCGCGCCAAAACACGAACAGCGCAATATGGCAGCAGAGAAATCACCATGAATCTGTCGTCGCCTGCTGCCTTAAACACCGATAATATACCACTTAATGAGAAACAGGACCTACCAAACGACGGCGTTCTGTGACTGAAAATGACAAATATATTTAATTGTTACATTCCTCGTAATTGCGATCTTCGCTAATAAATCTTCTTCAGCGACAGGCATTTCTCAGGAATTACATATTTGAGATCCTAAAATTATGTAATCGTAAATAAAGCAAAGAGGCATGGGGTTCAAAGACAATCCATCCTTGAACTCTAGTTCCAGTCTATGATAAAGTGACGGGTCAGCTTTAGGAATCGGCCACCTTTACCCCGAATAGTCAACTTCATGAGAGGTTGGAACAGGAGCAGAGCTTCTCTGGACGCCATGTGGCAGAGAGTGTGTCTGTCAGCCTTATAGACCAATTCCTGCTGACGTATCCACAGCCCGGCACGTGAATACGGAGTGAAGAATAAGTATTTGAAAGGATGTTTCTAGTTCGTCAATTTATTGGAGCCTACCCTAGTGGCCGCGCGTTCTAAGGCGTAGGTCTGCGGCCAAGCGCTTGCTGGGATCGTGGGTTTGAATCCCACCGGGGGCGTGGATATTTGTCTCTTATGAGTGTTTGTGTGTTGTCAGGTAGAGGTTCCTGCGACGGGACGATCCCTCGTGCAGAGGAGTCCTACCGAGTGTCATGTGTGTCTGAGTGAGATTAAGTGAAAATAAAGAACCTCGACACCTACTTTGAGTAGGTAGAAGAGGTATGGACTACGAACATACGAATTTATTGGAATATTTTTCTAAAGTTCTTTGCAATTTCGATAGCAAAAAGCTATCCCATTACAGGCCTGAACAGACCCTTATGGTTCCGGGAGGCTGAGGCTCCGGGATTTCTAGACAATAGTCACATGAAGGTGGTAAGGTTGTCAGCCTTACTTATTGGCCGCCTTTACCCCCAGGAAGTATTCCTGGTAGTCATTTCTCTTACAGGCTGAGTCGATCCCAGTGTCATAGTGCGGCCGGAAGGATTATGTCAATAAAAAATTCCAATAATACCATCGGGAATCGAACCCGCAACTTTTCGGTTTGTAGCGCAGTGCCTGAACCAATTGCGTTACCGCGAGCCCCAATTTCGATGGCATTAAAAGTATTTATTTTTACGGTATGTAAAAGTATTTTTATCAAAATATATATATATATGTCCCTATATGTGTGTGTGTCGAAATTTAAAGAAATTTAAGCGAACTGCAAATGTCCTTTTACTGCTTTTTCTTTTCTTTCTTTTATTCCTGCTTTTTCTTTTTTTACTTTTATCCCCTCACCTATCGCCCATTTGTGCTTTGTAAGCTTTATCAGTACCAGAAAATGCTGGCACACTGAAGACAGATATTTATATGCCTGGCCGAACATCACAAGTCGTTCCTTTGTCATTTGTTCGTTGTAAGAATACAGACATCTGCTTTAGCTGCTGTCAGCAGTAGCTGGTAGGAGTAACACGAAAAACCCATATAAATTCTACCGATTGTAGCAACAATAAACTTAACAAAGCAGATAAAGTAGTGATAGTAAAAGCGACTATGTGCGATAATGAATTATAGATTCAAACCTGTCATTTGCCGCTGAATTGATATAGAATTAAAACGAGCTGGTCAAGCTAAAATCTGAAGTACATCATAAGAGTTGTGCCTTCTATCAATCACACTGTCTAATATATCTGTCTGCGTGTGTTCCCTTGTAACCGTAGAAGTCTTTGAAATATTCGACGAAGGGCCATTATTGTGGTCCTGAAAATATAGAAACTGAAAATGTCTAGGTGCTTATATGTTGTTGCTGGAATTTATGGATTGAAACAGAATTTTAGAATGAATTAATTCATTTTAATCTTCCGATACAGTTTCATTAAAGAAGGGAACTTCTCGTGAATTCCGATCTCCACCGACTAAAGCCGAAGTCGTTCCGGTTACTTTACAGCCATAACTTTAACCCTTTAAAGACGAAGCGCATCTGTTTTATATAAGGACTGAGTGCGTACCGCGCTGTAAACGCTCTCCACTTCGGTTATAAAAACCAATCTCTTAATATTTTATAAGTCAAAAGTTGCTGTTTGTTCTGAGATCCGTACAAGGCACATAAAAGCAATGTGGGCACGACGTAGAATTTTTTAATATTAAACCTTGTCCTACGTAAAGTTACCGCTGGGCTTTAAAAGGTTAGTTTGTTAAACAGGCATTGTTATTTAAACAAGTGGGTTTCTACTGCTTTGTTTTGCGAATTTCAAACGTCTTTTGTCAGGAATCAGTCAACTTTCTATCCCATATAGTGAAGGCTGGAGGGTAAAGTGTTGTTTCATAAAGCACTTGTTCTTATTTGGGCCAAGAAATGTTGTATCCAACCCGTGGCAGCTGTGGAGATGTTGGCAGGTAGACAGACAAGCAGTCCCTCTGTGACAAATACATACAAGACGTAGCTGTCTTCTGTGAGGGATGAGGAAACGAGTGAAGACGACTACTGCCTGTCTGCCGTTGTGCCTTTCCCAAGCTGTAACACACATCCGATGCCACAGCGCGATCATGTCCAAGTCCTTCGTGGCACTTAAGGGAGCTCCGTACCACTGCAGGAGACAGTCATCATATAAAAATGGCTCTGGTGACCGTCCGGCCTCGTGCCGAATAGAAGCCAAGGGCCTTTCCACCCACTGCCGGAGCGTGAAGCAAAAGACTAACCTCCATCTGTTGCCGATGTGACTGCTTGGCATTGTAATTCCGAGGCTTGATATTCAATGAAGAACAAATCTGAAATTTCTTTCCTATATGTTTGTAAATGTTTGATCCCTTTTCCTATTGAAGAAGACTGTTTCAGTTGGGAATGTTTGGAGTGTCGAATGGTGCTCTGTGGAGTCACCTACTAGGCTCTATTTGACGTAGATGAGTTGGTCTGCATCCTCACCCCCTGTTTGACTGGTACTCATTTAGAAAGCAGGCTACTTTCTTATCCAATAACAGATCTCCCTTCAAATTTACCGGCCAAAATTTTACGTTCATTTCTCACTTTAACGACTTGTGTCACGTGCCTTGTTAATGTCATCCATCTTAATTTATTTCTGATAATAATACTAGGTTGAAAAGTACAAATTATGAAATTCATTACTCATATTCCCCAACCCCTATTATTCCACCCCACCCCCCCCCCCACCCCACCCTGTCTCGACCACAGGCCTAAGTATTCTACTTGACACTTTTCTTTCACACATTCTCAGGGTGACAGACCACGGTTTATGGCTGTATAAACCGAAGGTAATGTTACAGACGTCATTTGCTAGTTTTCGGCCGGCGGAGTATTGAAGTGGAAGGCCAGAAGCGGCTCGCTTTTACAGCAAGAGCTGTAGCTCGCTGGCACCAAAACAAAACACATACACTACCCTCCCATGTCATTCTGCGTGCAGAACTTCCGCCACCCACGTTAAGTTCTTCACCGGCCAGAAAGTAACAAATGACCTCTACAATTCCTGCATTAAATATTTAAATGTGTTCCTGCGCCCAAGTCGATGTGTTACCAGGCGATGTATTTCTAAAACTCCATATATGTGGGTTGTTTATTTTTGCTTTCCGCTACTTTTCCTTCACGGAAAGAATGTCAAGTACCATGACATATTCGCTTTTCTGGCACTCTTGTACACGGAACCGATAGATTCTCACGAAAAGTCGGTAACTAAATACCAGTGTACGCTGCGTAACGTGCCAGAACAGCGAAGATATCATTTAGACCGCAGTGGAAGCCTAAAATCACGTATATCAGATACCAATTGGACAGAAGCCTGTGAAGACCCCAGAACTCATTCTTTCGTGTGGCGTCAAAACTCTCATTCTTCGTAGAGTCGCAGCGTGTACGTTCCTGATTGACATACACCCTTAATTCACCTGATTTTGTCATGAAGGTTCAGGTTTTCTGATATGTGACGCTGTGGCGTGAGTCGTTCCAGACTTCGCAGATGAAAGTCGCGTTTTCATTTCAAGGGTTAACAAGTAAACGAACTAATCACATTTCATGTTACAGGCTGTCGGACAGATGCAGACCGTATGTAAATGTCACGGTGTATCGGGTTCGTGTACCACCAAAACATGCTGGAAGCGCCTCAAACCATTCAAGGAGACGGTAGAAATACTGAAAGGAAGCTACCATAAGGTGAGACACATCTGCCCCGCATCTTTACGAATTTTATTGTAAGGAAAAACAACACTTCACATTACCATTACCGTGTTAACAAAAATAAAGTCCCTGCACAGGCTACAAAAGCATACGGAGTATTAGACATGTGGCTCCTCCTATTCTAACGTCGCCACTACGTGGACGTCACTGGTCAGCTTCACATTCAGACTGCTCTTGCCCGCAGAAAAAGTACCCTGCGTTCCAATGAGTAAGACTTTATTTACAGGGGCAATGTAGTTACCGAAAACAGCATTCCTAAGTCTGTGAGGAACTTAGCACTGCTTCAAGACGCGGGAGGAAAGGCGATAACATTAAGAAGCCTGGCCAATACCACAGTGATAAAGGTACGGAGCTGTATAATCTAAGTGCGTCCCCGACAGGGCACATATTTTTATTTGCCACAGATTCCAGACGAATTCCGGAGGGCACCCAGCCCTTTATTCAGTGGTGCCCAGGGATGTGGAGTCGGTACACAGAACCTCCGACTCCGACTCCTTCATAAAAGCTCAGTATGTGTTAATAATTTAAACCTACTAAAATGATAAATTGTATCATAAGACATTTCATCACCACCACGTGAATCAACAGGCCGATGTATCTGCGAATGGTATTTTTCACTAAAATATCATGCCGTAAAGCACATATTACACTTACAACTGGCGCGTCCATTTTTCTTTCATATTCTTAAAATACGGGGCCGGAGCTGCAAAGCATTGTTTCCACACCTTGTGGCTCAAGGCGTCATTGATTCCTCCCAAGCCTGAGGCCGCCGGCGGCTTCACACGGTAGCGAAAGTGTGAAAATAGTATCTGTTTAAGGTTTTATATCGAGATCGGTTTCGGTGTCGGAGTCGGTACATTTTTACCGACTCCGACTCCACAGCCCTGATACAGCCTACTAGAGTTGTCTCCCTGGTGTAAATCGTTCGAAGCGTGCAGCTGACCACTCGGGCCCATATAGTGCCAATATCAAGAATGCGTGGAGCTACACTGGAGCTTCACTGTTTTCTCTCAGACATCTTCGTGCTGCAATGTGTAATTAACGACAGGGAAACTTTTACCTATTAGAAACATCGTTATGGACACTGAGAAACTTGGAACAAAATATTCAGAACTGTGTACCGGTTCCTCTTCATCGGCAAAATATTGAAAGGTGATCGTAACTTACAAACAGTTCTGACACGACGGGTGGCAATGTAGGCCACGTGCTTCTGTCAACAGGCAGCATACAATTTCTTTCTATGACAAATAAACACTTCATTTGTTGTGGAAACTACGTGAAAAAGTAGTAATATTGTAAAAGGTTGAAAAGGTAAAGCAGTCCCTGCACAGGCCTGGAGAGGCCCTGAGGGTTCCAGGAGGTTGAGGATCTCAGATTTCCAGATCGTCGGCACATGAAGGTGGCAAAATTGTCAGCCCTACGCACCTACCGCCTTTAACCCCCACGACATATTCCCGGTACTCATTTCTGTTAGAGGCTGAGTCGACCCCAGGGCCATAATTCGAGTAAGGTTGTGGTGCAATTAAGTATGAACTGATTTTATTAGGGTTGAAGAAAAGAACCCAAAATATATTGTAAACTTATTTTCTGACCAAAATCTTACGTATGATTATGGTTCCAAAATATGTCAAACAAAACAACGGATTCATACGTTTATTTTTCTTGGGCGCAACAGCCCAGGTTGGACCTAGGCCACCTCACTGTTCAATTTGTAGATCACACACAATTAGACACACATTGTGTACGAGTCACCTGTAAGAGTGATCAGCTAGTTGCAGATGCCGCTACCTACACAACACACAACAAACACAAGAGAACAACAATTCTCTTAGAAGGATTCGAACCCGCAATCCCAGCAATCGAGCAGTCGCAGACATACGCCTTAGACTACACGGCCACCTTGATTGGCAACAGCAGTTTTAGTTATACTGTATTGCTGTACCTGCTGATAGGAAACGTGAATGTTACTAGGGCCTGTTTTATTACAGGCGTGTAAAGGAGAGGCATTTGTTTTTATGATGACGTATACAAATTTGAGGATATTATTAAAATGGATTTCAAATAAATCGGAAGGGAATGCGTGGAAAAGGGCAAGGCGCAGGCTTTTGTAGACACACTTGTAGACTTTAATGTCTCATAAAGTGTGGAAGTTTCGTGAGTAGCTATGGAACTTACTGCAAGAGGGATTCTCTTCCGTGAAGTTAGTCGGTCAGGTAGCTTGTTAGTCAGAAGTGTTCGAACCTGAAAATAGAGTTCATTAGTGCTTGTCTTCCACACCCATTATGCACATAAAATTACGCACAGTTACTGATAATTATTGTGGTCAATTGCCTAAGTGTACCAAAATTTGATTTATGAAATTTGGAGCCGAACGATCTTTAATTTATAAATACGCGTACTCCAATTATTAATAGTCTTTAAACTCGCACGTTATCTGAATTCGCTTAGGCTTATGCCACTTCATACCAATGGAGCCTCATTGGCGTCCGTTAGATTTTCCTCTAACTTCTACACACTGAAATTAGTTGCAAAAACCAAGTAAAAACCCCCCTGTTCTTAAATCAATTAAAGTCTAGAAAATTAATTTTTGTTTTTCCTGATCACGTGACTTCCATATCACGACCGACGAACGCTGTAAGACACGCATCAGCTTCCGGAAAAGCTCACTTTCCAGTTTTCCTTTTTTGGTTTGCGTTAGAGCCGAATGCTATTAAGAGCCGCGATTTTATATGACAATTCCCATTTGAAGGAGGTTCGTCAGTCTTGCCAACCGAAAGAGCAGAAGGCATGATTTTCCTTTAATTCCGATTTCAGCTATCCAAATTTTAAATGTCACAGGTAAAGAGCATGGTATGTGAAGCTAACCATTATATATATTTTGTTATTTATTAATCAGTTATTTTCGGTAAAATATGCACATATATTTTAACATAGGCTGACTGTGTTGTGGATGTGGTGATGAGGAAGATGCTTGGGTCTAAGAAGAAGGAGGGTAAAGGGGGAATTTAGGAAATTGAATATTGCGAAACTTCATAATTTTACTCCTCGCAAAATATTTTTCGGGTGATAAAATAGTGCACAGTGTGACGCTTAAGGAGTAGAAGAGAAATATACACAGAGCTTTGGTGGGGAAACCTATGGAAAGAGACCGTTTGGAAGATTAGGCCTAGATAGGGGCATAATATGAAAATCGATCTCAAAGAGAAGGATGGGAGGGCGTATAGCAAAGTGAGCTGAGTTGGTAAGGAGTCAAATGGCGGGTTTTTGTGAAGAAGGCGTGGAGCTTTCGGATTCCGTTAAATGCGGGGTGTCTTGATTAGCTAAATAATTATTACATTTTCAAGGGAAAGACCCTGCTTCACGGAGTTTGTTTGTTGGTTGGCTGGTTGGTTGATTGGTTGGATCGTTCCTTCGTTCGTTCGTTCGTTCGTTCGTTCTTTGTGTGGGTGGTTAGTTAGTTCTTTAGTTAGTTAGTTAGTTAGTTAGTTAGTTAGTTAGTTAGTTAGGTGTGTCTCGTTTACAGAGTAAAGTCGTGTTTCTTTTGTTTGTTTGTTAGGCCCAAGTATTTTCCTAAATAACTTAAATTTTCTCCTTTAAAATTTTATTGCTACCTGAGGAAAAAGACTAAGAAAATGTGATGCCGCATTGTCTGGTAGAAATTTATAAACTCCAAAGTACACGTCACTACATCCCAGGAGACAGTGTTCCTCACAGTTAGCCGGTTTAGATCTCAAAACTGCCCTGTCGCTGGCTATTCAAAACTCGTCATAAGCCATTTGATCACTGGTTCCTTTAGCAGCCTTTGTACGCACTTTGCACCGAACTCCAGTGTACGAACCTGTGATTTCTATAGCCTAATACTAATGAATTTCCATTAATTATCAGGCGCAGCTCAAAGTCTATAAAAACCGCGCGTCACGCCAAGGAAGTTCAAAGGGCCAGATGTCCAGGAACACACTTGTGTACACCGACAGTTCACCCGACTTCTGCCCCACGACTAGAGGAAGACGCTGCCTGGACTCTGACAACTGCGGGGTACTGTGTTGCAGCCGGGGTTACATAAGTCGGTCAGTTGAAGAGACCGAACACTGCGATTGTCACTGGGTGTCCAAACATTACAAGCTGTCTTGCAGAAGATGCACTTTCATGAAGGAAATCTATGCCTGCAAATGACAGTTTCGCTTGTAGTCATACGGGGCCTACATTCTTCAGGCTGGGGAGGAGGAAAAACGACATTTCTCGCAGGAGTTGTTATTTATTTCGCTGCAGGCCTCTTATCGAGGTGACTAAAGACAAGCCCTAGTCGATTTGTTTTTGTGTTACTAAACACTTTAAAATATACAGGAAACATACACAAGTATCCTCTGACAATCATGAAGATGTAATTTCAAGCAGTCGCATATATGCATCCAGCGCCATAGTTGGGTAGCGTGTTGGTTTCAGATTATAGGTCTTGTACACGACTGTATTCGACACTTTAAACGTCCGTGTTTATTATACGTGCCGCCAGGTTTAACATTTAAAAATTATGTTTTGATATGTGAAATTTCGTTGTGTTTTGCAAACGTCAATTAATTAAACACACTGTTTTCCAATAAGTGTAATTCTGTTTGACGGCACGTTTAATTTGTTGACAAGAAGTCGTGTGTTTTGCTGACACATTTTTTGTACATGTTTTGTATGGATCTTACAACCAACAGCGATTATTTTCCGATATAACATTCACCAACGGGCCTCTATAATGAAAAAACATTTTGTTCTCTATAAGTTATTAGCTAAATCTTTATGAGTAATGTAGATTAATAGCGGCTAGTCGCCGGCTTTCGTCCGCCATTCGAGTAACGTTAGCTTTCGAAAGAGGGGTGCTGCACTTTAGTGGGTGCTTCCGTTCACTCAGTTTTGTGTTTCATTCAATAAGATACTTTTCTTCTCGTTTGAGACTTTGTAATTTTTAATTTGTATTACATATTCTAATTTATAAGAATTCACAACCATACTCCTAGGATATACACCCACATGTACCAAACGCTGTATTGCGGTCTGCCAACAACTGACGGCTGTCAATCGGTTTGCATGCCCAGCGTCTTCTGTTCTTCAGTTTAGAAATTCTTTTAATCGTTTAACCCTCTGAAGGCTAAGATAAATCTGAATTACAATTTTGGTTTTTACCGCGCAGTAAACACACTCCGTCTCGGTTATAAAAACTAATTCTGTTAATGCTGGGTAGAAGAATAAACGCTGTTTCTTATGAAAATCGTGCAAAACACATAAATACACTGTGTGAGCAGAATGTAGACTTTTTGCATTTTCTACGTAGTGGTATAGTAACCACTTGGCCTTAAAGGGTTAAAAACGCAACAGTCTCAGAAACAACTGGGACACCCCTCTTGCACAGCTGATCTCCAATACTGAAGTCTAACTGTGTGTACACCTTCTAACGTGCTACTTCTTGGATCTTAACACGAACTGGCTTTCGATTAACGTCACAACACGTGTGTACGCAGACTGAAATAAGTCTACGTCCTTCCGTCGATTTCGCAGTCGTGTTGTCTCTGCCCGTGCACTGCTATGAAGCATGTAATGCCACCTAGTGTGCAACGGAAGAACTAGACTGTGTGCACACTCGAACGTTTCTCAGTCGGTAATACAGTACACTGTGTTATTTTGAGTTCTGTCTGAGGAGACATTCGTATTTCTTACTGACTTTAACGAAAAATAACGGTTTAAAAAGCGCCTAGTATGGAGGCAAAAGTAAAATTATCCCTGTACTAAGTAAATTACCACACCATTAAGACGTGGGGGTCAGGAGATTTAGAGCCACCTATCCTTAAACTCAGTGTCACACATCTGTTGCTTTACCCCCAAAGTAATGGCCCCTGGTATCTAGCGTATATAAGGGTGGGTAGAACACAGGGCCGGTCTTACTTCGGTGGCAAAGGCAACATCTTCGCTGCTACCAGAAACAAACTCCCGTTGGATATGGAGATATGTGCAGGAAAAAAATTTCTTGGGATTTTCGGGCAGGTGGACTCAGAATCGAAATGGAATTGTTGTATGTGTACTTTGAACACTTAAATTACTCTACTTACACATAATAATTCAGTTCCTACCCCAAAAGAAATGCAGCATGCTTCCATTTTTTAAAGAAACTGGTCGGTGAATGCTGTAGAGCGAAATTATGTCTGTTTATTCTGAGAATCAAACAGAACACACAAATACACTGTGTGGGAAAAATGCAGAACTTCTAGTGTTAAACATGGCAGTACATATATTTACCATTAGAATTCAAGGAGTTAAGACATACCCTTTTTACACATTCCAAAAGGCATATTCAGCACTCGTTATATAATGATGGACTGAATGACAACTCTTGCACTGCACCAGGACAGAAATTCCTCAACTCCAAAATCATGGGACATGTTTACTGACTCGACCAGCCCGGGAAGTTACACTATGTGTTTATTTTTCACATGTGTTGATTTGCATTCCTCATTGCTTTTTTGTTCATTTATTACAAATGGTTGATGGCACTGTCCAGGTAGTTTAGTGCATAGTCAGCTAATAGGCGTTTAATGAACTGTCTGGCTACAGGCTGGACAACCACAGTTATGGTCCTACCAAGAACAGGGATCACACTCTTTGTCACCATTTGCTAACTGGCCGTGGATCCCACAAGCCTCCTATCCAAGGAGTACCAGCGTGTCTTTATCCAGGGTAAAGTGGTCACAGCATGAAATATCATGGTTTAGAATGCATGAAGCTTAACTTCCACTCCCTCATATATCTTCTGGATGTAGTGGGAGAGAGAGGGATAAATTGGCCTCAGGTCTATTGCACAATGCTTTACTGAAGGTACTCAACATGCCTATGCCAACAGATGTCAAGCATCAATCACCCAGTGATGCGGCACCACGTCCAGGTGAACAGAATTCTCAAGGGTGCAGCTGTGAAAACCTTAAACCTAACAAACACCTTCGTGGAACTAAATTAAACTATTTACTGTAAGGTTTCCTTTTTAACAATCACAGCAGAAATAAACCTTCAGACATTCAATGAGCCACTTAAAAATAATTCTTGTGGAAAATGGCCCAGTGTTTGGACTGAAGCTGTAAATGTATTGTGATATGAACTTATTGTATGACAATTGGCAATTATATGTATAGTTATAGTTATTGTTACGAAACTGTACAGTCATTGGCACTCACTAGAATAACATATTTAAGGATGTTATGACTATTCAGAATCATCCATAGCCATGTCAGAGAAACTGTCTGTATGCTAAACATGTTGGAGGCATAGGAAGCACCTTCTTCAGGCATATACGTTTCATGGTTATGTGAAACACATTTCTTATGAAAAAGCTTGTTGCGTAATGAGCTTGCTAGGTCCGTCAGTTTAACATTCATAGTGCAATTAAAACACATTCTCCTTCTATCATTCATCTTATCAATACTGTAGTTACTTCCAGTGTCATTTTTCAGTCTTCTTTCTATTCTCTTTTCTTCCTTATGTCCAGGTTGGAAGCTCTTCTTTTTTCTTCTTTCCTTCTTCTCTTGAAATTAGTGTTTCATGCTGTATCAGTTAATGCAAATACCAACATGTTCCAGTGCATCAATCAGTGTGATTAGAGGCAATTCTCCTTCACTGTTTCCTTCTTGTCATCTGTGTTATAATTTGACTTCCCACGATTCCTTCAAACACTGTGTAAGTTATGATCTTGCTAGGTCTTATGGATGTTTCATTTCTGATTAGATTTTCCCAAGACATTTTGAGAAATCAGTGTTTTCTGGATCCACAAGTTCAAGCCACAACATTAAAAACCCCATGTAGCTCAATGTTCCAGAGCATATTTCTTCAGACCTACATCCAGGACTGGGACAAACTATCCTTTGTGTAATATTTTGTCAGAATTTTACCTATGCCACTCTAGGACTGTTGTTTTCTAACCCATTTTCTGTCATCTGAAAGTTGCAGCATCGAGTGGCTGGAAGAGTCTTGTGGTGCTTGCGCAGAGATAGATAAGTATTATGCTCAATTCAGAGCAGAGCTCACTTAGTTGATGTGTTAGGTGGGTGCAGTTTCCACTGATAAAAAGGATAACAGGGAACTTGACATTGCATTTTCCAAGGTGTGGAGCAGAAACCTGTCCAAAGTATTTGTAAATTCCTTCTGCTCTCATGAAGCCAGTAGGGCTGTGTCCCAATCCCCAGTCAACAGGACCTGTCTTTGTGATTTTAGATGGTACTCCTTTGTATGGATACATAACCATGGGCTGTCAAATCAGTTCTGAAGCAGAGAAGGCGAACATGGCCATTGTGGACACTTCTGCAGGGACTCTTTAAACTTCACACACATTCCTGTCCCCTTTGTTTGTAAGACTTTTCTAGTGTTTGGGCATAATAGGAAACCCGACTCATCACCACTGAAAATTCTTGTTGGGTCCTGCTGAATGTCCAAAGACCTTTTGTCTCTTAAGACATCTTCAATCTGCTAAAACCTAGAAGTGAAGAGAAAAAATGTTGTGTTGGGAAACTGGATACCTAAAACATCCACAATAATTGCTTGTACCATTTTATGTTATCTTTCTCACCCAATGTGGCATAGATGAGGTCACATTTTCACTAGTGCAAGTGAACAACACAGGATGACAGCAAAGGCATGCTTGAAAACATTCCTCTTCAGGCACAGTTATCTTTACAAGGTGTTTTCCTCTGGTTTACAGTTAGAAATTCCTTAACAGATAGCTGAAAATCTAGTTTCATCAAGGAAACTTTTTTGGGAACAGTCAATTATCCATTTAACAAAAAGTTGTTCTTCATCTTCAGCGAGTGCTGGCAGAGGTCTCTTAGAATATTTTAAAAATTTGATACGTAATCGAAACTGTAAGTTGGATGCTGGATACCGTACAATTCCACTGCTGCTCTTATGGCCATACCCTCTCGAATCTCTGTTAAAGCCGCTTCTCAATCTGCAGGGTAATAACCACATTTTTGTCCTTTTTCTTCATAATCCTCCCAGATTTAATCCTATTGATGTTAATGAATGAAAAAAAAAAATAGAAAAATATCAACAGGCAACATCTTTGACCCTGCCAGTACCTATAGAATTGACAGACGTTAGTACATCTTGTAATGGTTTGAATCCAAATATAATTTAGAAATGGCACCATTGTTGCAAAAATTGTTATTATAGCCCAAAACAATCAAAAAGTGCCAATAACTGTATGAGTGCCAACCACTATACATTTTACCCATCATGTATGTGTGTGTGTGTGTGAGTGAGTGAGATCCACGCGTGTGCCATATGATTTTAGATAACATGATCATTACTTCAGTGAGTGAAAATTATTGTAATCATAGTAACTACAACAATCACAGCATCTCTATTACAAATTTTGTGATTGTTGTGGTTGGTATGAATCAAGTTCCAAAAATGAGTATCAATGAATGCTGGTACAACCAACAGTAAATAAAGTTATTACGCAATCAATTCATGGATTTTATTCATTGTTATTCAGTGAAGAGGTCTTCAACAGGGTAATGTGTATCAAATTCCTTGTTCTCAAAGAACACAAAGGACTGTGTCTTTATCCCAAAATGACATGGCTTTTGCTGGAGGATTAGCATCAACGATGATTACTTTGTACCAGAATCAAGTACGTCCCTTAATGGCACTGTATACTATTTTCTGTTATTGTAATGTCATGATTACATCCTTGTAGTTAAAATTAAATTATGTCACTTGACCTCCAATATTTTCAAGCTTTTAACACAATTTATTTTTAGTTAATTACACGATGTAGTTTTGGGTTAACATAATGTTTCTGTAATTATTGCAACAGTGTAGGGTTCTGATTTAAAATACAGTAACATATGCTTTAGGAAACAATAAATATTGACTCTGAGATTCAAAATACAGGAGAAGAAGGTGGTATAGTTGAACCACAACCTGGTTCCACTTAAGATGTGTCTGGCTTTGAGGACAACGTGGGCTTTGCAGCAGAGAATATTCGTTTTAATGAAAAACCGGATCTAAATGACCAATTTCAAGTAAGGACTTTTAATACACTTCTTCCAGTTATAAGCCATTAAGTGAAGAGCAAAGCAGTGATAGTTTCAGTCACAATGATAGTGATGAATCTAAAATGAAACTGAAGGAAAGGTGCAGCAAAAAAGCTAAAATGTCACATGCTGTAAGAATAAAAGATTTGCTGGAAATATACAAGCAAATAATCTGTCTGTTACTGAAGGCACAGATTTTTCTGATCCTGACACTCTTGGTGATGTGCAAGAAAAGGAGAAAAGGTGGAATGAACAACTGTAAAATGAGAAAGGAAATAAGGAACAGAGCTGGGCCCTATATAGGTGCACAAGGCTACTTAATGCTGGAAAGAATGATTAAACCAAACCAATGCATTAACTGTCACTTCGGATGTTCACAAAAAAGCAACAGTGTTAGGTTGCAAGTGTTCCTATCACAATACAGCCTCACTACAGAACAACAGTGGGAATGAACCTGTAAAACGAACAGCAACTGATGCATCATCATAATGTATTACACAGATAAGTTTCACATTGATATTGAAGGTAGGAAAGTGTATGTCCACAGAAAATTCCTCAAGGCCACTTTAAATATTTCCAAGAAAAAGACACTCTACACAGTTCAATATGAAACTGAAATTAACAATGGAAAACCAGTTGAACGAGGGAAAACTGAAAGCTGCATAAAAACACCAGGCTGTATCATTTGTGATGGTGTCAGTCTTATAAAACTTACCTGCTGTGCCATCATATTGTGACAGAATTAATTCTGATAGAAGACACTTTCTCACATGTTTGAAGTGGCATATTTTATATGAAGACAACAAAAAAGCAATGCTTGAAGAATGGAAAGGGTTGCTTATCTTCAGATATTCAAGAAAATATTTAATGTGTTTAATGTAGGATTTCATAAACCAAAGAAAGCTAGTTTTTATCTTTATGAACAACACAGAACAAGAAAGTGGGAAGCCTGACAATGATAAATTGAAGTAAAACGAGAATAAGGGGGAAAAGAAGGCCACATATGGAGAATATTAGAAATATGTAGCAGAAATTAAAGTAAATAAATCTTTAATTGTTGCCAGTTTTGATCTGCCACAAGTGCTACTTACTCCTCATTCTGACAGTACACTATTATCTTATTCCAGGAAATCTGCATGCTACAACTTGACTGATTATGCAAATTGAACACAGCGGTGTTTCTGTTGTCTGTTGGGAGAATGTGATGGAAGAAAGAGATGCCTTGAAATAATAACGTTATACAATTATGGCTAGAAAAAGGAAAAATGAGAGGCAACATGAAGAAGTTGATGTTATCCTGTACTGTGACAACTGTCCTGAACACAACAAAAAGGGATGTATGTTAGCATATTCCATCACTGTACTCAAACTCTTCCCTCAGGAAAATCCATCTAAACTTTTTAATTTCAGGACAGATACATTTCGTAGTACCACTACAAGTTTTACACAGAGAAGAATGTTGTGGGCACCATCACAGGGGTCTTTAGCTAAAGTCTTGCAAGTGCCAATCCAATACCATTTATTGTTGAAAAACTGGAATTCTCTGACTTTGATTACTAGCCAGCAATTCAAAATTCTCTGCTTCCAGTAAACAAGATGTTTCAGGGAGAAGAGTTCAATGGTCATTGCTTTTCTAAGGCCTGAACGTTAACAAATCTTCAGAAGATACAGCAATGTGGTAGGCCTATAACTTTCATAGTGTCTAAAGTGCAAAATGTAATGTGAAAACACAGGCTACATTCCCTTGAAGTACTGAAGGCTTATCAGAAACAATACAGTATCTCGGGAAAAAAGTAACATGACTTGCAAACAGTGAGCAAGGAAATAATTTCAGCACAGTGTCACCCAGAACATTTTCAAGCATTTGTATACATACAAATATAACTACATGTTCCATGACTCAGTTACAGTGTCCCACATTCTTGTTTTTCTCATTTTATTAATTTATTTTTCAAAATTCCAATGTACTAGTCATCAGCCTATTTCAGTGGCTGATTTTGGCTTAAGCGTAAATCCATGTAAAATTTGGTTTTGATGAGCAGGGAAACTTCTGCAAAACAATTTAAATACAGGAGAAAGTCGGGTACTACCGGACAATGGGGAGTATCAGACAGTGCAAATTTCTCATGATCTACAGTAGAGGGAAGCACTTACTGGGCATGAATATTTAGCTGTTTCCTGCGGTAGAAAGCGTCAGTCATTTGGAGCTGCTGCGTTGTACTCTTTGGTCTTTACACGCACTTATGTGTGTTTCGTGTCTCTGTTGAACACCGTAACTTATATTCGGCAAGCGAGTGCATTGATTGTAGTAAGTCTATTTAATATTTATTGCTGTCTACTTATACAGCAAGGACTTAAATTGAAACTCTTAAAATGACAATGCGGGGGACTTTATATAAGATGCACGACGATTACATGTTCGTCACGTTGCTTTTCGGTTAGTACAGGACAAAAATTTTCGGATTGTGTCGGACAAAATTCGTAAAGTTATTTAAGTCTGCATGTGTTATTAAGTTACTAGTGGTAATACATGAACATTTTTCATTGTTGTGTTATTTTTATTTATGGGCCCTAGGCAGTCAAATCAATATGGATAAGAAAAGCAATATTGCAGGAAAAGGAGGCCGCTGGACGGAGACGAAGCTGCCATTGGTAAGGTCCGGACCAAGATATTAGTAAGACGAGCTAGCGAAGCTCATTCATTTCCTGCAATTTCACTGCACGACAGATGGGTGAAGCACGAAAAATGTGATACTTGCGCCAGAAATGGGTAAATCCAGAATGATATTTTCAGATAAACAAGAAGACTTGGTGGCTTACATTAAAGACCTGGAGAGTAGGCTTATATTTGTAGTTGTATTTGGCCGTTAAATCGTCGGATTTTCTCCGATTTAGACTTTCTTCCACGTGCGGAGCTAAACAAAACAATGCAGGTCGCATCAGTTAGCCAGAACATTAACTGAATCATCAAGACAATAACCAGATGCATCCTTCGAAAACCATTCATTATAAGCGATGTTGAATAAAATTTCTCCTCATGCGTAAAATTATTTCTTTGAAATATTAAAGCAGCGGTATGACACATGGCATCTTTAACCTTTTAAAGCCTAGCGGTAACTTTACCTACGACCAGGTTTAACATTAAAAAATTCTACGTGGTGCTCACATTGTGTTTATGTGTTTTGTACGGATCTCAGAGCAAACAGCAACTTTTCCTTATAAAACATTAAGAGACTGGTTTTTATAACTGATGTGGAGAGTGCTTACAGCGCGGTACGCACTGAGTCCTTATACAAAACAGATTGGCTTCGTATTTAAAGGGTTAATATGAGAATTATGTTGAGCTGTATAATCACGAACTCTCAGTTGTGTGAATTAAGTGTATCTGTACACATGCGACTTTTGCTGTTGAGTGTACTGAATGCAGTGGGTCTACAGCACTATTTATCAGCGTGTATGTACTTATGTATGTCAGCCCACTCATTAGAACTGAAGAGTCTGGAGAATGAGAAGGAAAGAGGTTGTGGGATTATTATAACCAAATGGAGTTACAGATTGAAGTTGTAGAGTATGAATTGGGTTAAGCTGACAGAGGACAGAGTCTGGCTGCAAATATCCGTGAGCATGGTTTTGGACCGTGAGTTCACTCAATGTGAGTAACGTCGTGACCAACTGTATAATTTCAACTGCTAAGACAGGACAGTGTACAATAGGTATATACAAGTATATTTCATATCAAGGAGTTGCCAAGCACATCATAAGATCACACAAGCACACACTGTTCCATCTGACACAATTAACGTTCCCTCTGATTATTTACAGCTGCGCAGACCTTCTACGACTCTGAGCAGAAAATTTTTACACAACCTGACGACAGCGCGGCACTTTAAAAAGTTTTTTGTAATATACACAATAAGAATATTTACAACGAAAATTGAAACATTCTAGCTTCGCGGCAACAATTCAGTGTGCACAGGAGCATTTCAGTTACTGCGCGTCTGCGAACCCGCGCAACTTAGAGGGAACATTGGCAGTAAGCCTGCTGTAAGGAACACATTATTATTTCCATACCTGCGTAATTCATTAACAACTATCACGTCTTTCGACATTACATAAATTATGTATCTGATACAGCACCGTTAAACAAATCAAGATAGAGATACTGAGTATTACTAAGTACAGAGTAGGGGGTTCGTACAATTTTCGAGACGAAATTTTAAATATAATTTTAATTCATGGCTCGCAATTAGGTTATTTCACTATAATGCTTCAACCAATTAAGTTGCAGAGCATTCAATTAGGCGGGAAGAAAACTATAAATGGGGTAGGGAGAGATTTTAAAGGCGAGACAGAAAGGCCGCCGTCAGGAGAGCGGGCATCCATCTGAGATTTGAACTGGAATTTCAGAACAGAATTCAAATTCTACACAAGTCGAGAGATGTAATTTCACGAGCCTATTGTTTCGAGTACTCAGTGCAAGCTAGACTGCATTCAGTCTGTGTGAGAGGTGGCTTATGAGCGACGCAAGTCCCACCTGGCCCCAGGACCCTCTTTACACGGGCGTGCCGTGAGTTCTGGTTCAGCACCAGCAATTAACCAGATGATATTAACAGTCGTTTTAGGTAAAGCTCGCAAAAGATGCGGATGAGACAGGAAGGAAGTCAGTGTTGGAAGTTGACATGGTGAAGAGATTCATAATTTGTGCTATATATCCAAAATTATTAAGGTCAAAAATCACAGAGATGGGATGGGCGGGACAGACAGCATGAACGGGAAATGAGCAAATCATGTACTGCTTGGTTGCGGCTATTTGGAGGAGGAAGAATGCTACTAAAATCAGACTTTCTCAAGTTTCCTGTTACTTCCTCTTTCGTGTGCCCAAATAACCAAGAGGACTCCGCTGAGTACCCATCTTTTTGAAACCCCCTGTGTTTTATTCTTAAGGAAGAGACGGGAATTCTTGATTTATAAAAAGAAGAGACATTATGAACATGTATTTTTTTTTTTACTGGTCGCATACTCTGCTATCTGTGCGGTGGGCACTGAGTGTGTATGTATGTGCAAGTTAACATTACACTACAAACGGTCAAATAGCGCAGGTAATGGGTGGATGAATGAGGGTGGAACGTCGGAGCAATAATAGCACACAGACAGGGAACAACAGACGTACTTGCAAGAAATCAGTCCAGGCGCTACAGGGTCCACATAAAAAAAATAAAATAAAAAATATAGGTTATAAAGTGGGTTGTTTCCTTTAGGACGTCTGCTGTTTATATCTGCAATGGATAAAGATAAGAAGAATGACGATTGTGAAATCCTAAGGATTTTGAAATACTTACTAACACTTGTAGGAAATACTGAAGTCTACAGAGTTTATATTACCATTTTTGGCAGAAGATCCGTAGAAATTCAAGAATATAGAACATTCTCCCTTTCAGGTGGCTCACACCAGTGTTTGGGAGCGACTGTATTGAATGTAACATAAACGTAATTGTGGCTAGCACACAACCTGAAGGAATATCGATCACTGAATCTGACAGTGCCAAATAGTAGCTACAACACAAAAATGCCTTTTCTCTAAAAGGAAGTCTTTAGGACTCAGCCATGAGGGCACAATAAAGACTTTTTGCCAGTAAGATATTTTACAATAAATTCATACTTTCTGATTTTCCTTACAGATTTTTCCCTTCACTCTTTTACTAGTAATTGCAACATTTATTATTAATACAAAAGGTGTTGAGATGTTAGTTTCAGCATGCTGGGTGTTCTAATGGCGCAGGATACAAACCCCTGACCAAATAGTCCTTCTTGAGAAGACGAGAGTCCCTCTACTGGTCAAGAAGTTTCCACTCATATAAAACGTGCGGATGCATTACAGGGGCCAGCCACATGAAATAAGTCCACACTCTCGGAACTTATTTCAGAAACCACCCTATATTTTAGAGAAAGCGGGCTTCAAACTGGTCAGCTGCAGAACACCTGATAAATTCTTGTTCAGCCATTTTATGAAACCGATATTCTGTAATCTGAGCAATTAATGGCGGCTTTAAGTAACGCACTTCAGACACGAATTCTTTAAGCAACACCGGTTTTTATGTTGATTTCACTTCCTGCCACGGCTTGTCTTCAAGACGTAACGCGTAAAATGTAGATTTCGTTACAGACAGGAGAAAGAAAAGAATGTTTTAAGGAAAGGAATACCTAATTAAGATTAAAAAAAGAAACATTTAATAAAGACCACGGTAAATTAAGTATATGACAAAGAAATTATTAAATATGTATCAAATTTTACATTAATAGTGCTTAAACTATCCATTAGGGGGTGACCTGACACTAACGCCGATTTTTATGTTGATTCCTCTTCCTCCCGTGGCTTTAAATCTTGAAGTTCTGATTTTATTACAAACAAGGAAAAGAACGTATGTTTTAAGGACAGTGATATCTAATAGGACTTAAAAAATTAAAACAAAAGACTTTTAATAAAGGCCACTATAATATATATATATATGTATGAACTTTTAAATATATGTCAAATTTTGTAGTTTAATAGTACTTAATCTGCCCAATAGGGGATGAGTACGTGGTACAAACAAGTGAATGCTCGAATCCGCACAAGGGTTGCAGTACTTGTTACTTGTTAACGTTAAGTCAGTCTTAGTTGCGAGGATCGCGTGTGTGGTCGAGTGCAGTGGAAAAAGCAGTGTAAGTTGCCGTCAAATGGCACCTTGTTCAAGTACGTTTCTTGAATTGGTTACATGTGAAGGAATATTCCCAACGCTATGTATTCGGTTAATTCTTTCATTCATAAACGAGATGATAAAGTATTTAAATATTTTAATCACAGTAACAAAAAGTTTTATATTTTTTTTACGGAATCACATTTATGAAGTTATTCGGAAGGAAAGATGCAATGACCATTCAGTAAGTACAAAATTGATCTCGCAAAATTCAGTCTCTAAATTAATTTCAAACTTCCGCACGCTTCAAGAATTCCATCTAACGTGCAGACTGAAGGTAATCTCACCCAATAAGAAGAAGCCTGACCTAACAGCAACCAATTCGCGATAAAGGTATTCAGTTAAGAACCTCTCATATAGCAGCTCGTTAGGGAGAACGGTGATTTCATTGGCTGTGGGTAGCCCAGACACAGGTCACTTCTAAAGAAACAGTTTCTATAAAATGTTAGTTGCTTGACCAGCTAAGCGACAATCAACTTGTCAACAGAAATTCTGTTTTACGGTTGTAATTGCTACAATTGCCTTTTTTTCTGGCGAAAAAAAATATTGAGTATTCTCAGCTCCAAAATTATCGTGAGCTCCAACTACATTAGGAACTTCTATCTGTCCCACCGCTGCACAATGCCACATTCCCCCTGTTCCTCACTTAACCGAATACGATTCGATGTATTGGAACGTATATTCAGAATTCTGAATATCCCATCCGATCTGAATTAATAGTACAATTAAGTCTCACAGATATATAGAGAATAATGTTAAAAGTATCTTAAAATAGGACGCCGTGTAAATCGCTAATGGATACAGATGTTTCGTAGAAGTTTGTTGCTTCCATCTTCATGATAATTCAAAATCGTCTTCGTAAGCCTTGAATACGGATCCAGCAAGCTTCTCCAAATATGTCTGTTACTGTACCAGCGCTGCGTTGTGTATTGAGAAACACCCGCATTTTTATCAGCACCGCTGAGAAAACCTTAACGTTCCCATATGGAGAACAGTTTGAATGTCAATTTTACGTGTCAATATAACTTCCGAAAAACGTGGTACTGTGGAAGATAAATCTTATTTTCGGGCGCATAAAATGAAATCTCCAAACATAGATTATAGTAAATTTTACACATCCATTCTTGATGGTTCATTTAAAAGTTCAAAATTAACAAGTGAAAGTGTGAAACTTTATTCAAAACCAAGTGACAATTCTCTGTTGATTGCAGTTCATCTACACCTTGACACACGTATACACTAACCTCTTCACACAATCTGCCTGAGTCATGTGCTTATGTAAATGTGGGTGGAAGAATGACTGGATGGATAGATGAATGTATGTATGTATTTATGTATGTATTTATGTATGTACGTATGTATGTATGTATGTATGTATGTATGTATGTATGTATTATGTATGTATGTATGTATGTATGTATGTGTATATATATGTATGTGTGTGTATGTATGTATGTGTGTGTGTGTGTATGTATGTATGTATGTATATATATTTATTACACTTATGTGACGCTAAAAGGGGTACACATCTTCCCTAACATAATGCATGGCCGGCAAACTCTTTGTCCTCTCAGATGAACTGCATTTCTCAAAAAATTGTCGCAATATTATACAAAATTCTAACTTCAGGTGCCTTAAAAGACTTAATGTGGAAATGAAATCAAATTAAATTTGTTAGTTTATCAGTAAAATATCATCACATGTACGAACTGTATGTGAGAGGTATCTGGAATATTAGATACAACACTGGTATTTCTTATTGTATCAGTTATAATACTGTGTGTGATTTTACTTTCATTAGGATAAACTAAAATAAGACGAAACGTCTGCGTGGAGGTACTTTTTTTTGGTGAATGAAAGTTTCATTTCGTACGGTTAACTGTTACTGATCCTCGGTGGTAACATTAATTTGATACGTGTTGACACAAGCAGTACTACATTCAGTCAACGGGGCAGAGTCCTTCTGGACAAGTCTGTAGTCGCTTAGATCCTGAAGACGTCTGATGTACTGTACAAAGCTAATATTCTCCTAGATGCAGCGTACGTAGATTAAAATCAACAAGTTCGGTAATGTCACACATCCAGTTACGTTTATAGGTACTGAAGCTCAACTTTTGCGGGAAGTGTCTGAATTCCGAAGGCAATCTATCACCTTACAAAGCTGACGGAAGTATACAATGGGTTTTATACAAGGCACTACCAACGATTGTTTGTCCATCCATCTTTTCCTAGGGCAAGCTAGTGTTAGCGATCTAGGTATAACACTAGTCACAAGAACGCTCCTTCAATTAGGACTGGGTGGTGTGTGCAAACAATCTGTGGTGGTTTTACTTTTGTATGGAACGGAAGAAG
Organism: Coptotermes formosanus; assembly: GCA_013340265.1. Taxonomy (NCBI): domain Eukaryota; kingdom Metazoa; phylum Arthropoda; class Insecta; order Blattodea; family Rhinotermitidae; genus Coptotermes; species Coptotermes formosanus. Next base: position 143,646 of record BLKM01000309.1, on the reverse strand, counting down.
TGCGTCAAGAGTCTATTTAGTTTAAAAAGTAGACTAATAACTTTCTATTAGACGGAGCGTGTGCAATTGGAATTTACAAGTAACGAGTGAAAAAACGTAGCGTCATTCACAAAGTGATCGAAGTGGAAGTGTGTTCAGCGTGAGAAGCAGTTTGTTTCCAGTGTCAAGTATCAAAGCACAGAAAGTGTTTTAAGTGTAAAATGTGTTGGGTGATTTGAGTAAAATAGTGAAAAATTATATCCTTTCATATAGCTTCAGTGGTGGCTAGTGATCAGTGATAATTGTGAGTGGAAGTGGCAAATCTCCCTTTAATTCACCTCTAACAAGCTACAACAACAACAGCAGCAGCAGGAGAAGCAGCGACAAAAACAAAAACAAAAACGACAACTCGATCATCTGCATCAGCACCATCTCTACATACACGTCGACCGCCCCTGCAAGCTTCGTTACCTACAATGTTTCATCGTCCATTATGCGACATTAGAAGAACACCAAATGCAGCGTGCCGGGGGTTAAAGTAGGTGGTCATTTCTTGTCCCCCCGTTGCTTCTTGCTCAATAAGGGTCGCTGGCTGAATCACTTAGAACAGCAAAGCCACTCCGTATCAGTCGGGGTTTGGTGTGTTTGAGTCGTAGGGTTTTGTAGCACGTAAGCGTCAAGTTGGCAGCCTGTATTTCAGAGACATCGCTACATATTTAAGAAAGTATTTGCTGTTTTTGTGTGTTTATGTGTTTTGTCTCCTCCCCCAACCCCCACCGGTAGGGCCTTGGTGATTAGGTCGCGATGTTAGATTTTCGTACTGTTAGGTAGGCAGGTATTTAGATGTAAGTCCGTGCCAATGTGCGGGGCCACGTTGGTAGTGTAGTGTGTCGGCAGGCTGCAGAAAACTTGACACCCTTGTGTTTCAGCCAGTGGCGGCGGAAGCAGCACTTGGAGAGGTCGCGGAGAGAGACACAAAATTAATGGCGAACGTTTCATGAAAAGAGTCTTTGAACACAGAGAAGGTAGCCAGGTTATTCTACAGGCTACTTTCAATGCGATGGAGACTCTTTCTAATACAGAAATCTGAATTGGAGGAAGTAAATCATATACATAAAAATGTAAGTTTTCACCGTTAATCTATTTAACTGGAACCTCTTTAATTTTGAGGTTTGCCTTGTGTGTAAGTTGCGGCCTCTTCTGTACAGAACTGATTGCATACATCAGGGAAGGGAGTTCACACGTTTGCTTTTGTCACTTGTTCTTCAAGTGGTGAAGTGGCGTAAAACTCCTTCCTATCTATTTTCACTTAATTTAAGGTAGATTCGTCACGAACACAATATTTTGTTATATGCCTACCTACAATTTATTCTTTCATTATATGATGGATTTTTAAATAATTTAAAAGTCATCAGTACATTAAAATTCACTTGCTTTCACTAAATTGTGCGATGTTTACGAAGGAACGTGACGCGTCTACACAAAAAATGGTGTGTGCCCTCAATTCTTCCCTTAGCTCCTAGAGCGAAGCAGCCCGATCTCCATGAACACGCAAAATATGCATTGCAGCATGTCATAACAACGTTAACACACTGTCTGCACTGGGCTGTGGAGCTCGCCCGGTTTGTATTGGCAGCCGGAGGAGGTGAGCGGAGTGGACCTAACATGTTGTTGTGGCTTCTGTTCTCGTTCATGTTAGGAAAGCGTTGGGAGTTGGTGGGGGGTGGGGGGTGGATAACCTTTCATCGCCAGAACGTGTCAGAAACTGCCACTCATGTTCCGGAACACTACGTGAGCCAGCAATGCCAAATGCGCATGCGCAATTATGCTTTTTTACAGCCATGCGCTTGGAATTTATTACAAATCACATACATTTTAGATTTGAATAAGAGGATTGAGAATTTTTGAAAATTTTGGCAAAATTATTCTTATGTATTATTCCTTAAAACTGTTGAATTGTGAAATTTGGTCTCGACAAGCTGCAGCTCTTCCGTTGTTTTCCCATTTTCTCTTCAAACTTTAATAGGAATAAGTGATGGGAGGGTACCAGGACTTTGTTAGGATGTCTGGATTAGCTGCACCTTGCAGTAGAAAACGAGGACAATAAAATTATCTAAGCTGCAGGAAATTTTCTTATATTGCAGCGTACTCGTTTGGAAGAGTGTCCTCAACTCTTCTTACAGCAAACCATGTGGTATTCTAATGTTCTCTTTGAATTGTTTCAGACTGATAGCCAATGAGCCTATCTCAGCGAAGCATCAAATCTGTGGACAAGTTTCTTATGTTACCGCAAATTTTTTTTAGAAACTCTGTTTGGCCCTGCCAACCTCCAACTTTTCCAACCCATTTTTATAGCACATTTGCTTCTAAATTAGTAGGACTGCGTGGGTGGGGGGAACCAGGTCAATTAGTTAGGAAATTGTGGATGAGTTACAGGTTGCAATAGAAAACCGAGCACTGCTAAATTATTAGGCTCCAAGAAGAAGGAATTTTTTTCTTTTTAGAGCATCCGTTCGGAAGAAGGTCCTCAAAGCTTTCAAATTTAATGTGGCATTCTGATGTTCTGACTGAATTGTTTCAGGTTGTAATCACCACATCTCAGCGCAGTGAAAGTCTTCGGAAGTTTTACCTCTCATCGCAATTTGTTTAGAAACTTTGTTTGGATCTACCAACCTGCAACTCTTCCAACCCATTTTCATAGGATATTTTCTTCTAAATTAGTAGGACTGCGTGGGTGGGAGAAACCAGGCCAATTTATCAGGAAATTATGGATGAGTTACAGGTTGCAATGGAAAACAGAGGGCTACTAAATTATTAGGCACCATAAAGAAGGAATTTCCTTCTCTTTAGAACATTCATTCGAAAGGTCCTCAAAGCTTTTAGAATTACTGTGGCATTCTAATCTTCTGATTGAATTTTTCAGGTTGTAATCACCACAGCTCAGCGAAATGAAAAATGTCTTAGAAAATTTTACCTCTCATTGCAATTTGTTTAGAAATCTTGTTTGGCACTGCCAACCTACAACTCTTCCAACCTATTTTCATAGAATATTTCCTTCAAAATTAGTAGGCCTGCTTGTCAGGGGGGAACCAGGCCAGTCTATTAGGAAATTGTGGATGAGTTGCAGGTTGCAATATAAAATGAGGACTGCTAAATTGTTAGGCTTAATGGAGAAGAATGTGTCTCCCATTTAAAAGATTCGTTTGGAAGAATGTCCTCTGATCTATTGAAAATAATCTAAGTGACATTTTAATTTTCTGATTGAACTGTTCCAGATCGACATCACTTCAGTTAAAAAAAAAAGAAAGAAAGAAAGAAAAGAAAAATAATATGGACAGGCCTGTGAAGCACAAAGCGAGGACACAAAATTCACAGAAGAATGCTGCATAATTACCGATTTGTACACCAAAGTTTTAATTTAGTAATCAAGATGTTTCCTCTTTCAGGTGTACCAAAAATTTTGCTTTTTTTCAGGTCCCCCGCACTGACTCTGTGGTTCATCTTGTCGAGGGGGTGTAACAAGGAAAGATACATGTCGCTTAAATTATTTTGGTGTACTCAGTACTATTAAAATTTTAACAGAATGAAGATTTGAAAGAGAAATCCAAAAAATTAATTTGCAAGAAGACTTTACCATTTGTTTAGGTGTAACTCTGAAGATAAATTTGGAGTAAAAATAATATGGCTACCACATATAAACATGATAAAAGATAACAGTGATAATATTTGACTAAATACGTAGAAAAATCCGAAGACACAAGTGTATTCGGAAATTAATTTTCCTCTCACTTAGTTCATAAATTGCTAAGTATTCCGTAATATGTAAGCAAGGATATTCTGTGGATATGCAACTTAGTCTGCAGTTTTCGAGAGCCATTTTCAATTAAGAGTAAAGAAATCGTCAATTACAGCATAAATCTGAAACGGTTGTTTGGAAAAAGATATATATAATCTTTCAACGACCACAAGTCCCTTTCCGATTATGCAGTTAGTCTGGTGCAATTTTTATTACATGTCAAATGCCATTCGCGGTCTGTTTCATTTATTCCGACATTTGAACTGGACGTTTCAGATGTCTTACGAATATCCTACACATGCGTCTTTCCTTGGCTAAACAGGGTCCAGATTATGGCACGATGAATTTTGTTTGCGTTCTGTAAAGGTATATGTGCGTAATAAAAGGTACATGCTTAGGAACTTGTATTAAAGGTTTCGTGCATTTCTTCCTTCTCTGAAGTTCGTATAGCCAACAGTTAGTATTTTTTGCTGCAGGGAATTAAACGGTGTAGAGTAATAACTACAATTTCCTGAAAACACATCACTTATGGGGAAGCAAAAATATGGACATGATATCATGTGCCCATCTCTTGTACCAAAAGTGAAGTAAATTAAAATGTGTTTTACGAAAAATTGGTTCCAAGAGGCAATAAAAATAGTGATTTTAATGTAGAAAGCTTCTGTTCAGATAGAAGAACATCACTGTGATTACAAATAGACGATTGGAAGACATTTGAACGAGTAAAAAATTGTTCATGTAGTAGTACTCTAGATAAGCGAGACAAAAATGTCATGTATGCTGCATATTTACATGTCAGTAGATTTGTCGTTTCTTATTTTCGAATATCAGATTTGTGTATAAAATCTCTGTTTGAAAAATTCCTCATTTAGTAACAGCAAGGCCGTGCCATGGCTCAGGCGGTTAGCCACCGGCCTCCCACCGCGGAGGCCCGGGGTTCGATCCCGGGTCAGTCCATGTGGGATTTGTGGTGGACAAAGTGGCACTGGGACAGGTTTTTCCCCAAGTTCTTCGGTTTTCCCCTGTCAAGTTCATTCCACCGGTGCTCCATTACTAGGAAAAGGAAAAAATAATAATAATCATCTTTATCTTCATCATAGGGTTGCACAAGAAGCCTCATGGCTGCAGTGAGTCCATAGCGTCTGCTGCGGGGCCTTTCACCACAAAAAAAAACAGTAATATGCAATTATTTCGTTTCAGTTCTGGGATCAAATAAAATGGCAAGGAAGTAGATATTTTGCATTTGGTTAAATAATCCTAGTGCTTTCTTTTATTAAAAAGTACAAGAGATTTTTACAAATGAGTTATCGCGTCAACTTTGCTGTCACCTTTCTGTGTTCTAAGTGATTAAAAACAGTAGAGGAAGCGTGGCGGAAGGAGGAGGCACTGCCCCACATGAATGCCACCTTTGCATGGTGAAGAATGTTTAAAAACAAGCTGTGATGACAAATTCCTAGTCGTACAGCCATTATTTATTACAAGGGTCAGTCAGAAAATAGGTTTATGTGGCATATACTTTTGTAACTAAACAACCTACAATGGTTATAATTTTATTGAATGCCAAGGGATTATTTTCGCCACAAATCTAAAGAGAAACACAAAGTGGAAACGATTGTGACATGATGACTGATGATGCAGGACAAAGGCTTGTATCAACAGGCCTTACAAAAACACACCCCACAATATGATAAGAAGGACAGTTATGGAGGGGGACAGACTGTGTGAGAAGATGTGGAATGTGAGTACAATTAAATCTGAACTCTTCTTATTAAAGTTGAAAGTAAAAACCCCAAAACTTGTTAACATATTAAACATTATTACGCCATTAACTTTCTTAATGTGTGACCCTTGTGTGTGGAATGTAAGGAACTAAGAAATATATGTTGTTATTTTATGTTCAGATGTAAAGGTTTGATTTAATTTGATTTGTTGTAGGTAACAAAAATTTGAATGCAGTAGCTAACTGCGTGTAATTCATGGTGTACTAGAAGAAGCACATACTAGTATTTGTACGTCCATCCATTTGCCTCTCTTCAGACACTTTGGGGTAAGTCTGTGTGAATGTCGGGGACAAACTTGAACTCAGTTTTGCTGGGTAATTTTAATTCTGATCTAATTTGATTGTTCTTAACTTCCACTTTATTTAAGGGTGTTTATGAACTATTATGTGGTTTATTTAATTCCACTGGACTTTTTTTAGCACAACATCCAACACTTGTAGTTTTACACTACTAGTTTTACCATGTTAAATTCCCTTCAGTTTAATTCATTTTATGTTCCACATTACTAAACCCTCTAGTGCTAGCACACTTTTCCTTGATATTTGTACTGAAGCAAATTACAAAAGTAACTGAGAGGCATTTTTGTTAAAATAACCTTTGGGTGTAAATATGCTTAATTTTAACATTATGTTACATGTTTTAGTAAGAACTGTGCAATATAAATTTACTTAATATATGCCAAATACAACAATTTTGAGGATAACTTTTCACTTCCTTACATATCAGAACTAACATTATGTCTAATGTCGTCATCGTCATCATTATCACTGCCACCACCACCAACACCACCGCTGCCGCCGCCGCCGCCTCCACCACCACCACCACCACCACCACCACCCCCACCACCACCACCACCACCACCACCACCACCACCACCTATTACCTTCTTTTATCTTCCTTGTTGCTGTTCTTAGCACCTGAGTTATAATCACAGAGTGGTAAAGGAACTAATTCACTGAGAGGGTAATCTGGGTACAACCAGCTGAAACACAGATTTTCTTAACCCAAATCACAGTCAGTATGGCTGTGTTATAAACTGTGCATGAGACGTTCTTCTGCCCTGAAAATAAGATAGCAGCCTCCTCTGAGATATCCGTAAATTTCTACCAGGTGAAACATCACATCTCAATGTTCTCCCTTGTCACCACTGTGAGAAATTCTAATAATTAATTATTTTCCAGATACTGAATGATTAGAAATTTTCCACTGTCTACATGTCACCTGTATTGTTAGTATAGTGAAGTCAAGGAGTCTTTCATGTGCTGGGCATGTGGGATGACGGAGATGAAGCAAGCATATATAATCTTCATAGGAAAATCTCTTGGAAAATTGCTGCTTTCAAGACCAAGAAGATGGAATAGCAACAATAAGATGGATCTTACTGAAGTAGGTTATGACTTTTAAATATTGGAGATGAATGGAAATTTATCCCTCCTAGGTACCCACAAACAGAGAGTTCACATATTTTCTTTGCATTTTGGCATTCAGAATGCTTCTAGCATACAAAGCTGTCCCAGTCCACACCACGAGGGCATATAGGGCCAATGGAAGTATGGCATCACTGTTGCTGAAACTTGGTACTAGATGGAGGTGAATAGCAACATGTAAAGATTGCTTTAATAAGTAATATTTATTTTAATAAATTACTGGGTGGTCGTTTTTGAGAGAGGCTAAGATGTTCACTTGACCATTAATCAATTATAAGCCCATACACAAGAAGGGTGCTAAAGTGAAATTACAAAACACAGGCCTATCTCATCAATTGCCACATTCTCATATACCTTGGAAAGAGTGATGATTAATAGATTAAGACAACATTGACAAGTTAATCATTTATATCAGAGCACTTTGGATTTAGAAAAGGAATTTCCACTTGAAATGCTGTTTTTACATACATGAATAATATTCTTGCTGAAATTAACAAAAGTATATAGGATGTATTTTCTGTGATCTGACTAAGGAACTGTCCCAATCATAAAATTCTTCTAGCTAAGTTGTATTATTAAGGCATGTGTGGAGTAAGTGCTCACTGGATTGAGTCCTAGCTAGTAAATAGAAGGTTGAAACAATACTACAAAACCAAAAACAATACTAGTTCTCCAACTGGAAGCAATAAAGTATGGTATTCCCCAGAGATAATTCTGGAACCTTTGTTGTTCATACAATATACTGATGATCTTCCCTTTGAGACAAACTTATATTCTAAACCCCTACTTTCTGCAGATGATACAAGTGTAATAACTGCTAATAATTTAGAGGTTTTCACATGGGCTCTACATCTGTGTTGAATCAATGAATAAATGGTTTGTAGTGAATTGATTATCTTGGAATACAGATAAGAGAGATGTAATAAAAGTTAATTTAAATTATTTCCAAGATGATCCACTTCAAGCTCTACATATAAATACAAAAATCAAAGAAGTAACAGTTAAAAAATTTCTTGACTTGGGAATTTGTAACCCTCTGGACCAGAAGGTTCACTTTGAGTAGATAATACCAAACATGCGTAGTGCTTGTTATTGCTGTTAGATTTGTGTATCACTTTAGTGATGTAGACACACTTAAAGTTATTTACTTTGCATATTTCCATTCGATAATGAAGTACACAATTATACTGCAGCATAAATCTATGGCCAGTTAAAGGGCCTTTCAGTTACTGAACAGAACTGTGAGAATTATGACAGGCATAAGATCCAGAAGTTAATGTTAGCCTATTTTCAAAGCACTGGAAATATGACTACCATTGCAATATCTATTATCTTTAATGACTTTCATGTTAAATTATTTGAAAGACTTCACTTTTAACTTAGTTGTGGATAGCATTAATACAAGAAAGAACTTACAGCTTCATTGGATGATAGAAAACCTTGAATCATTTCAAAAACATTTGTACTATGCAAGCATAAAAATATTTTACAAATTACTAGAATTTATTATAGAATTAATAAAGGATATGAATTACTATGTATCAACAATGTAAAGGTTTTTTAATTGTTCAGTCCTATGATTAAATAAATTAATTCTTAGTTTGGAAGGGTAAAGTAAATATTGATGGTTACCAAGATCTCACCCAAAGGGGGGCTGCCTGGCTGCAACCCCCCCAAACCCCACAAAACCTAAATTTAAGAAACACAGATTTTGTAGATATTATGATATCAAAAGTTTTATGTGACTTCCCCTTCAGCCAAAACCAGCCACTGAAGTCTGCTGATGACTGGTACATTAGAATTTTGAAAAATAAATTAATAAAATTAAAAAAAACAAGAATATATGACACAGTGTCTGAGTCATGGAACCTGTAGTTATGTTTGTATGTATTTAAATTCAGTTGCAGACAGCGTTATGTTGTACTTACAACAGGATTTTTATAACATAATTTTTAAAACGAAACATATATTATGTATAGTCTCAGGGTCAGCCTCCCCCCACAAAGGAAAGAAACTATGAAAACCATGTTTTACTTGTATATGATTTTTGTGTGAGTGTAATTTTTGTCTTAAGACTAATGATTGCATATACTGTGTAGTCATGTTTTTTTTATCATGATTTGCTTTACATCTGAACATCATATGATGGATTGGTGGATCAGTGGAATGTGTGCACATGTGTGCATGTGTGTGTGTGTGTGTGTGTGTGTGTGTGTGTGTGTGTGTGTGTGTGTGTGTGTGTGTGTGTGTG